>VWZW01002923.1:76850-121138 GCA_013397115.1 Edolisoma coerulescens | reverse complement strand
CACCCCCACCCACCCCTCTCCTCTACCCCCCCCGAGGGTAAATTAGAAGGCAGAAAACTCGCCGCCAGCTCTAAATTAAAATCTCAGGAGCCTTAATAAGCGGCTTGGCCGGAAGAAGCGGATAGGTGTGATGTGGAAATGAATAGGCACATCTGGCAGCCGCTTAGCACCTGGGCTGCAGGAGGGGTGTGCGTGATGTGTGCGTGTGCAAACCCCGGCACAGCCTCCCGGATTGGCTGCAAAACCCCTTCCCGACCAACGCCGGGGAACAGGGTGGCCTAGCAACAGTCTTTTCCTAATGAAAAACAAGCCACTTAACTAACCATCGTGACTGTGTGCATATGAGAGGGAAAGGCACAATTCCCAGCAGCTCCACCCTCCCCGGGGAGCTGGCCCCGAAGGGGGCTGCAAAGGGCGAGCTGGACTGGTGGGGTGGCCTGACCTGAGTACCCCTGTACCCCTCAGTCCCGGCTCCACGGATGCTTTGGGTGCCTGGGAAGGGGTTGCTGCTGCAGCAGAACACAAAGAAGCCCCCAGGGATAAACCCACTCCATTCTCTGTGCAGGCAGGCACCCCCAGAATGGCTCACCCCACCACAGGCACCCCACAGCCCTGCTCACTCATGGGGTGAGCTGGGGACTGGATGCCAACAGGTCCTGGGGGCTGTGAGCTGCTGAAGGGGCCACCTTTAGATCAGGAGGGACTTGTGGGCTGCAGCAGTGGGAGAATGTGGGGTGTTCCCCTGCACCACCAGGAAAAGGATGAGCGGAGGGGTTGGTCACTGCTGTGGTCTTGCTTGAGGATGTCACCTTTCCTTGTTCCTGCTCTGGGATTCTCTCCTCCAGCAGCTGCCCAGGAAAAAGGCTCTGAGGATGGTGGGGTTGAACGCATGAGCATAAGCCCATGCCTTAACCACAGCCTCTCTGCAAGCCAGAAAACAAAATAACCACTGATCTCATGGATGGGGGACTGGGGCTGGCCCTGGAATCAGTGGGAACAGGGACACGTTGAAGAAGTCAGGCTGGCAACAATGGCAAAGGATACCATGGCAGAGAATTGCTTTTGGGCTGCAGAAACCCCTCTTTTTGGGGAACAAGTTATAGGACAGCTTTCTCCTGGCACGGTGTGCAATTCCCAGTAAGGCAATGTGGGGAGGGGACCAGCTCAGCCCGCTGGCACTGGGGACAGCAGCAGCGTGGTGTGGTGTTTCCTTCATCCCCATCTGCTGCATCGTTTCAGGGACCCTGAAGCTCTGCACCGAATCTGTGGTCTTTCAGCCTCTGCTTTTGCCCTCTCAGCTCGCCCTGGCGGTGATGGGGAGATGGTGGAGCACCTGTGGTGCTTTTCAAATTTTCCACTTAAAGGGAGGTTTCATCTCAGCTGAAAGAACAGCCCCTGCCTGCAGCTCAGACCTCTCCCCAGCTCCTCTCCTGCACACCTGCGTCTCCTCACAAAGCATTAGAAATAACCCCCTTTTTTTTTTCCCCCTCCTAAACAAGAAAACATAATGCCATCATCTTTCCAATGCCACTGGCCAGGGCAGAGCAGCAAGTGTGGTGTGCTCCAGGCCAAAATCCCTGCCACAAAGGGTGCAGTGTGGTGAAGGCTCTTCTCTGAGGGAACCTGATGGAGAAAATTAAAAAAGAACAGGAGTAGAGGGAAAGCACGAAGCGTGACTCCTCAGTCCCCCGAGCTGACCCCCGGGTAGCCCCCAGTTCCAATTTTCACTCAATTTCTGCCCATTTCAGGTTTTTGCAGTCCCGGCTGTTCACTAGATGGTGCCCTCGGGCTGCTGGTGCCTGAATTATCCCCTCACAGGCTGGGATGGGATGGGATGGGAGGGAGCCCGGCTCTGCCCCGGGTTCCCAGGATGTATTTTAGGAAGCTCACAAGCACGAAAGCAGCACGAAGGCCACTTAGATCGCTCAGTTAAATCCCTGAGTGTTTTGGGGTCTTCGAGGTCTGACAATGCACGGCAGGCGCTGGCCCCTCTCCCATATCCCAGGTCTTCCTGAATCCATTAGTGTTTTATATTTCTACTGCGATGATGGTGACAGCCCCAAAACAGGAGGAGAAAATGGACAAAGAGGCAATTCCATGGTGAATGCATCTGAGTAAAATAGCGACTAACCATCCATTAACTGTCACCAAAAAACACGTACAGCTGTAGTTCCTGAGCACCAGACGGGGAGGGGAAAGAGGGGGGAGACAAGCTAACACCCATTAGTGTTACTCAGAGGGTAGGAATTCATTTAGGAATGTAAAACCAGGGGCATAAAGTGACATTAGCTGTGTCTGTTAGGGAGGAGCCCTGCCATGGGCAGGAGGATGCGGTGGGACAGGGATGCAGGGCATCCTGTGGGTACAGGACCACCCAGGGGCCCAGGGCAGGAACAGCCAGAGGTGCTCCAGGGCAGAATTGGGGTCTGTTTGCACTTGGCCTTCACCTGGCCAGGATGGAGCCTTTTTCCCTTTTATTGGAAACTACTCCTGCCTTTATAAGATGGGGATCCCAGCCATGAGGGGCAACTTCCAGGGGCCAAGTCACACAAGGCCACTCTGTGGTGGCACTGTGGGACGTGCCAGAGTCCCCCTTAATCTTCTGGTCTCTTAAAATAGCAGAGTGATGGAAAGGATCAAAGCCAGAGCTACACAGAGCAGCAGTTGTTGTCATTTTAAGATGGCATTAACATGCAGTTTAGGGTGAAAAATTTTCTCCAAAAATGATTTCTCATCTCTTTTCATCTCTGCCCTGCCCCAGGCAAACCCTGAGTGCTGTCCATGCCCAGGGACTCACACTGCTCCAGGTCATGCAGAGCCATCCAGACATCAGGGTCAGAGCAACAAAAGCCAGGAATTGTGCCAAGTTTTTGTTGGTTTTTTATATTTTTGTTTTTTAGGGTTAGTGGGTTTTTTATACTGGGCCGATCAAGCTGGAAATAATGGAGAAGAAATTATGTTTGCCTTCAGCATCAGCAGCCTAAATGTCCTGGAGGGAGACACCTTGGCAATGAGTCTTGAGGAGCTAATGTCAGCAGGAGGCAGGAATGGTCCTCTTGGCCTCTGGCATCACTGGCTGCTACAAAAACAGGGCAAAACAGCACTCAGAGGCCTCCTTAGCATCTCTCATTTTGGGGATGAATGTAGAGAACAAGTACGTGAACAAAACAACTGCCTACAGAGCCTCCTTTTGATCTTTTAGGGCTCCCTCAGTGGAGGAAAGCTTGACCAAACCAAGCCATTAAATTGGGAATTCAGTCCCAGGCCCCTCCGTGGGGGCTGCTCTCCAACAATAAAATGATGCTCCTGCCTTGGACAGATGCAGGTTCATGCCACATCTGGGAATGGCCCCTTCCTTCCTGGTGAATCCCACCCTGAGAAACCTTCACCCTTTCTGCCTGGAGACCTGACAACCCACTGCCTCCAGCCCTGCAAATAAAACCCCAAGTTTTGCACTTATGTCCAGTGTCAGGAAAAACACCTCAGTAAAGCTACACACCCCTGTCATCTCCATAACTTCCCTTTGTAATTATAACAATACTCCCTTGTGAGTTAAGTGCTTTGTGTCCCATGCTACATTGAACATACATGCACTTTCCACATTTACTTCTCACTCAGGAAAGAAAATTTCCTGCAGAGAACCAAGTCTCAGGTGGGCTCTGTCTCCTCTCAAGCCTTCTTTGTTGTCACCAGGCAAGCACTGAGCTTAGAGGGGAGGGGACCACCGGGGGGGACAGGGGCAGCAGCTCAGGGAGAGAGAAAGATGGAGCAGCTGATGGGAATTTAAGGGGAGGGAGTTTTCCCCTTGGACTTGCCTCTCATCGTCTCAGGCCCAAGGGACCCATTTCACTTCCCAAAAGCTCAGTTCATGGGCATTGCTGCACTGGGAGCCTATGGGGCTCTGCCAGCCTCCAGCAAGGGTTCTGGGCACTTACTCACTCCCTCTCCAGGAGCAGCCACAAGGCATGAAGGCAGAGGGACTGACTGCACCCCCAGTCCCACAACAGCCTTACCAGGCAGGATCAGGATCAGTCCTGACTGCCTGCACCCCCCAAAGCAGGAGAACAGCAGTGCCAAAGGCAGGACACTGTGTGTGTGCCCCAGTTTGGGCTGTGTCTCCGTCCCCAGAGCGGGGCTGACCCGCTCGGCAGGTCCCAATAACGGGACGTTTTGAGCAAGAGCCTTATGAAACTGCCTTTCACGGGCAGCACAGAGCACAGTTGTTCCCAGGGCCAAACCTCCTTCTCCCCTGCCCCTGCTGCGGGATTCTCGGCTGCTCAAAGCCCGCAGAGCCCGTGGCTGAAGGAGGAGAGGTGGGAGAGGGGATTTACGGCTCGCTGCGAGGCAAGTGGGGCAGCGGGAGGAGCCGAGGCAAAGCTTTGGGGAGAGGGAGGCATCAAGGCAGGGCTGCAGCCGGCTGACGCCAGCCCCGCTCTGCGGCCTGAGACCCTTCCAAGGCGCCAGCCGAGGTACAGATGTTCCCATTGTGCATCTTGGGAGCCTTCTCGGAAAACTCCAGCAGCTTCGTTCCTCAAGCTGCCTTTTTAGCTCCAGCTTTTGGGGTTTTTTCCTTCTTTTTTTTTTTTTTTTTAATAATTTTTTTAAGTTTGGAAGAGAGCCGTCTCCCTGCTGCATTTCTTTGCCTCATGCCAAGCCCTGCAGCATTTTTAAAAGCTCTCTCTCTCCACTTCGTGGCCCCCCCACTTGAACCATCGTCACCATCCCAGGGGCTGGCACTGTTGGACTCCAGTACGATGCAACCACTGCCAGCCACAGCCTGGTTTACTGCAGGGGCTGGTTAGTGGGGTGAAGCAGGGAAGTGGGAAGAGCGGGCTGTGCACCGGGGATCCTACAAACTGGTTCTGCTCTGGTGCTCCCAGGCACTTGATATACACATGACCCCATCGCTGCTCCCTGACACAGTTTTCCCACCACCAGAACAAGCAGCATCACAGTGGGGAGAGAAGAGCTTTGCAAACCACTTTGAGATCCTAAATTACAGGGGTTGTTCCCCCATCCCTTGCTTCCTATGGGCAGAAGCAGCTAAGCTGGGACAAGAAATGAGACGTGCAAGGAGGATGTTAGATGAGCCCTCAGGTGCAGTGGGAGAGGCAGTTTTGAAAACTCAAGCTGAGAATGGAGCTGAAAAATTGTGGAAGCATTTGGAGAAGAATCAGCCTCTTAGGGCAGGATCAGGACAAGGAACCAGAGCTGCAAGGTGCCTGCCCCTGCCCCGAGCTCCATCTTTGTGGTGTGCTTGGTTCCTGCAGGGAGAGGGACTGACCAGTTCCTTGGATTCAGTCTAGATGTGAGGAGGGAGAATTATAAAACCCTGCTTTGGGGACCTGCTCTGCTTCTGCCTCTCACTCTGCCCTTGCTTAGAAATCATTTGGGCCAAGCCACAGACCACTGTGGATTCCCCACGGCTGAAGTTCCCCATAGCCTCCAGGTACAAACACAACAGGAGGGCAAGGAGAAAGCCCTGCAGCACTCCCAAACCCTCATCCCAGCCTGAATCCTCCCTCAAGTACAGCATCCTTAATGTTAGTGGTAGATCCAGGTGTAATTTAGTTGGGAAGTGTAGCTCAGAAGAGGGGAAATTACCCCATCTCTGCTTGCCCGCCTTAGCAGCTTATGGATAAGAGGGTAATAAACAAGAATCAGCTTACAAAGAGAAAGAGAAAAACAGCACTGCTTAGAGCCAGAGAGCAACTGAAAGGGCACGTTTGTAACAGGAAAGATGTTTACAGCCCACTAGAAGCAAGAAAAGCCATGGCTTTTAAAGGGAGCGGGAGCAGAGGGCATCTGTCTTTCGAAACAATCAGGAAAGGGAATCTGAAAAGCAAACACAGCTCTCTGAGACATTAAAGAAAAAGGCAGCGGCTGGTGGAAGTCACCCTCAGATCAGGAGGACACCCAGAGCAGGGATCACATCAGGAGGCACAGCAGTGGCAGGGTGACAGGCAGGGCTGGCGACAGGAGGGAAGGCAGGGCTCCCTCGAGCCCCTTGCTGGAGTCAGTCTGCCCTGGGAAACTCCCTGCCGAGGGTTTGATCTCCTGCTCCCGCAGACAGGCTCTTCCATATCAGCTTCCTTCTCCAGGCACAAGGCCCTTGGGTCTTGTGAGCCAGCGTGTCCCCCCGCTCTGCTGGTGGCAGGGGGCAGAGGGCAGCTGGGGGGTGGCACCAGCACGGTGCTGATTTCACACGGATTTGTCTCCTATGCTCCCTAAAAACAGAGCAAAACTGTGGGTAACTCCCAGCCAGGCCCCTGCAGCCAAGCCTGACCCCCAAGCCACGAGCACAACCCAGACCAGTGTCTGCTGTCCTCCAACATAAAAACTTGGGGTTTACAGAGGCTCTTCCACGGCCTGCAGGCTGCATTTAAGTCACCCCGAGCGTAACCTCCACCTTCCCCTTCCATCTTCGAGGTCCCTGTGCCCGCCAGGAGCTCTGGCCCATCCGTGCTGTCTGTGCACCCCAGACAGAGCACGGGCACCATGAGGGGCTGAGCAGAGCAGCTTCAAAGGCTGCCTTGTTAAACAGCGAGTCACTCAAGCAGGGCAGGGAGAGCCCCACACCTTTGAGTTATCAGATCTGAGAAACTGAGGAGCACCTGTAAGATTAAGGAGCAGAGCAGAAGCTTTGAGAACACCTTCAGCCCCGTGAAGATGAATAGGAGCCATCTCCCTTCCTCTGACACCTACACCCCTTTTGAAGTCCTGGCTGGTATGCTAAAAAGCCAACAGTTATAAAGGAAAACAGAGAGAGAGGGAAGCATCTTCCAGCAAAGAGTGGTGAACACGCACATCCTACTGCTGTTCATTAAAAGTAGCTAATAATCTCATTTTTTTTCCCACCCAGATAAAGCACTGTGTGTAAGTAGATAAGAGGCTTACATACCCAGGAGGTTCAATTAACGTGCTTAGTTCACATGGCTTCAGGTAGGCAGCATTGCTGACCCCCAGCTGCAGCTACTAAGTGTTTAAAAAATATCTTTCTTTTAAGTTCTTAGAACCCAAAGGCTTTTATTTTTAGCTGTTCCTATGACCCTCCTCATCTCCACAGCACTTCAGCGTGATGTTCTCCGGCTCTACAGGTACTGCTGGCTGTACCCCAGCAGCCTGGCAAAAATCCTCTTCCTCCCCTACCGCCTAAATCCTCACACAAAAGGAAGAAGCACCTGATGAGTCTGTTCCTATAGAGCCCTGGTGCTGGGATGGGCAGGCTCAGGTAAGGGCTGCTCTGCCCACCCGTGTCCTCTGTCCTGTAGACAGCTGGAGCTGCCTCTAGTGCTATTTGAACATGGAACAGAAGCATCTGCCTGTTTCTCCCAAATGTACCCTGACCCTCCTTCCAGGCTTGGGTTCCCTTCTGGCATCACTGGTGACCACGGGTGAAGGTGATTTTCAGATGCCTTCAATTCACAGCCTCATGCTCTCCCCACCCCACCGTGTAGCTGCTGTCTCTCACAGCAGGGTGAAGCTGTCACAGAAGCACACGAGAGCTGAAATAAACTCTGTGTTTCACGCCGAGGTGAGGTACACGCCATCCCAGTGCTCCTGGTTTCATCCTGCCTGTATAAACTGGTGGCTGTTTCTCCAGCCAGCACACACCCTTCCCCTCCTGCCCTGCTTCTCTCTGCCAGCTCAGCCCTCCCCTGGGGCTGTCAGAAGACAAAATGGGTGAGCTCTGCTGGCTATCATGGCAGGGAGGCTTCAACAGCATCTGCACTCAATGGGCTAGAGAAGATTAAGTGCTCTCTTTGCTTCTGAAAGGCCCATTTAATTCACTTTCACCCTCTCTTCCCCCTCCTCCAGACCTCCCTGGCATCCAGGACACAGGGACTTTTATTACACCACTGAAAATCACAAAGAGGACTGATCTAAATTTTTTTTGCCTGTTCCACCCCTTAGAGAAATATCTCCTGTGATGGGCCACCAAGCTTTCATGCCTGCTGTCACACACTCCAGTCTGCCAGGGGGGTTTCCCAGCCGGCATCTGCCTTGGGCTCAGATAGCCCCGAGTGCAAGATTTAAAGCTCGGCTGTGGGGAGGGCTCTGAGAAATGCTGTGTTATCAGCCAGGGACAAAGATTGTCTCTTGCTACTTGGTCCCCTTCAGTGTTTCAGAGGGGCCTGGAAATGCCCAGAAGTGCTGGCAGGGTGGCAAGGCTACAGCCAGCACTGGGATGGGACCAGCCTGCCCTTGGCCTTTCCTCCGCTGCTTCTCCCTGTGCTATCAGCTTCCTCCCTGCCACCCCCTACTACTGAGCACCTGTGGCAGGGCACAGCTGCTTGATGAAGTAGCCGAAATTCCAGAAATGTCTGAAATTCATTCCGTTTCCTCAGCTGGTGCTGGGGCTGCTGAAACCCACTTCACTCCAGGTTTGTCCTGCTGGATATGAGCTTTCCTCGGCGTTGCACAGGCAGGAAGCTGGGCTGGGTTGTGCCCAGTGGGGGAAAGCAGGCTACAGGAATGAGAGGAATCATGGGCTTTGCATGCACGTGCCTTCCTCTGGCTCAGCTCAGAAGCAAGTTTGCTGTCTCCACGGGGCCAAGCCCTGCCTGGTGTAACAGCCCCAGAGGCAGCAGGAACACAGCTGGGAATGCTTTTGCTGACAGAGCAGCACTTGTAGCCCAGCATCCCTTGACCTACCAGGTGTGGGTGTCTGAGTTTAACTGGGAAGATAGATCCCCACTGGGGCAGACAGCTGCAAAATGTACTGGCTGTTAGGTTCTTGATGGAAGCCTCTCTGGACCGGCCTCATTTAAACAAGCTGGGAATCCAAAGATTTCTATTGGGAGACGCACGAGCAGGGAAAGGCACATCTGCCTGTTTGGTGAGCTCCCCATCCTGGAGTGGCTTCTCTCTCTCTGCTGCCCTTTACCAGGAGGGTTTTTGGATTAATCCTGCACCCTGTGCCTGCCTTTGAGGTCCAGTACCCCTCCAGCCCTCTCATGACATACAAATGCCTGATGTAAGTGTGACAGCAGCTCTGCACCTCTCTAATCACAGCTGCTGCAGTGGAGGAGAGCACCTGCAGAGAGAGAGGCTGCTGCCTTCAGCCCTGTTCTCAGCCCTTTGCATTACACCAAGACTGCGTCCTTGCAGAATACCATGGCAAAACTCCAGCTGAGCCTAAAGGCTTCCAGTTTCTTCTTAGGAAAACTTGCTGGAAGAATAGTGATAAAAGTGGTATTTCTGAAAGGAAATCAAATGCCAAGCAAGAATAGTATTTTCGCCTAAAGATGAGCCAATAATGAGAAAATCCTGAGTCAATAAACTGCAAGAGAAATGCTAAGCTGCTAGAAATCAGGTGGGGCTGTCTCCAGTTATGCTGTTACCATGCGAATGCAGCACATCTGGATTTTCTTTTATTGCTTTGAAATTTCTTTTCCAAAAGCCATAAATGTCCAACATGGCTTTTTTTTTTTTTTTTCTCCAAGACAGTCCTGCCTTTCCCAGCGCTCAGTCCTCTGGCAGTTGTGCTTCCCTACTGTAAGCGGGTGAGGTGCCAGCCTGTGCCACTGCCGGGCTTTGGAGAGATTGTCATTTGTCCCAGGGAAGGTCTGGCAGGTGAATCTGAGCTGTATAAGAAAACCTGAACATGGCACAGCAATGCCAACACGTCACCCTAAAGCAAGTCTTGCAGCTCTGATGGGGAGGGGGGATATATGGCACATCTTCTGACCTCCACTGTGTGGGAAAGGCAAAGATGTGGAGTAAGGCAGGGTGGAAGGAGGCTTTCTGTCTCGAGACAACTGCAGGCTTTGAAAGTCAAGGATTATTCCATAAAGTCCCTGCCACGGGCTTACCCAAAGGCTCCTGTAACTCTTGGCTCTGCCATGGGGGTTGCAGAGGGGGCACTTTCCACCCAACAGGCTCTTGCAGGATGAGTCAGGCTATGAATAAGGGCAGAACTTCAGAACACACCCACAGTTTGGATAAGGCATGTTGGCCAATATCTTCCCTTCACTCAATCAAAAATGGGGAGAAGCCTGCCAGCCAGTGGGTTGCTGAAGTCTTTCACGTTTTTGCTTGCCCATTGATTGAGAAGAAAACACAGCTTTCTGCGCAGCGTGTGTTTATTTGAAAGGAGTTCTTGAACTACTTCCCTCCCCAGGTTTTGGACTGTAGGACCTCTGTGGTGACAAAGCTGCATTGCTTCCCCTGATGGGACACAGGTCAAATTTCTCTCTCAGTCCGTGACTCCAAGCACCCTCTCCAATATTTGCTTGAAAAAATCACCCTTTCCATGTCCATTCTGCCAGTAATTGCTCTTACTGGAATCTCTCATAGTTCAAGTGCTGTCAAAAGAAGAAAAATTGCCCAAATAATCTTATTCCCTTAGTGTTATCACACACTGACTGCTCCATCCAGAATGTGTCTGCAGTAAGGCAGAGATGGAGTCACCACATTAATTTCTATTATGGCACGGCTGAAAGTCTTTAAAGGCACGGTGGTTTTGGGCAGGAAAACCTGCAGCTAGCAACCAGGTCCAGTTTGTGCAAACACAACCTGACTCACAAAAGCCATAGTCAGAGGAAGAGTTGAGAACTCCTTCTGTCATCCCAGGGCTCTTTCCAGCTTTCACTGGGCTGGCCAGGCTCTGGGGTGAGCCATAGCCTGGGCTGTACTCTATCCCAAAGCATGCTCTGTGTGTCCCAGCAATGTGAGCTCCTCTGTCCCTTCCCCAGGCCAGCCTGAGCTTGTCTGCACAGCACAGACTCCTCTCACCACCCAGCCAGCTGCAGGACAACACACAGGGCTGAAACCTGGGCAGGGTCACTGCTGTTAGGAGAGCAGCAAGAGAGCCCTGAAGGATTGCCCTTCACGTAGCATGAGCACTTTCCAAGCCTCAGGACAAACGGAGAGGATGTTTCTGTTTCCAGGTCTGTCCCATCACGTCAGGGCTGGGGAAAGCAGGGGTATCCATGACTCACCTGTTCACAGTGTCTGTAGCAACAACTCTCTCAGTGCTCTGGCCGTTCAGAAACAGCTGTCTGATTGTGCTTTATAAACACATAAACTCCATCTATTTATAGATATATAAATATCTGTATATTTTATAAATATATAAATATTTAGATGATATTTAGATGAGTATTTGATGGACAGGAGTTTCACAGCCATTATCTAAGCAGGAGAGGAGTAGGAGTTTGATATCCTAAATCACCTACCTCTGCTTCTGTCCTGCTGCTTTGCTGCCCAGGCCAGGCAGCTGGGAGAGGAATGAAGTGCTGACCTCCGTGTGTGTGTGCAGCTGTCAGAAGCTGTTGGCTGGTCACAGAGGTGTTTCTGCTGGTGAACTCTGTGAGCAGGGGTAAAAGGTGATGCTGAAGGCAGCATTGCACCCAGGGCTGAACCATCCATGACTCGGGGCAGACACTCTTGGCAGGGTCTGTGGTGTTTCCCTGTGTGCTGCATCGTGCCAGAGACTCCCAGTGCACGAAGAGGGGACAGCTACCGGGACTCTAAAACACACCACTGCCATCTTTCTCCCCAGACATCCTGGCTCCAACCTCCTCAGGTTGCCATGGGAGCCACAAAGCTCTGCCAAAATTCGCACCTTATAAGAACTTTGGAGTGGAAACTCCGAATCTGTGCAATTTCCACACTTTCGGTGGCAACTTCTCCATCCTTCTCCACACCCCCATCCTCCCTCCCAACACTTTGTTATCCTACAGATCCACAGACTGGGCAGGACCCCTCATTTCAGCATCTGTGCCCTGCAGCTGTGTGCTCTGCCTGCCCCAGCCCTCAATGGAGTCATTGATAGCAAACCCTGGTTTGCTTTGGCCTCCGGTTCAGCTCCTCAGAAACCCTGAAAAAGACACCAGCATTTTCCCAATGTATATCTAGGAATTAAGCATTTCAGGAGGGACACACAGCCTCAGGCCTAGAAGTGCAGCAGGACCCAGAGGATTTGACTTCATCTCCTCCCTGTTCCTCCTCAGGTCTCCTCAGGGATGAAGAGCCATCGCTTTCCTGAAGCAGGCATCATTTCTCAATACTGTGGGTGTAGAGATCTCATAGCTGCTGATCTCCAGCCCAGGCTCTCCACCACTTGTTGGACAGCTCAGGAGCTGGTCTAATTTAGGGACTATCTGCATGTGTTGTGGGACACCCCCATGCCCCCTCCTCCTTGCCCCTGAAGTGCCCTGGAGTAAAGGCACATCCAGCGGGTTCACTGGCTGATGCTTTTGGCTTTATGCTAATGGAAAGTTTTCCTTCACAAGGCAATTTTTTTTTCCTCCAGCCAGTCACAAATAAAGTCCAGTCCTCAACTTAGCAAGGACAGAGCAAAGGTCTCTGTATGTGACTTGTGGGTTCTGGCTGGCAAATCTTAACATCATATATGGTTGTTGACTTTCCAGGTTTACAAATGTACAAGTCACACACTTCGCAGACCAGCTGGTGGGAGATATTTTCTTTAAGTTCTTTGAGAGCCCCACTGAAGAACAGTGAACATTTCTTATCCCCAGGCTACATACTTATTTTATCCTTAAATGTTCTTAGTAACTATTCACAGATTAACTCTTTAATTTTCTTGAGGAGGAAAGGCCAATAGATTATAGATAGCAAGGGCTACCAGCAGAGATAGGACAGTACAGGTGAGAGCCTTTTTTGATCTCTACAGGGTGATGCAGAGAATTTAACAAACTGTGTGATGCAAGGTGAAAATTACACAGACCAACATTTTGATGAGCTAGGTATAGGTTTATATATCCACATTATATATGTGCAAAAGCACACACACATGGAGAAAATGAGTTTAGCTAATGGTTGAGCCTGGCACTTACACTGCCTTTGTCATATAAGCAGCTCAGCATGCTTTACTGTGCCACACGAGAGTAGTTTTCCCTCACCATTGGAAAACGGGGGGAGTTGTTTTAGTTTTTCATAGCAACAACTTGAAAGGGAAAGCTCAGTGTCCAGGCAAAGCTGCTGGCTGGATTGGCAAGGCAGGTTTATTGGAGGCTGCTAGTGCAGAGTTAGTGCCCTTCTTCCATCGGGTATCATCCCATGTATCTACAGGGTGTTAGTCCCACCATCCCAATCCTGCCCAGTGCCCCACTGTGCTTTGTTCTTACACAATCAGCAAAAAAACCCAGGTTTTACTCCACATCGTGCCATTCCTGATGAAGCATGTTGATTGATGGAGTTTTGGTGTCTGGATGTTCAGCCTAAGCTGTTGTTACCTTGGTACACCATCGTGCATCACCACACTTGGACCCAGGTTCTCCTAACCCTGGGGGATCTTGCTCCATCCCAGGGAGCAGCTTTCCACCAGCTGGAGAATCGTGTGGTGCCCACAGAATGAGAACATGCCATTGGTTCTGCCTTCACCCTTACTGTTACCCTCTCCTCAATTCTAACAGATGTTCTTTCTTTTCCCCCTTGGTTCCCCTTTCCCTTCCCTCCCTGTCTCTTCTCCCCATGCCTGCTCCAAGCCATCTCTTCTTGCTTGCCTGCCTGTATTTTTTAAAATGAAAGGGCTATACAAACAGAACCCCGTGAGTGCCAGGCTAAATTCCTAAAACAAGCTTTCTCTTCCGGGAGGAGACCCAAACACATTCGCTCATTGATTGGGCCGCTAGCTGATACTCAGCTTCCCCCCCTCCTCCTGTATTTTAGATAGGTTTTCTTTTTTTATTAAATGTCTCTAAAAAGACCAACAGATTGCCCGTGAATGACCACACAGTAGAATCCTACAAAGCTCCCATTCATGGCCAAGAAACCTGTACAATCCCAGTGGTGCAACAGAAAGACAGCTCTTTATAAACCTACCTGAGTTAAAAGGTCAATGGCCATAAACTCCCCCTCCCTGCTTTCCTGCAGGGTTTGGGTTTTTAATAGCAATCAGTGCTTTTTTACTATCACAAGGAATAGGTCTTTTGAAGGGCAGGGGGGAAGGGTTATTTTTTTGCTGGAGGGCTGCAGGGAAAGAGCTGTATCATGCTGGGAGATGTGCCCCAGGACCCCTCCATGCTGTTCCCTTTATCCAGGCTGGATGGATTAAACCTGGCTTGGTTTGATTTTTGCTGCTGGGTTTGGAAAGCAGCAAAGTGCTTTGGCTTGAACATGATCTGAAGCTGAAAGAACCTCCTGTAGATGATGACCACGGACGTGGTCTCTGACAGAAGACAGGAAATGGAGTTATGTGATCAAGAGTCCTAAAATCAGGCCAAATGTTTTGACGAAGAACAGGCAACTTTTGACAAGGTCAAAAGTCTCAGTACTTCCAGCAGCATCCTTTCCTCTCGATCATCTGACCATGAAAAAGCTGTTCTGGCTGCCTGAGACCCCTTTTAGCCTTCTGTTGCTTTGTTGTAATGTACAGACAACACATTGCTCTCTGCACTTTCATGTGCACTATCTAGAGGCCGTAAAAGAATGCCTGCAAAAGAAAAAAACAAAAAGAAAACAGGTCATCATGGACAGAACATCCAGGTGTGTGGGCAGCTAAGGCCAGTATGTCTCTCTGCAATGGCAGAGCTGTGACAGAATTAGGTGCTTCCGAGAGACGCTCACGGAGAGGCAGGTACAGCATGTTAGCCTTGCTACATCTGTGTGAACACAAACTGAGCCTTCTCAGAGCAGATCCCTCAGTCAGCAGGTTAAGAAGAGCCTGTGAACATTGTTCATTAAAACCTGGGGTGGATTGCCAAGGAAGAAAGCGTGTGAGTACTCTCTGCTGGGCTAAGTCAGGACCAGTGAGACCCATAAGCAGACAACACTCAAAAGTTTGTCCAAGAAGGAACATTTGCCACCCTCTTGGATTTGTAGGAATCGACCTGGTTACTTTTATATCTCTGATATCTGTAAAATGTAACTGATTCTGAAAATGTTAAGTAATTTTTACAGAAATTACAAAATCCATTCCCTAAACATCTCCGAGGAGGGTCCTCCATTGCAATAAACAGCCCATGGGACCATAAATAAGAGAACTTTCAGGTGAAGTGTTTATGATTTCAGCATGTATTTCCTGTCTGAGAAATTTTATTCAGGAATTATTGGGAAAGGACTACAGTTCCCATGGCAGTAGGGATAAATGAATGGGTGGGTCTGGATGAAGGCAGGTGCATGTTTGTAAGAGTGAACTTCAAAGGCATCAGCACACAAACGTACACACTCATTGTGGTGGGAATAAAGGTTATTCAAGTTCTTCCATTAAAAAATATCATTCTTCAATTGTTTTAGCATGTTTAAGATGTTTAAGCCCTTATTAATATCCTTTAAATCTCCCTTTCACACACACTGTAAAGCCTTTCAACGAAGGACTCATTTTAATGGACTTAGAGGTAGTCTTGTTTTTTAGTGAATAAAATAAATGTTTCACTAATTAAAATCGTTACAACATTTAGACTGGTCTTTTCTTTCCACTGCTTTAATTAAAAGGCATCTTGGGGGAAGGTTTCGAGAGCTGTATCCAAGTTTGATTTAATAATTCTAATACTGAGGCCAAAAAGGAACAAGCTGTTCTTGAAAGAATTTCATCCAGGAGATGCAGAGGGTGAGGGAAAGGCTTGGCTCAGCTCTGAGCCACTGGTTCAGGTGGTCGGCTCTGAGCAAACCCTTCACAAGAACAACAAGGGGGTACGTGAGGCAGAGACAGCATTGCTTCGTCTCTGTTGCCATGGAGAGCGGGGTTAAAATAGACACACTTTGGAGTTCAAGGACGAGGAACGTGCTCTTTGGGTCCCTGAAGAGCAGCCATAGCGACGGCAACTCCGGCCCCGTGTCGCTGGCTACGCATCCCAGCAGCTACCCATGGGCTCTGCAGAGCATCGTCTGGCACGAGAGCTGCATCCCTCCCAGCTGGCCAATGGAAGGACACAAAGCTTTCTGGGCTCCTTTGACCGTCCACACCACCCTGGCAGGCAGTTCAGGCACAAGCTACAGGAACAGGGCTGAGATTTGGTGGTCCCTGCGTGTTTGCTGAGGAAAGGTGGGTTACCTGTTAGTTGGATTAGCTTCCTGCAGGAGACAGCATAAGTGTTCCCTCCAGAGCCCCTGCTGACTCCCTCATGTGCTGGGTTTGGATCTGTGTCTTGGTGGAAAACCAGCCAGGAGAGGTTCTACTCTCTCTGCTTTTTCCTTCCCTCACTCAAACTCCTGTTGATGAGCACCTGCTCTGTGCTCAAAATCAGTGAAACTCTCAAGGTTCATAAGAAAGCTTGTGTTTGTTCTCAAGGGCTGTTTTTAAACAGAGATCCCTGACCCAGTTAGACATGAGCTGGCACAATGGAGCAGGGTGGCCAGCTGCCTCACTTCAGAGAGGAACGAGTAGCTGGAGGATGTGAAGTTCAACTGGCTTTGCCTCTAGGAAAATTGCAGTGGTACCACACCCTGTGCCTTCTCTCCATTCTCCTCCTCCTAACAGTGCTTGAACAAAGACCAAATTCCAGCCTGGCTTGCAATGGACACCCTATTGCACAGTGCCACTCTGTGCTTGACTCCACATCCCGCTACCTTGGCTTTGAGATGATGTGAGGCATTGGGTTGGTGTTAAATGGCAGGGAGGCAGAGAGGTCCTAAAAGTGCCCAAGCTTATGAGCAGTGATATCCTAAGGGCTGCAGCTGTTGTCCCTTTCAGGGAATGGCAGAGGGAGAGGGGCTTGCTTTTCCCCATGGAAGGGGTAGATGATCATTGTAGGTCCCTTCCAATTGAAATATTCTATTCTATTCTATTCTATTCTATTCTATTCTATTCCATTCCATTCCATTCCATATCATCTAAGCCTGTTTCCTCTGATAAGTGCAGAGATATCTGGAGTCCTGGCTCCTGCCCCATTCTGAGGAGCAGCAATGGGTGAAGCCAGGTGAGGAAGGTGAAGGCTTCTCTAGCACTGACCCAAGCAGGTACCCACAGCTCTGACCACGGCAGAGGGCTGGCTCTTCCACCTCTCAGCACTGAATGTCTCTTCCATTCCTGGGTGGGGGAGCCCTGAAGAACTCTTTCGATCTTGTGCTTGTTTTACAACCTTCACCTCGCTCAGCACCTGAGCTGTGAAAACATAAAGGATGACATGGTGGCAACCTCAGATTCAGCACGGCACCTTGCCACTAACACAGAAGATCTCTAGGTTCGCTCCCTCATCCTTCCTAGGCCATAAAAGCTATTTTCAAAGCTTGGCCTCATGTGTCTTTATTGGTGTTGAGCAAAGACACCACTTTCCAGCTCAGTCACTTGCATCTCTCCCTCACATCTGTTAAAGGACCAGCAACAACTGTTAAAGGCAGCATGAGACATCATCCACTTCTGGAAAATGTTAATGTTTTCCTGCCTGATATGCTCAGCTAGGCTGGAATTATTTAAAAAAAAAAAAAAAAAAGAAAGGACTTTTCCACAAGATTTCTGGGAGGGGTCTGCAAAGAGGAACTTGTTGTCAGCCACAGTTCATGACTAATGTAATATAAAAAGCAACTGTTTGGCGGGCCTTTTGGCAAAGGACTGATTCAGAAATGAGGGTATTATTTTATGTGCAAGGTTATATTTAGAATTTGTAGACTGCGGAGTCGCAAGAAAATAATTGCATCAAGGAAATCTGGTGGAATCACAAACCATGAGAATGCAAAGCCTGAATCACCCTAGCCCTCAGGAGCCTGGGATTCATTCCACCAGTGCTCACAGCAGCTCATCCAGTTGTTGGAATTTCCTTAACTCTAAAGCAGCTTATGCTTCCCTGTTGATATATTTGCTAAGGCAATAACTGCAGCATGTGAAGCTGTAAAATGGTTTCTAGACCCTTAGAGAACAGACTTCAAACTGTCTCGTTTTGAATTATACTTCCTCCTCCTGGCACGGGTGCATCCGAGAGGTCTGAAGATAGGAATCCTCAGGAATTTGATTATTGTTCAGATGTGGCTTTCCACACGATGATTCACACGCTCCTCATTTGGGCATCCTGATGTCACTTCTTCCTAAAAATGTGTATAGAATACAAAATGCCCCAAGAAGAGATGGCAAAGCATTGGGCTGTGACACCCTCACCCTCTGCACCGCACAAGATCCTCTCATGGCAGCTAAAAGCCCCTCAAGTGGCTGTGGGCAGTGTTACTAGTAGAGGCCGCAAAGAAAGCTGAGAGATATTTCCTTACAAATTCTTGTGCTGGATCACAAAAATGGTCTGATCTGGTGGTTTCATGTGTAGTTTTTAAGACACCTCAACAGTTTGCAGTTGGCTAAATTGATGCCTGGTTTTGTTTTTAAATTAAATAAGCATTTTATTGAGGTTTCGCTCTGGTGGCACAGTGATGGGTCAGGTATGATCCTGACGGTCACTGATCCTGCCTTTTCTAACTAAAAGCATGTGTTTATCCCAGGGAAGGGGGACATGTGAATAGTGCCAGGGGTTGGCTCGGGTAAACTGGCCTTGCAAAAAACCCATAATGCCTCCTCTTCACTCCTGCATCTGAGCTGAAGAGCATACTGGGTTTCAGTTACTTTTATTTGGTCAGGGAAGACAAGACCCTTGTCACAGCATCCCAAGGGACAGATGAACACAAACTGTCCATGGCTCCCAGCCTCCCTCCTGCCGAAGGGCACGTATGGTACCTAAGAAGAGTCTCTTTCTTCATGAGTCAATACACTGCCATAGTGTCCTCAGTGAGCAAGAAGGAGGGATGGGGCAAAAGAGGGTTTCAGAGAAAGAGATGAGAGTGGTGGTGACATTTATTTCGAGACCTTCACGATGAAAGGTTCCCCATGCTGTGAGGACTCATTCATGCCATTTCAGAGCTGGCATTCAACCAGGGCTTAATCTGGTGCAGAATGAAATCAGGCATTATGAAGAGATGGATGGTTGTAATTGAAATAATAACATAAATATAATTGAAATATAAATATATGGATGGACAGACACACGCACACTGTGTAAAACCCCCGTGGAAACAACAATAACCTTTTAGCTCTGCAAGCCAACCAACCTATTCCTGTAACCGCCTCTAATCTGTGTGTTTGCACCTGGGGTTCTTTGAGGAAATGCAGAGTTGTAATTAGCTGGGGGTGTGGAGAAGTCAGATGAGTGGGATATTCACACCCCGAGACCAGAGCGTGAATGTGCACTAGGTCACAGGCATAAAGGGCCGGCGTGCCAGCCTCATCCCAAGAGGACGTTTTACGTGCTCTCCATCATCAAACAGCCACACACTGCAACTCACAAATTTCCTCCAGTGACCATAAAGCTTTTGAAAAAAGCTTTACTTCTGAGTTAGTCATTCAAAAAGTTGCTCTGTGACATTAAAAAAAAAAAAGACCTTTGGATTTCGCTAGGCTCCTGCACAGCTTTAGCAGCCGTGAAGCTGGTACCGAGCTGCCATGAGGCCTCACAGTGCCTACATTGTTGGTGGGAACCTTAGGGAAAGAGGTTTCTGGACATGCCCTAGCGTCCACTTTCAGGTGATAACTTCTTGGCTAATAAACACATTTAAAATACAAAATATGAATTTCCCTTATTGCTCGTGACGGAGTGGCTGCCAAGCATTGGCAATTAGGATTATGCCTGGAGAGGGAAGGGGCTTAGCCAGCACCTTTGGACGTTCAGCACAGGAGACTTGGCTCACGGCTGAGACTGCTCCCACGTCTGGCTGAAAGGGCTGGCTGGGTGTGACACATAGGTGGAGCTTTAAACTGGGCCCAGGTCTGGTGAGGTGAGGCACAGCTCACCCCAGTTTACCATAGACCAGTTCCTGGGCAAGCGGTTCCTTCTTTTCCCTCTTCACTGTTTCTTTCCTGGTTTTATCTTGGGGATTAAAGCTGTCTACAGAGTCTCCAGATACAAACCAGCAGGGTCAAAGGTGTTCAGGAGGCTCCATGAACAAAACTGAGGAGTTTAGAAATCCAAATAACCAATCAGTGTAGCACAGCCCACAAATGGGCTCTTGTCTGTTCCTCTCCTGGACTCTGCAGGCCACAAAGAGACTTTTGGAAGGAGAAGATGTTTGTATTGTTTGTGAGAAGGATGCTCTGTAAACAACTGAGACCAGTAGCTACCTCGAGGTAACATCATGGTGTGACTAGTGGGGCAAACACAGAGACTTTGACAGAGTGAATGGTGGAGCTGAGAGTAACGTGGAAACTTCATTTTGTCGAGGCAGATGCTGCCTTTGGGTGGAGTGTCTGGTGTGTGTTCTTGTCAGTGACAAGTCTGAAAAACGCCAAAAAATTGTCATCAGTGATTAAGCTCCCTCACGCAGGGAGGCTTTGGGAATAGCAGTCAATGGCTTTATAATTAGCAAAAATTACTGAGAAAAGTGTCATTTGGATGATGCTTTCCTCTCATCAAAGACTTTCTGTCTCTAAGTCCCCTTCTGAGTTGGTCTGTCTCCCAGCCCATCTCTCCTGTGATGACAAGGGACAACAGACTGCCTCAGATCACACGAGGCAGGACAGATTCACAGTTGCCAACGTGTGAATCATACAACGACTGAAGAATCTCCGCTGGAGTCTGCTCCTCTGAATGCCAGTCAGCATTTGCATCGCACCTGATCCTGGCTGGGTGGTCAGTCCCAGGCACAGTGTTCCCTGCTGGGGCTCACGCCTGCCAGCTAAAGCAGTGGATCACTCAACAGACCTGGAACTGACTGACACAGCCAGAAGCCTGTGCTCTTGGAACTCTTTGATCCTCCCAGCCTGCAGCCCAAAGGTCCAAAGTAGAACTAGGACCACATCAGGGCCTTAATCTCTGAGCTGGTCCTGCTGGATGGAGCATGGATTCTCTACTTGGTACCAGTAAAACTTGTTCTCTAGCTGGATCACACATGTGTGGCTGGAGGAAAAGAAGCCTGGCAATGTTTAGAAGCAAGGTTGCTGACTTTTTAGGCACAAATTACGCCCAGGAAATGTATCTGGTGTGGTTTGCATGCTTAGCTCCCTGCCATACATGTATGATGCTCGGCCAGCACAGCCCGGCTGAAGCACAGAGCGTGCAGAAGCCCAAGCTTTTCCTTCTGGAGATGATGAGCCCGGGTGAGCTCCAGGGAATTGTGACAGATTCACACCCGTGCTGGATGAGGCCCCAAGAGGATGCATAACACCCCTTGCACAGGCATATTGCATACATTAGTGCAGGAATTTCTCAGGAAAACCCATTCTTAGAGAGAGCTGGCTTCTATTTAACAAATGCTACATGAAACGAGTTGTCATGAGACTGCTGTCCTTTATAGCATGATGAAGTCCTTTATTTCTGGACCTCTTTTTTTCTTGAAGGAGTCGTCTTGAATATACAGATTTTATCTCCTCTTTAGAAAGAAAATCACCATCTTAGTATCTGAAGCTATTTTCTCCTTCCCAGGGAGCTGGGCAGGCCGGCCAGTGAACCTGATCCCACCCATATGAACCCAGGGAGCGTCACCAAAAAAATGTGATTAGGGTTCAAGGGAGCTGGCAGCACTGTGGTTGTGTGCTGGCCCCAGGTGACAGAGTGACAGCCAGCAGTGACATGCTAAAGTCACATGCCCGTGCATAAAGCATGTGTTCAAACACTCACAGGTTGCTCTTGGCTCCTTGGATGTGACTCCATCGATTGTAGGGAACTGCAATGGATAAGGGAGCACAGAAGGAGCAAAGAGGGACACAACACCATGTGGAAGTGGCAGATATTGCTGCTGCTGCATTCAGCAGCTGGTCCTGTAAAACACACCACTGGAAACACCTGGAAATACCTGGACAGCAGAAATCCCTGCTCACTGCTTCGGAGTGACAATTGGGAGAGATCCCCGGAGGCATCGATGGAGTCTGGGGCTCCCACCAGAGCCGGCGCTCAGCCTCCCTGAGTCCCACAGCCTCCGGTGAGCCCTGAGCAGCATCCTGCCGACAGACTGGAGCTTCTTAAAGCTGGAAGACTGGAAGTGTTGTTCCAGGCACAAGGCAGCAGTGTTTAACCCGCCGCTCCCCAGGGCTTTCTCCTGCGAGCTCTGTGATTGCGTCATGTCTCCAGTGAGGTCAGCGCTCAGGTATCACACGGAGTTTCTGCTGCTCCCGGCTCGCAGGCGCTCTCCCCCGAGCAGGATGTGGCCAAGCCATCACCAGGAGGGTGCAATGGGATTGTCCCTCCTCAGTAGTCCTTTCTTCAGGGGCTGGCTTCCCCCTGCACACCCATGCGAGTCCTGTGGTGGGAAGAAAGGGGCGCTTGTTTCTTGCCTGCCATTAATAGAAAGGGCTGGAAGTGTAACCAGAAATGACAACCTGAGTGAAATGTGATGCCTCCGGAGGGGCCCAGAAGGCAGCAAAGCAGTGCCTTCCTGCCACGCCAGAGACCCTTTTCTCCCCCTCTCCAAAGAAGCAGTCAGCTTGGGAAAACTTGTGCTCACAAACGTATATTTTTCCCTCTAAAAACAATAAATGGTGTTATTGATGGGCAAAGCTGAGGTCCAATATGGCCACACACTGTGAGGCTTGGCAAGCTTCCTCTGCTGTCAGTAGGCTCTTCGTTTCCCAAGGAGACTTTGGATACTTCCTTCTGCGGCAAGGGCCACACATAGAGACAGAACAATCTGTTGGAGGATGCTCTATACCCCATCCCATCCAGGATCTGGGCAGAGGATGAGACACCAGTACCTGACTGGAATTTGTACCTCTAACTCCATCTGCCACTGCTGACCTGCAAGAGCAGAGCCTGCCTGAAGTCTAAAGGTCCAGTCCAGCTGACCAATCCATTTCTCGATGCTAAATTTCAGTGGACAAGGCTGTAAATTCATGCATACACAGAAATGACCATCCTTATGTGGAGAAACAGCTCTGAGCATCATCTGTTCTTTCAGTCCCACATACTGCATGGGCTGGGCTGACTTAGAGTCATAACATAGAGTTATCTCTCAGGTACAAGTGTTTTGGGAGCTTTTTTGGGCATAGATGTTCAGGCAAAGGTCCAATTTCATCTGAATAAGGTGTAAGCAAGGAAGGAAACATTGCTTAGTGACTGGCTTGCACAATGCATAATTCTCAAGAGCTGTCTTCACAATTTTCCCCCAACACTGTCTTTGACCAGTAGTTGCCAAAATTAAAAAAAAAAAAGGTCAGACCCTAACAGATGTTAGAAAAGAAAAGTTAGGGCAAATAAATAGTATCTGGCTTCATATCAGGAATCCAAACTATGAACAAAACTCAACGTCCGGTTGCCATTAAAGCAAACATAGGACAAGAAAGCAGAAACTGACCGAGACCTTGATCTCTTCTACACATCTGCAACACCAATCTGCTTCCCTGATTCACATCCCCTCCCGGCCCTTACAGCTCCAGGCACCACACCTCCTTCACGGGCTGACCTCTGTACAAGCACAGACACACTCAGACACGCTCAGACACGCTCAGACACACTCTCCCTTTCCTCCTCGCCACCCAGCCCGCAGCGCTCATCCCCGGCAGTGCCCGGGCTGCCGTGGCAGGGATGCTGCTGATTCACGCGTCGTCACCGGCGGCTGCCCTCCCACAGCCCTTGGCTCTGCCGCGCCGCACGTCGCTGGCACACGGCGGGGCCGGGAGCTTTTGCTGCTGTGAAGTAGGGTACTGGGGCAGATGCCCGCTGCATAGCAATGAGGAGAAAGCCGCCCGTGAGCAGACACGGAGCAAAGGTTCCCTATTCTCTTTTCTTGGCCGCCGGCACATGCGGGGCAGCGGGGATGTGGGAGAGGAGGGAAGGAGCGGCGTGGGCCAGAGACAGCAGTAGGAGCTCTGTCGCACTTTGGGATGAATGCTAAGCAGACCCCACCGGGCGGGAGTGCCCAGATGAATGGGATCCTTTCACATCAGCCTGACAGAGGAGGGATTTCATAGTTCTCCGAGCAGCACAGAGCTGCCTTAATCCAGCAGATACAATGCCCTGCTCATACGGCTCAGGAAACAAAATAAATATGTTCTTGCAAAGACATCACAATGAAGCTTTTAAGGACTCCACACAAGAAGGCTCTACCTGGTTCTCGGGTCTCCTCACATGTGTGGGAGCTAAGAGCCAGGCTTTTTACTTTCTCCCTCTCTACGCTTTTCTCAATATTTTCCCCCATCACTGAACCTGGCCCTGGGGTGGAGGAGGAAAAGAACATTTCCATATAGGCTGTCCTCTAAAAACAAACAGAAGCAGTCACCCCCAGGTTAATTCTAAAAAAGCAATCACATAAACTACTGGGAAAAAGATTTACTATGCAGATTAAGCAAAAATAAGCAAAAAAGACAAGACCTGAAGGGACAATGTCTTGGGAGTACAGAGAAGGTGTCTGCTCCCCGTGTCTACCATCTTTGGCACCCCTACCAAACAGCCATCACAGCACCTGCAGGATGCAGTAGTTGTGACTACAGGTTAACCATGGAGTGAAGCTCACTGGCAAGGACCAGTGGCTGTTCCTTCCACTTTCCCATTATTCCCACACGCAGGGATTCAGCCAAACAGCCCAACAGGGTGCAGTGTAGCGATACCGAAGCCAGTTTATTTCAAAAGCAGCCGTGGAGCTGGAGATGAGCCTTTTGCACCGTGGCTCAGTCTTCCAGCACATACCCTGGCCTGCAGGACTGCAGGCTGCTGCAGCTCGCAGAGTCTGGTACCCAGCAAGCTCCACACGGCTTTGGGACCCTTCCTGCACTTGCATTCAGCCATGGGTGGAGAGGAGCCTTTAGCACTGGTGGCCAACCCAGCTGCCCTACTCTGGCCAGACACTTGGCTTTTGATATTCTGGCCTTTTGTTCTGTGATGCTGCTGCAGCAAAGAGCATTTCCTCTGCTGTATAGGAGTGATACTGTATGGGGGATCTATGGCGCACTCGCTGTGCTCATGGGGTTGTTTATGGTGCTGCCATCAGCGATGCTTGGGTCCAACCCTCCCTTCTAAGACTTTTCTTCTCCAGGTGGCACGCAGCCTTGAGAAGGGGCTGGGAGACTTCAACCCTCTTGAGGTATATATGAACAATAGATATGGTTCATTTCTTATTTCTGTGCTGGTTTGGGTTCCCAGTTCAAGGTGACCCTTGTTGTGCTGGGAGAGGATATATTAATAACTCTGCTAGGAGGTCATGAAGGCTCTTTGAAACACTGCAGCTGAAATCTCTCCAAGGAGATGGGCTTGTAAGACCCAGAAGTTGCAACAGAATTATACCATGTGTATGGGACAGATAACTGCCTTCTTTGGCCATCTGTGCTGTCCCTGGTGTGGAGGACCATCTCCATGGGGTTATTGGAGCAGCTTTTGGCACCTACCCGGAACAAATTTCAGCCTGCAGGACTCTGCTGTCACACATCAGCTCAGGAAGCTTCCTGCCTGGTCTGCACATGGCAGGTACCACACAGCAGCATAACACTGTCAAATCCACCCCAGAGATAAAGGGCTTGTGTTAAGGTAATCGAAGCATGAAGACATTAGAAAAGCACAGAGGCAAAGGTTTTATGACCAGAACTGGTGGTTTCCCCACCACCCAGGCCATAAAACGTCAACTGACAAGGGCAGAAATTGTTCTTCCTATCAATGAGCAGAGACGTACCTTTTGGAGACAAAGCTCTGCTTTCCGCACCCCTAGCAGCCTGTTGGCCCACCGCAAAATTTCTGGCCACATTTTGCTTTCCCAAAGTGTTAAGCTCTGTTGAGAACCATTGCTGATGCCCATTGCTGATGCCCATTGCTGATGCCCACTGCTGAAACGGAAACACGCCCTTCCCAAAATTAGCCTAACTGTGGCTGTCGCTGTTGGATGTGTGCTCGCTCCCATGCTCTGCAGCCTGTCTGGGTGCAGAGTAAAATGCCCATTTTCCTGCCAGCTTCCCGTGCCCCTCTGTGTGCGAGCGCTGCCGTTCCCGTGCCAGAGCTGCCGAGATGAGGCGGTGGGGTTGGCTGGGATAGCGGTGGGGTTGGCTGGGATAGCGGTGGGGTTGGCTGGGATAGCGGTGGGGTTGGCTGGGATCGCGGCAGCTCCGCGATTCCCCAGGCCCACGAGGTTCCGGCAGTGCCAGACTGTGTCAAGCGACGTGTGAGTCACCACTCAGCTTCTGCTCGGCGGTGAAGCAGAAATCCACAATTCTGGCAAAATTTAGGCCCTTTTATTATTCTCTCTAGCAGCCTTACTGAGCTGGCTTTTTTAGCCTCCCAAACCAGAGTTGAATAGAGCTGCCAAGGGCTGTCATCCCAAGTTTCTGTTTCTAATTTCCTTGCAGTGGAGATGCTGAGATGGCTGAGAATATTTCATTTTACCACCTGGCCGCCAAAAGGCTGGGTCTGCATTTTGGGTGATGTCACATTTCCTGAGCTTTGGAGAATGGTTGTCTCTCCTTTCTCTTTTGGCGCAAAATGAGCTCAATCATTCAAAAAAAGAAATCTCTCATGAGCTGCCAAGGAAATACCAATGAGAGAGACAGGAACAAAAGCACAACTGTAAAATCAGAGGAGACAAAAGGATTCAATAAATCCGATTTTTTTTTCCCACCCAGACTGTAGCATCCATGTCAACTAATGAAAAGAATTATTTGGTGACGTCGAAAGGAGTTGGAACAAAACTGTTGTTCCTGAACAGCCCTGTGTCTAAACCACCCATCCCAGTGGGTTTGTGGTTAATCTGGCTAAGGTCTATGCCCTCTTTGACACAAGCTGCAGTTCCTATACAGCCCTTCCTAGTGGGATTCATCTCGGAGATTTCAGGCAGATGACTAATAACCAAATGTGCTCTCGAGCGCGGTGAGTGAATTCATTTGTGTGGCCAAAAGCCCCATTAATAGTCTGTACACACAATATATATAGTTACTTTTTAAATATAGAGGCATTGTCCAGAGGTATTTCCATTAGCCCTGTTTACTCCAAACCACTTGGGCTCAGACATCTTGACGTCCTGAACCTAAATGTGGATAAAGTGCGAGGCAGCTGTCCAAAGGGTGAGACAGAAGGGAAATCACTGTGCAAAGCAGCTTTAATGGAAAAAAACATTTGAAGTTGCCACAGTTCTGTATTTTTATTTTTTTTAACCTAGGTAGCCCAAAAAGTGCAATGAGCAGAGGTAGGGATTAGGTGCTCAGGGTTACCACCACATTAGGTGCTCATGGAAAAGGAAGAGATATCAGTCATAAAGGGAAGGCTAGGTGTGGTTATTGGAATAGTTCACTACTGGAAAAGTTTGGAGTCTGATTTGCTGGGAATTCCCACAGAAGCAACAATCTCCTCTTTATGTTGTTATTTGCCGGAGAATGGCATTTTAATCAGTTTGCTAACGAAGTGACCCCAGCTTCTTTAAGAACCTTTGCCACTCCAAAGCATCTATAAAAGAACCTCTCTTCAATGATTTTTGGGTTAAGAAGTATGCAATGGCTCCTTCTGGTTTGCTCCTTGTGCTGTGCCACTCAGGAGCTGAATTGCACCAAGTTTTGATTTTGGTTTGGGTTTGGTTTTGTTCTTGAGGGTGTTGACTTTGGTTTTTTCCCCTTTCTGAATGAAGAACAGGAAATCAGTTTAAAAGAGCAACAGCAAAAAATAGCACCTCTATGGTGAGGACATGTGAGCAGATGACGGGTAAGGCGTAATGAATACCGGGGTTTGCAAATATTTTCACCCAGAAACAACGTTCCACCACCTGTAAATAGCAGCAATTCAAACAGAGAGCTCAAGCTCAGAAATAAATACATGAATCACTGTTTTTATTCCTTAGTCACATTAGTTACTAAATCCTCAGGAACTCCAGTTCTTCCACTCTCCTGGTTGGGCTGGGAAAAGCAGAGGTGTAAGGCCAAATGCTGACTCAGAGCAGCAAAGTGAAGCATGTATGTGATAGAAGGGCTTTCAAGAGCCGTTCTCCATTCAGTCTGCCTTGTTCCTGCTAGAGCTCTTCTGAGGCTCTTGTTGAGGACTCATAGCTTTAGAAATGAGGTTTGGTTTGATCAAAATCAAAATGAAACTTTCCAGTTAAAGGAAAGCCTGAGAGTCTGTGGCTCTGGGGTGGTTCTGCTGGCTGGTGTGGAAAAGGATGCAGTAGGGGTCTGGTCCCAGCCATGGGTGGCTGTGGGACTGCACTCTTCTGTGTTGCCATCACTGCCTTAGACAGTCCTTTTGGCTGGCTGCAGGAGATCAGTGCAGGTCCCAGCTCACCAGGGAGGCTTCTGGAGCATCTCCCAACATGCCAGGGATGGCAGCCACGACCCAAGCTTTTATTCCCACATTTAGCCCCATAGAGAAGCACTGTTGGTGTTTTTGGCAACAATGAAAACGCACGGGGAAAAAAAGGGTTCTTGGGAAAAGAAACTGGGAGAAATTAAAAGGAAGATCCTGAGACTGCGTCTCTGCCACCTAAGGGACAAAGAGAAATAGGCGCTGCTAATTACTGGGTGTTTTTCAACAATATGTAAAATGTTTTATAAAGTCTCCGTTGAGCAAGAGCTGCCCTGATGTTCTGGGGGATGTTTGAGCCTTTTCAGGTCTCAGCTGGCTCACTCGCTCCTCGGCCCTGCCGAGCCCACCGGCCGCTCCTGCAGAAGTGGGGCATTCATGCTCCCGGAGTGTTAATGATTTCACCCGCCATAAACCCGGCCGCTCAACCGCGCGCTCCCTGCACACACACCGAGATGAAATGCTCCCTTTGAAGGCCAGGAGGACAGGACTGAAGCTTCTTCCTGGGAGAGTTTCATCTCCATCCCCGGGGAGGTGCCCATGGAAAGCATTGTCTCGTTCCTATCAGCCACAGAAAAATCTAGCCCTCTTAGCCTCACTGGTACTGATATATTTTAACACACTCAGACAGCCCTGGGCTCAGGAGGCTGTTAATGCCTGACCTCGAGTATTTTCTTGGCTCCTGCATTGAGAAAGGGGCATGGGGACTCCGTACAGCAGGCATTGAGGGGCAGACAACCTTCTCGTTGCCGAGCTCTCCACCCCAGACGCACACAGTTAATTTCTTCCCCAAGCACTCTGTTGACAAATTTTACAGGAGGCTGGGAAAGTAATGAAAATAGTCTGCACTACATGTTTATTTGAAAAATGCTATAAAACCCCCTGAATAATTTTCACACTGAGGTGATCTGACCAGCCTGACACGGAATACTTAAGTGGGTAACAGCCCCGGGCCTGCCCGCGTCACCCAGCTGGGCACGACGCTCTTTGTTGCTGGTGCTGCTCCAGCCATGCCTGGGGGTGAGAGAGAGTCTGCTGCTGGCTCTGGGCTGCTCCCATTTGCATCCAGCTGTGGGATTCACCATGTCACTGTCAGCACCACTGGTGCACTGGGGTGTTCCATGATCCACTCCCCTTGCCCAGAGTATGGGACATGAGGGATGAAACCTGAACTTGGAATGCTCCTGTGTTCTGAACTGGGAGGTTCTCATGTGGTGACTTCGGGTAGCACAGCATCCTCACTAGGAAAGGCAAGGCAAATGGAGACAGAAAGGAAAACACAGAATTTTCTTTCTGTTTTCAAGGAAAAAAAAATGATGCAGCCATTCAGATGTGGTGAATTAAATGTGATCCTATATCATAACCAAAGCATCATGGGGAGCCATCCCTTCAGATGAAACTTCACAGGTTCCTCTCCCTGAAGTTTGGACATTTGCAGCTCAACAGAACTACAGATTCCAGTAGGCAATGGTCCCTCTCCTTCTGGAGGGTCTGAGGGAATTGTGGATACTGCTGGATTAAAGTTTTCACTAGTAAGGCTCCATGCCAGTACAGATGCTTCTATAGCTTTTATCCTCGCTCCATCCACTAACTTCAGAAGTGTTTCCCTCTGTGATACACCAATGCTTTTCCCACAGCTGTTAATGGCAGGAAGATCCAAACCCACCAGCTCCTTTGGGTGAAGCAGCTTTACACGATGGTCCCCTTCCAGCAGATCCATCATGGATGTGCTGGGGCAGGGAGAGGTGGGACTGAGAACTGGTGAAGAGCAAGGGTCTTCTCAAAGAAGGGGATGGGGGCACAGCACGTCTTCACCTTCTGGAAGACTCATGATCCACAGCAGATGGAAAAGCAGGAGAGAAGCAACACCTCCATAAAACCACATGGTCCTTTTGGAGGGAGGAAGGGATTTCTTTCATGGGGTAGCTGAGATCAGAGTTTGGACCAGTGTGTAAGACAACTCAAGTCGTCCTGTGCTTCAGAAGGACCCAGCAATGCTTCTCCCAGTGACCAGAGCTCTTCCTCCCTCTTCTGCAGCAAGAAATGCCAGTGCTCTGCCTTCCCTCATCAGCACCTCTGTCCCCCAGTGAGGCAAGGAGCAGCCTCAGGAGGATGGGTGAAATCCCTTGGCTGCTGGCATCACGAACAGGACGTGTCACTTCAGTGCAGGAAGGGGACACACACCGCAGACTTCCTGAGCAAACAGGGAACTCCATCCTGTGCCTGACACAGCCCCTTCAGCTGCCTTTGCACGAGCCACCCGCTCCCCTCCACAAGGCTGACCATCTGCCAGCCTTCCTGCCTGTCCCTCCCGTCCCCTCCTTCCTGCCTGCCCAGATAGGCTCTCCCACTGAGGCAAAGCAAACAGCTTCTGTTTATTCCCTTTCCTCCATCTGCTAGTGCGTAGTATGAGCCCACTCTACCATTTTTCCCCTTCTTTTCCCCCTTTTGCCTTGCTGAAGGAGCCATTCTCCACTGAGCCAAGGGACAGCCACCTGCACTGCTCCACTGCAGATGTCGACACTGAGACACAGTCCTTGGTCCAAAGAAGAAGATTTAAAACAAACAAAATCTTTCATTTGGCTTCACCGCCTTCAGATATTTGTCACAGGAATATAAACCCAAAATACTGACACAACGTGAAAAATATCTCTTCTATTCTTGACCTTCCAAGGTTTTTTTAAAAATTATACCTGTCACCTAAATGAATCAAGAATGGACCTTTCCACGGGGGGAAAATTAAAAAAACCCTAATTCTAATATGACTCTCTACTGTGCTGGACAGCCTCAAACTGGACACTGCAAAGCTCTGTGGAATTTTGCGTCTGGGATGCAGCAGGAAAACATCTCAGCTCCCTTGAACAGCTCCTCCAGCACACAACACCACTGTTATGGACTCATAATGCGACACTCGTGGTGTTTGCTCTGTCCTGCACAATTCCCTGTGACTTTCTGTGGAGCTTAAGCATGTAAATCCTGCATAAATACATAAATTGGTTATTTCATAACTAAGCACTCTGCTCATAATTTTTCTAGGAAGAAATGGCTCAAGAACAGCTGGAGGTGGAGAGGGTTGAAGGTTCATTCTTTTTTCTCTCTATTTACCCAAGCCGTATTCTCTGCATGCAGATTAAGGTGTCCCTTGCAAGACTAGAGCAGGTCCCCAACAGGGACTTGCAGCAAAGCCACATTCAGCCCCTATTCAGTATTTCTGTGACAGTGTGACAGCTCCCTGGCTGGATGTTCTTGCTATGCTGTACGTGAGTCCCGCCTCATATATTTCATTAATACTCCCTGCAAGCCTCACCCATGGGAAGTTGGGAGTGTGTTTGTCACATCTAGAGCACCTGGGAGCAAAAGGAGCTGCTGGAAGCGTTTCTGCACTGCACAGTTCCCAAAAGCCAGAAAGGAGTTGAAGCCTCCTAAAACTAATTTTTTTTTTGGTAGTGGGTGGAGGTGGGAGGAGCTCTCCCACCCCCACTGCGAGTTATCCAAGGTGAGTCTCAACTATATGGGTCTGCTTCCAAATAAAAAATATCATTGCTTACACATAGTATTTATATGTTCCTCCACCCTGGTTTTGGCTCCTTCCCACTTTTCTTCAGAAACTGCAGGCTGAAAAGGGCCATTCAGGGAGGCTCGGCGACGCGAACACGGCTCCGGCCCCGCTGCCAGCTCCCTGCTCCAGAGTGAGCACAAGAGATTTTCAGCAGGAGAAAAAGCTTTCTTGGCCTGTGTTAACATTTTCACTTCTCACACTCAGACTATGCTCCCTTGGGCTTTTTTTTTTTTCTCCTTTCCTCTTTTGATACTAATCATTGTAATAGAGACCATAGCAGCAACCAGGCAGCAGAGCTGCAGCCCATGTAAACTCCAGCTGAATTCTGTATATCCACACAAGCCTGAGGAAGCAGCACCTTCTTCCCACGACCCCACTTCTGAGATTACACTAAACTGACGTAGGTGGCCCTTGGTTTCTGCTCCTGAAACATATTTGCATCTGGTTCACTACCAATAAGTGCAAAATGGAAAATAAACACCAATATGCATTCCCTGTTGTGGATTTGGGCATATGATTCCTTTGTGGGGTTCTTTTTTTCCTTGTTGGAAACTGAATTTCTTGCTCTCTATAGTATATAAACTGTGCCGTGATGATCAGATCTTCAGCCAGGACAAAATAGTGTGGCTCCACTTACTCACTGGAGCATGGCTGATTTGCATTTCACAGCCAATTCACCTCTCAGTTCCAGTCCCCTACAGGTTTGTATGAACACATTTCCAGTGTCTCCATAATTGCTATGATTTTCAGAGGAAATTTGAAATCTCTTCACTGTGCATCAGCTCACTGAAGACATTTTTAGACTCAGATTGATAAACATGGATTAGATACCCTGTGCTTACCAGTGCAGGTAGTCTGGGCAGAAGCGGGACAGAAGCTTTTCACTGATCAGTATGTTCAAAGATGAGCTGAACCTGGTGGGAGAAGCACATGGAAAACTCTGGACCAGACAGAGTGACCTTGATCCTTTTGCCAAATCACCAAGCCAGGCAACACCAAATTCCCCAGCTGCTGGGTTTTAATCACGTTGTCACTGGGATCGAAACTGGGATTTCCCAACTCCTGCAACCAAAAATACTACCAAACTGTAATGGCTTTTGGACACAGCTAGTGTCAAAACAGAGGACGCTGCTCTAGAGAAAAGCTGTGTTCCTCTCCCAGTACTTCTGCAGGAGACAACTCTTCCCCCCCCAAAGGCACCAGGGTCCATTAGCTGTGATTCAGGGTCATGTTTGTTGTACACAAACACTCCTCCAGCCTTTGGGAACCTGCAAAAATATTTGTGAGTGCAATGATGGTACACACAGCATCACAAAGATCTACCTGTGAAGGAAATGTCTATGGAGAAGCACATCATTGTTGTCCTGATTTTGAAAACATGCTTTATACAACCAGGGCGCTGGACTCTGGTGGCCAGTTGCCAAATGTAGATGCCAAGTGAGTGAAGGATGCAGCTCACAGATTACCCATGGGCTGGCCGAGGTGATTCAAAAACTCCTTAAAAACATGAAGGAGAACATGCTGAGGGCCTGGCCCCATACCAGGGTTTGTGGTGGGGATGCCAGGATGCTGAACAGCCATTCCCATCAATTCAACCTGAAGCTGCATCTCCTCTCCAGGTGGACTGAGACAAAGAAGCCAGAAATTGAAGCTGGGTTTGTGCAAGATTTTGCACAGGGAGTAACAGCAAGCTGGGGGGAAGCTCTGCAATAAACCAAACTACAGGAAAGACACAGTGCTCTTTGCTCCCACAGCAACACCCAGAGATACACCATCCCCTCAGGACTGCTCATAAATCCCACCCCAGCCCATCTTTGCTCTCCAAAACATCCCTGGAGCAAAGACTGCTGCTACCTGCCCTGATGTAAGCAGACCTTGTCCTGGTGACCTTGGGAGAACAGCCCCCCAAGAGAAAAACCAGGCCACAGCATCTCCCTGGTGTCTACCACAACACTCCAAGTGGTGCCCAGTTTCAGGGATCTTGCAAGCTTTTCTTCTCCCCATGTGCTTGCAATGTGTGTTTTCTTTGGCCGCCTCGGCCCAACCTCCTTTTCATTTCTAATTTTTGTATTCACTTTACACACAGCCATTGACTCCAGTTGGAGCAGACACAGGTCCTCACTTGTTCCAGCTGGAGCCATAGACCACGTAGTGTTCTGAGTCGTGAAGAGGAAGAAAATGGAGACAGAGAAGAAGTGACTGACAGACCCAGGTAGACAAAGGATAAGGCGAGTGGAGGGGACTGGGTCATAGGGCTGCTGTCCTGAGGAGTTTGTGCAGCTGGGTGAGATCCACTTTTCTCAAACAGCTTTCTGTTGTCCACCCAAAGGAACATCATGTTTTTTAAAAACCCCAGCAGGTCACAAATGCCAGCTGAATACAAAATGCAGTGTTGTTCATGGTTGGGTTTTTCATCCAGGACTGGTTTTGACTGTATTTTTCCTGTTGTTTACTGCCACTTGCGGTGCATGCGTAAGCTGGTGTCGGCATGCTCTGGTGAAATGAGACATTGGTGGTTTGGTTTGTTTGCCCTTCTCCAGGAAATGTGGCTCCCTTGTGGCAGCCTGGTCCTGTCGCTCTCTTCTGCCTCATCATGTGAATGCAGAGGTTGTGATGGTGTCTGTGCTAAAAGCCATTGCAGAACTGGACAGAACGTATGCACCCAAGACTGTACGGAGGACTGGGGTGAAGATGGGCACAGGATCCAGCTCTTTGCCTCAAGCACAGCCTCTGTCCTCACACAGGGACAAGAAACTCATTGCCATGCAAGCCAATGACGGAACTTTGAAGGGATAAAGCCCTGAAGGGGTGGCCATCCATATACCACACTCTGCATCTGCCCTGGCACAAACCTCCTTACCCCATGGCAATTAACAGGTGCACTGAAGTTGGCTGAAGAATTAGATAAAGTATCCCTACCTCTCTCCTCCTTGAAGTGCTTAATGCTTGTGAAATGTCTACTATGGGACACTGCCAACTTTGTCAAGCAGGATTCTATAATGATCTTCAGTACTCCCGTCTATAATGTCACCAGTGTCCTTAGGACTAGGTTAAAGATCTCCAGGTCTTAAGGCTAACATGTTTTCTCAAGATCTCTTTTCAGTTTTGCTTTGACAAGTGACTTACTACTTGCTTCTATTGATTTTACAGCATGGAAGAGTCCGATTATGAAATGAAACTCTTCTGACCAAAGGCACACATTGCTTCTGAATGCCGACCAAACCATCTCATGCCAAAAACCATCTCAACCACTCAGAAAGGTTCAGAAATGAGCCACAGAGCTTGTCCCTGCCCTTGGGGAACTTCCCAAACTTCTGTGTTGATCACTATCTTTCTAAACCCTGTGTCACAAGATGAAAGGATGATGCCTTTTGAGAGAGAAAAGACCATGGTCACCCCTGTGACTGTGGAAGCCTGGCACCGGAGGAGTTAAACCAGCAGCACCTCTGAGGGGCTGGAATCCACAAAGGTGTGCAAATGGCAGCCAGACCGTCAGAAGTGCTGAGTTTGCCCAGGGACTGCTAAATTCCTGCCTCTCCCCATGCAGTTGACATCTTCATCCCCACCAGCTTGCTGGCTGCCTTCCCTTCCCTGCAGAGCTGGGAGAGAGAAATGAAAACACAGATGACTATGAGGGAGAAAACGCTCCGAAAAGGTGGTTTCTGGCACAGGAGGGTTTGCCACATCACGGGCACTTCTTGGCTTCAGCCCTACAAACAGCTCCCACCGAGGTAGCCAGCAGCCTGCGAGGAGGAGGATGGAAAAGTACCCGGGAGTGCTTGCTCCCAGCCCTCCTCCTCCCGCGGGGAGCTCTGCAGACACCCCACACACACACACCCCTGCTGTGGTATTTAACACGGGGCTGTGGGGACTGTGGTGCTTCCAGAGGGCACGGGCCTCGAGGGGTCACAGACCCCTGCAGCGGGAGCAGGGAGAGCACAGGGAATACATGATCTGGTCCTTCCAAAACTGACTAGAGAAAGGTCTCCAGCTGGCACTACTCCCACAGCTGATCCAGTAGCCAACAAGGACAATGGAGGGGTCACTCGGACAGTCTCAGGATTAACAAGCCTGTCTGCAGGCAAAGGTGTTAAATCTTTAGACAACTCTTACCCAGCTCCAAGCCCAAGAAGCAGCAGATGCTCCAGAGAGGACAGACAGCCTGATCTAAGAGCTGGATGAATATTTTGCAGTCACTATTGAAAAACGGGACATGAGCAATTTATAATGAAGCAGTGTCACCAGCTGGCATCTGAAAAGCATTTCCTCTCTGTCAACGAGCAGGAGAGAAACTGGAGGGAATTGTGTGAAACCAAATTTCATTTGCCTTTATTTATAAAATGATTCCCCAGCTCAGTGGCTGAGCAGCCTCAGGATAGCTTTTGGGATCAGGGTTCAGATCAGGGTGTCCCCTGCTCCAGCAGCAGCAAGTGCCTTAAGCCCTGTTTGTGGTGTGGTATGGTTCAAAAGCTCACCAAGACAGCACATGTGTATGAATATTGGCAGTGGAGTCATGCTCACATTTTCTTAAGCTGATGCTATGTAGGAGATAAGGAAATTCAAATCTCATGTTTGTGGGCTTCATGCAGCCATGCAGAGAAAGAGAAACAGCTTTTCTCTACCTCTGAATCTGATTTGCCCATTATCTCCCAGCTCTGTCCTCCAGCCTGGGGAATAATTGGGAATACAGATCTCTTTATAATTCTCCTCCATAAGCACATGAGTCAGAGCTGCTGCCTTCATTTGCAGGTAATCACACTAGTGAATGCAGCCACACTAGTTCCTTGCCTTTTAGCGTCCTTAGAGGGGGTCTTTGAAGTTTTAATGCTTTGGATCTGAATTAGCTCTTTCAGCTCATTATTTATGCCCATTTCTCCCAACCTGAGATGGGTCCCACAAACTCTCTGGTAAGCTGGATAAGAGATCATCTAATTCCAGGGGAGCTTCTGCAAGTGTCACTGCCCTCTACTCAAAACAGCATCATCAAGAACATTTAGCCTCATGATTTTCCTGTCATTTAAGGTCACAAACACCCCTTCCATGCCTCTGCAGCTATCAGGGAGTCCTGGGGCCTGTGCAAGTCACCTTTCTCTCTCACAGAAACACACGGTGCAAAGCGTGTCCCCTCCGCCTGGGCAAGGGGAGGGGAAAGGTAACGTGCTGCATTGCTGCAAAGTGATAAATCATTGAACTGGTCTCCTGCTCAGCTTCACTGGACAGTAGGTAGTCAGTGCTGCATTCATTCCTCAGTTTTCATCACTCCTGTGGCTCTGCTCTTCAAAGGCATCACCATCACATACCTGTGCTAGGGCAGTGCTGCCACTCCTCTTTCATAATAGGAAATCCAGTTACTGAGAGGACAAGACTTGCCAGAGGCCACAATGTCCACTCAGAAGCAATGCAGGGAACAGAACAGGTCAGCACTGTATGACACAGAGCATCCTTCCTCCTACCAGGGTGTCAGTAACCCCTGGAGGGAGCAGCACTGCAATTTAGAGCTGCCCCTAAGTACAAAGCACTTAATGCAACTTGCAATCTGACTCATACCAATCCTTGGAGTCATTTATGAGTGAGTGGCCATTTGCTGTCAGTCAGGTTCCTGGTGTTGGATAGAAGGAAAAATTTCTTCACCAGCAGGACTATCAAGCATTGGAACAGGCTGCCCAGGGAAACGGTTAAGTCACATCCCTGGGGGTATTTAAAAGCTATGTAGATGGGGCACTGAGGGACATGGCTTAGTGGTGGACTTGGCAGTGCTGGGTTAACATTGGATTTGATCATCTTAGAGGTCTTTCCAACTTTAATGATGCTGTGATTCTATGATCCCCCAATGCCATCAGTGATCCTGCTCTTGTCTCTGAAGATCCCGGTGTGGTAACATGGGAGGGGAGGGAATTAGAGAGCAACACTCCTCACACCTCCAGCCACCTCCCAGAGCTTTCAGCTTTGCTAACTCAGGAGAAGCAGTGGTGTCCCATTAGATGCCATGGGTGGCTGTAGCCTGACCTCTACACTGCCCAAGTGCAAGGCTGCACTCAGGCCACACAAATAACCATTTAACCCCAGATAACAGTTTAACTCCCACTGAATTCCATTAAAGGATTGAACAGCATGTGTCTGTTGAGTTTGGGGGAAAATACAAAAGCAGCAAGTAAAGGAGCCTGTTGATTTAGGAAGGGTGACAGGTAGAAAACAGCTGTCCAGCTAAGCTGAGGAGCACTCAGAAAAGTGCAGGGCCCACTCTGAGCCTTGCTAGACAAGAGCACTCTGTGCACGGAGAGCTGCAGGACTTCCAGTTCTTCCAGAAGTCCAGGTCTTCAGCCTCTGTTCCCTGCCAGATGCCTGTGGTCACCAGCTCCAGGGCACTGGCAGCCAGGACAAGATGACCAGAGCTGCCTCTTCTCTCCTCAAATCACAGAGTTATGCAAATTGCTCACTGGCTTAACAAACTGCTTTAAATTAAACACAGATCTCTTTTTTTTTTTTTTTTACCTGAAGGTTGCAATGCTATCTGTGCTACCACTAAGGCCAAGAGGGTATGTTAAATTCCTGTCCTCTTACCCAGGGCCTGAAAGAAAATCCCGGCCAACAGGCAGAGCTAATCCAGTTTGTACTCTAAGCCCACACAGTCCTCAGTGTTTTTGTTTTATCACCTAGAAACCCATCTCCATGCACTTTCATGCTGTTTTACTGATGAATCTTAACCTTTGAGAAAAGGACTTCATCCTGCCATCACTGGCAGGGGCCCTGGGTTTATGTCCTCTTTGGTACCTTCAAACCCTAACCATGAGTGCTGTGTTAGGGCCACTTCTTGCATTCCCATAATATTTCTGCTGCTTTCCCCATACAGGCACTGTTTAAGGAGACTGCCCTAAAACCCCTGTAGATTTCTGGTTAAGAGCTTCAGAGGCTTCAGCCTTTTCCACACCAGAGCACCCTACTGCTTCAATTTCTGTCCCTGACTTTCCTGAAGTCAGGGGAGTTTACCTCCTCTCCAGCCAGAACACCTCACGATGCCTATTATAGCAGACCCACTGATGTTTTTAGGAGGATTCACTGGTGAGTTGCTGGAACAAATGTCTAGCAGCTGGAGCAGGGCCTGGAGAAAAGACATCCTCCATAAAATCCCTCTCTACAGCTGATTAGAGCTCAGCAGGCTTTTCTGCTGAGACACTGATGCAATCCTTGGTCTCAAAGAGGGGCTTTTCAATAGTCTGAAGTGGGTTGGTTAGTGAACTAAGCACTGGACTGGGAACAAGGCTCCTACTTTTCAGCCCCAGGGCTGTCTGCAGCTTTGGTCCCGTCCTTTAAAGCCATTGAGTCAGTTTTTCACGAGTTTCTGTAAAGAGGCTGCTCTCAGGCCGGCTGTGCACTGCCAGCAGCACAGCCAAGCAGTTATCCCAGGTGGCTTTAAATGAGTTACCACGGGTGCTGGAAGGAGCCCAGCCCCAGGTGTCCAGCTTTCCATGCTCTGGACTCAGCCCTCTCCCCCCAGCGAGGAGCCAGAATCCAGGCTCACCCCAGGGAGCTGGGAGGGTCCCAGTGCAGCAGGAGAGACATCCCACCACACCACTCAGCCCACAGTTCACACCGCTGCAGTCTGGGGCTTTGACAGTCAGGGCTGTCAAATTAAAGGCCACCTTAATTTAACATGTGAGTGCAGTAATACAGACCTGCCCAAACTCTGCTGCCTGCTGCACCTCCAGCCCCTCATCCCAGACATACACCTGGCCAGGCAGGTGCTTCTCCAGCCCACCCAGGGAGGGAAAACACATCTCTGATCAAATCTTAAAATCTAATTTTCTCTTATTCCTGCCTTCTCTCTGCTGGTATTTTTTTGGTCCCACTGGGTGCTGGAGCTTCTGCAGAGGTGTCTGATGTGTGAAGTGAAATACGATGGCAGCCACAGGCCCTGCAGTCAGAATCTGTGAGTCTCCAACAGCAGCAGGTTGGCAACTTCTCGGAAGACAGGGCTAGCAATCACCCCAGGCCAGAAAATTATGTCTGTTTGAGGTCAGTCTGCTCTGAGCTCTGCCAAGAGTCCCATTGAGGTCTCAGCTCTTATTAACCAGTTCCTTCACTCCCCTGCAGCTCATGGTCATGCCTAGAAAGGAAACCTCTTTCTCCATCTTTACACACTGAATTCCCTCAGCGGGAGCTCCCTGCAGTGCAGACAGAGGCCCCGTGGAGAGGCTGGATCCAGGGTGGGGAAGGCAAATATATTGCTGTTCAGAAAGGCAGAAGCTATTATACCAGACCAGTCTCTTCTTCATCCAGCCTCATAAATCTCGTTATTTCTTTTGCTGTACTGAAAAGTGACCATTTACTCCCAATCAACCCAAATTCTCTCATCTGGATTCTGATCCTGGATCTCTGATTTTGATCTTGAGGCAGAAGTTTCCCATCAACTCTCTCCAGGCTTGCTGCTTCGAGGGACCTTAAAATAATTGAATTGTTCTTTCACATTATATGCTTGTATTCATTTGCCAAGTGTTCTTCAAATGAGATTCCTGCTCAAAGTAGGGTTTCAGAAGGGCTCCTTGAGCCACTCCTTGTCACACAGAAAGGGGGTGGTTTTCCTCCCGTGCTCAAGCTGCCTTTATGGTTAAAGTGATGCAGGCAAGATAAAATTAAGGTGTCTTTGTTACGAGACTGTCAGAGAGGACAAAAGTGGGAGATTTTGGCAGGGCCAGCAGCAGGGAGGTGATGCTCTCAGCATCCACCTGGATAAACAGCAGGGAGTGTGCTGGACTCTTACTCTGAGTGGTTAGGGACTACCAGCCTTGTGCCAGGGCAGGGATCATGCACCTGGTCCAGGTATTCATGCAGGCAGAGATGCCACCTGAGACCAGTACTGTGGCTTGTGGGGTCTGTGGGAAGGACCCCTGTGGTGTAGAGCAGCCCTGAGCCCAGGCAGTGGGAAGGGAGGATGCTTTGGGGCACTTTGCTTTCAGCTCTCCCTTTCCCACCACTCTGCTGCCCTGTTTTGCTCTGGTGCCCGCTCTCTCCTGTGTGTGGTGTGCCACCCTCTGCCCAGCTGTGGCAGAAGTGCTGGACCTCTGGCTTCCCTAAATCAGAGACAGGCCAGTAGCTTATTTGCCCACGTCAGCAGAGAAAGAATTAATGTCACAAACCAACCTCAGCACCAACGGACACGGAAAATTGGCAGGGAAGAGAGTGCCATAATTGCAGCGGCTGCAGCAGCATGGAACAGTGCTGCCCAGAGACACACATCAAAGGAAAATCCCTGCCGGCCTGGCCGGCTCTGCCATCAGCCCTGCCTCCCTCCTCCATCTTTTGTCTCCTGCCCTGAGGGTACCATGAGCCAGAGGGTGCCTGCCAGCCCATCACCTCTGCATCCAGGCTGGGATGTAAACAGTGTAGCTTTAAATAAGGGAAGAGTGGCAGAGCAGAGACAGATGCCGCCTGAGCGTCTCCGGGGCTCCCAGGGATGGGTGCTGTCCTTCTCACACCCCAACCACCTCCCCACAACCTGGGCAGTGTTAAATAGAGAAGCCTGTTTGGGGACAACTGGAGCCGGGGCTTTTCCAGGGCTGGCATGAGATGAGATGAGAGCCACACACAGGGCAAATGGAAAAATCCGAGCAGCACACCTTGCTGGTGGCTAACAGAGGGTTATTCTTGGCCACCCTCGCCCTGTACCAAGGACGAGTGCAGTAAACACCATCCCAGAGCCTGCCCTGCTTCCTGGTACCTCTTCCCAATTAATCAGCATCCTGACTTACAGGCAACAGCTTAGTAATGGGAATAAGCACTCATTTGCTTAATCATATTCCCAGTGCCCAGATTCTCCTTGGCCAGCAGGGGTTTGATGCATGCCGTGCTCCTCAGGTCCATTTTCAGCATCAGTGCAGCACCTTCACCTGTGACAGGTGGGTTCCCTGGGCAGATCCTGCCTAAGCCCGAGTTCTTTTCCAGTTCCTGCACTAACCACAGGCACTGCTCCTCCCTAAAGGCTAACAGCACCCACCACAGACAGGCTTCACTCCTCTCCTAAGCACAGCAGGAAATAAACAGCCACAGCATATTTGTGCCTTCTGCTGTAAAGCTGGCACATGGGAAAACAGAGGGAACACGAGCTGGGAGTCAGGGATGTGCACAAAGAAATTATCTTCTGCATTCAAGAGAGGTCAGAAGCTTCAGGAGAGCCAGCAGGGAATATTGTGCAGGGAAACGTATAAAGTCCAAAAGGAGAAGAGGAAAGATGACCTCCCAAGAAAAAGGGATAGGCACAAATTGAATGTAGTGTAGCATGGATTTTTGCATTCCTTTATCTCCACATCCCTCCCTGCTCAACACTCCTGAGTGTGTGTCCTATGCCAAGCACCACCACACAGCCAGGGAACACTCAGTGGCAGCTGAGGTGACACACAAACAATTGAGCTGCTGTTGAATTACTGAATCCTCCAGGTGCTGCCAGCTCACTTGTGGAATAGTTAAATATACTGATGTCCCTGTCCAGGACGAGGAGCCCAGGTCGTGTCACTTTGCCCCTCAAAGTCAGTGGCATTGCTGTGAATATAACCCCGAGCTCATGCCCGTCCCTCTGCCAACCACCAGGCACTGCTCCTCCCTGATGTCTAATAGCAGCCACCACAAATATGCCTCACTCCTCTCCCAAGCACGGCAGGAAATAAATGGCCACAGTATATAAATGCCTTCTGTAGAGCTGCTGTTCAGCTCTGGCGGTGCCCTCAGGTAACCTGAGAAAGAGTGGCTCTTGTGTGACACCCAAGACGTTGCTGGCCACGGAGTGATGTAAGCTTTAAAAACGAAACAAGCAGAAACAATAAGGAAGACAAACCAGCCAGCAGCAAGCACATGATTTTCATAGGAAACAGCAGGATTAGCAAGTAGGAGAGTCTAAATGCTGCTTCCCCTGCCTGGGAACAAGTGTACCGGGGCACTGTATGTTGATTTGTGGGCAGCTAAATATGTGTGAAGCAGAGATTTTTAACATGGCCCTGGGCAGGGCTGTGCACTTCACATCTCTGCTTTTAAATAATGGTACTTTGTGGTCTGAAGTTAAAGTCAACCCTTGGCATGGGCAGAGAGCTCAGACAGTTCAACAGTAGGTGCCATGCAGTGAGGTACCAACATGGGTCTCATGGACACATCAGTCCTCTACTCCTGTATCAGCGTCCCTCAAACTACAGTAAAACAGAAACTAAGGTTCTTCATTTCCAGGGATCTCACTGAGCCCCAGCGATCAAAAAATGCCACCTGAATAAGATCATACCTCACTCACACAACTCTCTTTTTGGAAAGAAGCACACAGGATACAGCAAGGTCCACCAGGAAACTCAGAACTCCAGGGAACGCAAAGCCCCCAGTGATTGGTTTCATGGAAACACCCAGGGAGAGAGAGACCTATGGTGGGCTTTTCACTAGAGAATGGACAAGGCTGAGCAACTTGGGTTTATCTTGGAAGTTTTTGCATTAAAAGAACTCCTGTTCTCTTTGGAGTGTGTTCAGCAGATGCAAGAAGCAGGTGAGAGCTGTTCTATTATGTTGGAGAGGTCATCAAGATAGAAGGACTGGCTGGTTTTAGACACTGACACAGAGGTAGAACTGAAATTGGGTGGCTTTAGCTGAAGGAGACACCAAGGATTTTGACCCTGAGAAGTAAGTTGGGCTCTTGGTCCTTGCTCTCCTCCCTCCATGGGAGTGGAGTCTCCCCCAGAGCTGACCACCCAGGCTGGCAGCCTGCAGCCCTGGCGGGGCTGGGGGAGGGAAGCAGGGAGCATCATGGCCCGCAGCAGCTTGGTTTAATCCCAGCCCCTGATGCACATGCTGCCCTCCTGAACAGTTTCTTTCTTGCAGCTTGAACACTCCACATTGTCCTTCCCCACCATTTTGCAGGCAAGGTCCTTCTCCTGGCTGCTGGTGTTAACACAGGTTTCCCTTGTTCTGTCCCTTGAAATTTCCAGTAAAGCGCCTTTAATACAATCTCTCTGTGGCTGTGCTAATTATGTGTGAAATATTTTTTCCCCCCATAAACCAAAGAAAACAAATCAACACAGTAAGATCCTTTCTCTCGGGCTGTTTGGCAGGTCTCACGGTCTTCAAAAAAGTTACCAAAGGTCCACACAGTCTCTGCTGTCTTTTCAAAACAGCTACTTTTGGGTTCCTGTAAAAGGACCCAACAAAGGAAAGGGTAAAACAAATCACAAAGCCCTGAAAGGCTATTTCCCACCTAAGTAGTCCCAAGCCAGAGGACAGGCTGTCTGCTGAATGTTTGTGCTACGTGTGGGGGCTGAAGAAAGCAGNAAGAAAGCAGGGATAAGGGGTAGGGGTAGGGATTTCCTGGTCTGCTAACTCTGCTTCCACCTTTGCAGCCTCAGTTGCTGCTCAGTTCCACTTTCCCATGCAGTGGATCTGGCTTTTCCTTGCCACCCAGGACATGTATCTAGCCTTTTCTAATAGTGCTCAGGAAAAGAGGGGACAGAAAGTGAATGGCCCACAAGATGAAGCATGGCTGCCACTCCTTCCATGCAAGAAAATATTCTCACATCATTTTTTTTTTCCAAAACCCATACCAAGCACTTAAGGGAACACTACCCCCATATTGAGGACTTATTATTTGAGAAGGAAGGAAGGAAGGAAGGAAGGAAGGAGCTCTAGTCTTGAGGCTGTGA
>VWZW01002923.1:20737-76796 GCA_013397115.1 Edolisoma coerulescens | reverse complement strand
AAGGAAAGAAGGAAGGAAGGAAGGAAGGAAGGAAGGAAGGAAGGAGCTCTAGTCTTGAGGCTGTGACCATGCCAGGTCTGTTACTCGCTCACCTGAAGGGTCCTGGCATTACATCAGGTTTGGGCTCCCAGCCCATTCTCTCTGAGGTGGCAGCACCTCCTGGGGACAGTGACATTACCCTTGCAGCCTGACATCAGCATCATTACATCAAGTCTCCCCTTCTTGCCCACTCTCAGCTGTCCCAGAGCTGTGAGAGTCAAGTCACTGTTACCTCGTCCCTCAGAGGGAGCGGTTTTGACACAGTTTTGACACAGTGACTGCTGGAGCAGCACCATTCCTGAGCAGTCATCAAGGCTCTCGCCCCCAGGCCCTCAGGCAACTCTGCTGCAGTATCAAAGTCAACTCGCTCGTGCATTTTGCTGAAGCTCTGTGACATCAGAGCAATGCTTGCCATCTGCTTCTCTGAAGAACAGGATGAATCCCACCCAAACCTCAAAGGGGCAGAGCAGGGCTGTGAGTAGAGCCATCCTTCTGCCTCCCCCAGCCGCACAGGGCAGCACTGGCCAGGGGCTTCTGCAGAAGTGTGGGGTGTCCCAGGCTGAGCCCCAGCAGCTGCCCCAGCCCTGTGCAGAGAAGCTTTTTTCTGGGAATGCTGCATCTGGCAGGGCCCTTCCTACTTCACAAATATTGACACTGGGATCTCAACATCTTGGACGAGGAATAACATTTCCAGATCTGCAGAGCTGCTCTCATGAAGATAGGGGAATTTGGATTTTAGTCCTTTGCTTTCCTCTCCACTGTAGCATCTACTCAGGTGGACCTGTCCAACCCTGACCCAGATTCAGGCACCAGGAACCTCTGAAGAGAGGCACAGAAATGCCTCCTGGAGCTGTAGCCACCTCTTTGCAGGCCAGTGGGGGATGTTTCCCAAAAATGTACCGATGCCAGGAGGCAGCAGTTGTCAAAGAGAGACCTGTTAGAGCTCCAAGCACAGTCCCAGCTGGGTCTTTAAGAAAGCAACAGCAGTCAGTAAAGCAGAAGCGTACGGATTGCTGGGAAGGTGTTCTGAGGACTTCTCCCCTGCAGCCTTACTTGGTCCAGTGTTTGGCAGCCAGTGCAGATCTAATCCCAGCACGGATGCAAAACCCTGGGGCAGTTCAAAATGTTCTCTCCTAACACAAGCACAAGCCAAGGCAAGTTTTTCTTAACCAGCCACACCACATGTGCCTCAACCCAGGCTCAAATCTCTGTTGTTAATCTTATCCACCTGGAAACTCAGCAGAGGGCAGAAAGAGACATCAGCCTGTGGGAAGGGCCCAGCAGCACCAAGCTAAGGAAAAGGAGGAGGCTGTCTGGAGGTGTGTTTAATTATGGAGACCCATATGAGCATCTCCCTAACTCTGGATGCTTCTCTGAGAACTCCAGTCCAGTTCTGGGGAAAGGATGGGAGGGTCACAACCTCCTCTCTAACCATGGTCTTATTAACAGAAGGTTTATCTGCCCCCCTGAGTACTCAGAACTAAAAGATGAGGCAGGTTATATATTCCACTGGCAGAAAAAGTAGAGGTGTGCTATTAGGAGTAACCCTGAGGATATTTCTGGGCCTTCTGACCTAAAACTCCAGCTCCACCTACCCAGCCTACAATCCACACAGAGAAATGTCCTCTCTTCTGCAGCAAACAAAAACCCACATTTGCTGAAGACTGGAAAACAAAGAGTGAAATGCTGAAACCAGAGGATGAGATTCCATAGTTAAATTGAAAAAGAAAGACTAATAATAAATGTAAGAGAAGTGGAAGGAACAAGCTACCTACCCACTGCCAACCCTGAGGTTGGATAATTTATCGAGGTTTCCATGCGTCATGCCTGAAGAAGCCCTCTACACTCTTTTCCATTTGTACAGGTCTGCAGCTGAGTTCTGACGGCTCCAGCGGTTGCAGATAGCAACATCCAGCACTGATCTTACATCCACATCTGGTATATGTGGGTCTGTGTCATTACTGCCCAGCTGAGCGAAGCTTTTAGTGGGGTTATGGCTTTGAGATTGACTTTTTTACAACATTTTCTTGTTTACCGGAATGAAACCTCTTTCACTTGCAAATTAAGAAGTGAGATATAAATGGAAAAGGGAAAATGAATATTCTGGGCAGGACTGAGAGGGTTAAGAGGCTCAAGGGGATTCTTGTGTTAATGGGATGACAGAAGAGGCTGAGTGCCCAAGAGATGAGTACACACCTCTTGCAGAGGACTGAAAACCAGTTAACTGCTGTAAGAAAAGCCCACTGCCTGCTGTGAATGTTCTTGCACAGTCTGCTTAAAAAATGACCTCTGGGCTGTTGCATGCCAGCAGAGCCAAGGCTCCCTGCGATCCTTTTATTCCTTGGCTGAAGCTGCTCAGCCTGGAGGATTCCTGGAAAGCTCTTTGCCACCAAGTGCCCTGGCCTAGTCCTCTACGGGGGCTTTAAATTACCAGCACAGTGGCCATGACCTTCAGTGTTGCTGTGGTACCGCCAGCCGCGCGCGAGAACCAGGCTGAATCGGGTGAGGCGGAATTCTGATTTTATTATTTAATTCTAAAACTTACATAGACTTTTGAAAGTTCCTCCGGATTGGGTCAATTCAAAACCTCCCCCTAGGCCGATAGGCCAGGTTGAACTGTCCATCACTCCAGAGATAGTTTCAATAACATCCAAACCTTATCTTTGTTTATAGAACACAGGGAGAAGAAGAGAAAAATTCCCACGGGAAAGATTCTGTGCTGTCACACTTCAGGGTGGGAAGTACAGAAGGTGTTCCTTCCAGCTCCCAGGAGGAAGCATTTACCCCTCCAGAAATAAGTGACTCTGGGTGGGGAGCACCTCATTCACCCCTCAGCACTGAGATGCGCAGGTTCATCCCTCCTGTTTTTCAGCAAAGCCTGGCCAGAGGACAAGCCATACCCAGAGCTGTGGGGCAGCCCTTTCCGTGGGTCAGGTTGCTGCTGGTGTTTCTGTTGAGCTTTCTTTTCATCATCACCAAATCAGCTCAGAATTCCTTGTGGAGGGGCGTTGGTATGCTCAGGTCTAAAGCCTCTCCAGTGACCTCTCCCAACTCCAAAGCTCCCGGCACATCCCACCAAGACCAGAGAAGCTTTTTGAAGAAGGCAGATGAAGCTACACCTGCTACCAGAGCCTATTTGCTCCCTGCTCTTTGCACTCCCACATCCCCTCCCTGCCTCTTTCTCGCTGACCTCAGGCAAGCAAACACCTTCCACCGGAACAAAACAAATGCCATAAAAAACCTCGTTCGACAAAAAGAGCAAAGAAAGCCACAGGAGAAACTCTCTGCAGAACTTCCCCTGAGCAGCAAATTTCACCGGGGGTGAGGGAGACCTCCAGGCTTCCCCACTGCCACAGGCAGAGGCGGGCAGCCCCCCTTGGGAGCCCGGCAGGGAGCTGGGAGTGCTCAGTGTACGTCACCTCTTGCCAGAGCGAGAGGGTGCGAGACCATAAATAGCCAGCCCAGCAAACCTGCCGGGCTTGACGTAACCCCTCCGCCAGCTTCCAAGGTCAACAGTGACCTGTTTATACTGTGCAGGGCGAGAAGAGGCATTCTGGGAGAAAGGCAAACAGAGGAGATGTCCCATGCTCGTACAAAAGGGGCTGTATTCCCGTGTTGCTCCGTCCCAAGTTGGGAGGAACATAAAATTAGCACTGTTTTCATTCATTCATTGTGCAAACATTCCGCGTGGTGCCCACCCCCACGTTTCCTTGCTGAGCCTGCAAGTCTCCATCAGGGAGGCTGGGAGGGGGGCGAAGTTAGGTTCAGTCCAAGCAGCTGATTAACAAGGTGAGGTGAGGGCACGAATGTGGCAAAAGGGGAAAAAAAGAGAAAGGGAGAGCCACGAGTTGTGTGAGAGGGCAGGGAGCTGTGCACAGCATCGCCCTGGCCGAGGGAGCAATCCACACTGTGCCTCGTGTACAAAAGCTGTTTCACTGTCACCCAGGGATGGCCAGGAAGGCTGGACATGTGTCACACACCGTGAGCATGGAGCTGGGCAGCAGGAGGGACAGCAAGTCCCTTCTGCACCATGGGCTCTGAAGTCACGTCTCAGCCGATTAACAGCCCTGTGCCACCCCAGGCTGCTGCCTCTCCACTGCCATCTCCCTCACCTAGGAGATGTCAGCCCTTCCCTGCACCTCAAAACACAAGAGCAAGTATCCCCGGGGGGGCCCTCCAGAAGTGCAGAGGGATGAGCAGCTCCAGGACACTGTCCATCCCCTCTGTGTGCCAAGCCCCAGCCCAAATGCTGATGTGATCCTTGACACCACATATTTTAAGCCGGTGGCGCCCATCACCTCCAGACCTTCCCTTTGGCCATCCAAGGATGGTCATGAGGTGCTGGGCAGCCAGGATAAGCATAAGAGGCCTCATCGTGGTGATCCAGCCTTGCCCGGTGCCAAATCTTTGACTGAAGGTTTCCATCCCCGCTCCCTTCGTACAGCCCTGTTGCTCAATCAAAAAGACACCAAGGGGACAAGAGGAGCAAAAAGAAGAAAATATTTTTTCAAAAATCCACTGCCAAACAAACCCCAGTCTGTGTGTGCCATCCCACCCGCCAGCCCGAGATTCTATTTTTGTCAGGGGATGAACAAGCCACAATATCGGGGTGGGGGTGAGCCCCGCTGTTTACGTCTGCCAGCGCTGGGACGGGCTGTGAGCAGAAGGCAGCTCATTCAGCAGGAGCTGGAGCCTCCTGGCCACTGCAGGTTCAATAGGTACTTTGTCCAGCACAGGAGGTTCAGGAAGGGCACCGTTTCCAATCTGGGATGCAAACAGGCCTGGGAGAAGTTGTGTGTGTGTGTGATGGGGTTGGCTTTTTAAATATGGGGTGAGTTTTCCACCTGCACCAGCAAGGCTGATATTCACACTGGAATAAAGGGGCTCAGGTGCTGTGTTTGGTGGGAGGTTCCTCTGTGTCCTTTTTACTCCCAGATGTTGACTCATTTCTTTTCAGTCCCCTTCCATGCTTTCAGGATAAACTTTCAGTAGGTAATGCCTCTCCTGGGAGGCTTTAGGCCCCTCCTAATTTTTAGCTAGAGAGGTGTCAGCACTGTCTCTTTTCATCCCTCCAGTGGGACTCCAAAGTAAGACCATACAATGCCTCCCCTCCTGGACCCAGTGACAAAAGCTGTGACAGGGACATTTCTATATTACACCATGCTCTGCCCATCATGGGATCTTGGCTTGGAGAAATGCAGAACCCAAAAGTGAGGGTCAAAGTTGACATTTTGAGGTGGCAGCTTCATCCTTACAGAGCATCAGTGCCCATCACTGCTCCAGAAAAACAGCTCAGCAGAGCAGCAAACACACTCTTGAACTGCTGCAGCGGATAAGGGCTTTGCTGGCTTTAAAAGAGGGAAGAGGGCTGGGAATGGAGATGTTCTGGCTCTAACACTGGCTTCACCCATAGCCCTGAGCAAGGCACTTTGTTTCTGTGTGCCTCAGTTCAGTGCGGTGTCAGAACTTCAGCAGCACCGCAGGGCAGGGAGAGCTCAAATATCGATCACTGAAGGAAATTGTGACAGCTGATCAAGAAGTGTCTGTTGCAATGTCAGACAGCTGACTGTAAAAGTATGAACAATACTTTTTGGACACAAGCCCAAAGGTCCTGGACTGACCTGAAATCTTCAGAACCTGAAGAGAGTTCATAGACTCAAATCGTGCACAGACTGAAATTGTGCACCCCATTCAACTACCTGTGCACAGAGCGGCTGGGATCCCACAGCCCCTTCTCATGTCCCCAGTGGTTTTTTTAAAATGCCAAATTAGCTTTTAATAGAACACAATAATTCCAATAATTCCAGAAATGGTAAGTGTTTTAGGGACACAATACCCTCCTTTTGATTCTGTGAGAAAGACAATTTGAGAGCTGTGAGGTGACTGCTCTGGTAGTTGTAGGGAAGGAGCAGCAGTTCACAGCCATGAGTGGTTTGATTAAAACAATTTTTTAAAGCAGTTTGAGAGGTTTATTCTTTATTCTACTATTGTTCTATTTCTTTTTTCTTTCCCTCTCTCTCGGCTGAAAACCCACCCAAGCCCACCTTTCATTGCTTGTGAAAAACTGCAACTGTCACCTTAACTGACACAACCTTCTCCTGTCTGATGTTTTTCCCTTTTCTGGCCATTTTAATTCAGCGACTGCTTCCACCATATAAATTCTGGATATTCAATAGTTTTCACAGAAAAGCTATTATCCACTTTTCCTTGGCCACAGGGTTTGTTCTCTGTTCAAATATTCGTGCTCCCTGAAGGCTAAACTTCACTGGGAATAGACATAAGCCTCCTTTGAATTTATAATGACATGTAAAAATCTTACCTAACTGCAAGCACTTTTGCAATGTGTTAACTGTATTTCAAAGAGCCATGAACTGTTGCTTTCCTGCTTTAAACAAAAAACAAAAGTCATCTATGTGACTTTTTTTTTTTTTACCTGGCCGGTCCTCAGCTTAAGGAACAAACAAACACAACAGCAGTTTATGAATCACAATTTCTCTGAACATATTTAGCTGTTTTTCCAATCGTTCCTGATGCAGACAAAAAACTGGGACAGCCAGCAGGTACTGAGCAGTTTCTATCCCCTTCCTGAAGCTGCTAAGAAACCACTCTGTGTGGAGCATCACATTTTCCTAGCTGGTCAGCTCCGAAGTGGAATTTTCTCTGTTCCCTGGCTTAAGCTCACCAAAGGTTCAAATGAGGTTTTCTTTGCCAAACCACGGCAGCAGCAGAGGGTACAGAGGGCTCAGTTATTCCACAGCAAAACAACTAAACATGTACATTTCCCAAAAGATCTTTATGTTACGGGGAGAAAGGGCTGTGGTCAGGCATGAGCTGCTTCGGAGCATCTCACATACGTGAGCCTGAGCAAAATCAGCCAGGTCACATTTTACAGATCCTGTCTATGTGTCTTTTACACCCAGCTGGAAATGCCGAGTCCTGCCTAGAGCAGGAGCTGTCATGCCCCATCTGCAGCGTGTTTTGCCCATCTCCTTTCATTGCTATGGCTACACTGTGCTGCCCATGAGGAGACACCCCAGCTAGTGGAGGGGGGAGGCAGGTGATGCTCCAGCACAGCCCTGTCTGTCCCAGCCCACCCAGCCACAGGTGGTGGCAGCCCTGGGATGGATCCAATGCCCTTTGAGTAGGTGGGAAGGGCCCTGGTTTATCTCAGCAGGTGGAGAATTAAGTTTGATATGAACAGACAGCACTCTTATAGACTGACAGACCTGTGAGGCAGGGGAAGCAGGCACAAATGGGCAGAGAACAGACTGAGTTTACTCTCACTGAGGAGCAGGACTTGGTGTTGGTGGAAAAGAAGCTCAGCATGACCCAACCATGTGCACTTGCAGCCTGGGCTGCATCAAAGGCAGTGTTTCAGGTGGCAAAGACACTGTCCTTTCCAATGTCCTTTCCAAAACTTTCCCTCCCTGCCCTTTTGACTTCTAACATATGGGCACGTGGCAAGTTTTGAAATTATTATCTAATGCTGAACTNCCTTTGAAGAGGTGAGAAAAAAAGAGGGGGGGGGGGGATAATCCAAAGGGAAATTCACAACCAAAATTTGGTATTGAATCTCTGAGATGGAATGAGGTACTTGCAGGAAGAAGTGAGGCTCCATGCGCTGTGGTCTGGGAGCATTACCTGTCAGGATGATGGATGCACGGCTGGTGGTTATAAGCCTCAGGTTAAAAAGTGAGGCAGTCAAGGAAGCAAGTTTTGAAGTGAGGCATGGGAGCAAAATAATTTACAGAGAGAGGAGAAACTATTATATCATAAACCATAAAGCAAAGCAGGATGTTGGGAAAAGAGAGGGAAGTGCAGATATTAAAGATCATAATAAAAGAGAAATGGAGGGAGAGATACTGAGGGCAGCTGTGTGGTTTGGGTGCAAGGAGGGCATGTGGGGACCTCCCTGTGCTCAGTTTCAGGCTTTACCTTTACTTTAGGCTGGTGGTGCTCTCTTCCATGTTAGAAATAACAGATTTTTCAAACAAAAGTGCTTTTCTCAACTGTGAATACCTCAGCAGTTTCTCACCTGCTCCCAGCTGTCACCTGGCCCCTTCACAAGCCAAGGTGTAGGTCTGCAGTCACAGACCCATTCCCTCCTCCACAGTCACAGCTTTTTATCCCTCTCAAAGGTACCAGCAACCCCACAGAAAAAAAAAAAAAAAAGAAAACACATTACAGTCCTCTCAGCACTTTCTCACAGCTTCACTACTGCCAAGGATTCAGTTATGGATTCCTCCTCAGTTTTGGGGTAGTCTCTTCAGCCTCCACCATTAGCAGGTGTGTACAGGCTCTCCATTTCTCCCCAGTTCACCCCAAATAACCTTTAAGAAAGCTCATTCCCAAATGCCTCCTTTCTCTGCCTTTATATTCCTTTATCAGTTACTGATGCTCCAGGTGCTTCCCTTTTCCTAATGCTGAGCATCCTTCCTTCCCTCCATCCCCTGCCTCCCTCCCTCAGCAGCAAGTGGGGCCGTGCAGGAGTTCCCCGCACTGTCCTGTTTGGTCCTGCTGTCTTTGGGCTTCCCCGTGGATCTGCTCCTTTCTGCTCAGACTGCAGTGATATTGACTGCACTGCAGACACACATACTTCACTCAGGTTCCTTAATTAGCTTCATCTTATTTTAGTTTGCATAAACCACGTTCTCTTTTTATTACACAAACTATTTCTTCTCTCTCAACCACTTGTGGTGCCCCAGCCGGTTTGCTTCCAAACCAGAGGGCTAAATTTAATCCCCCACTCCCCATTCGGCTTTCTCCATTTACAGTATTTTTTTGGTAATGCTTTTTTTTTCCCCCCCTTTCTTTTCTTTTCTGGGTTGGGTGTTTGGTTTGGTGTTTTTTTTTTTTTTCCTTCTTTCCAAGAGGCTGGGCTTCCTTTTCGGTCCATAAGCCCTCCTATTTCCCCCTGCCCCCTGGATGCCTGCCTACCTTTACTCTAAAATCCAGAGGAGGATCCAATACACTTGGAGTGCCAGCTCTTCAAGAGGTATCTAAGGAGGCTGACAGGAGTTTGATGGTCTCTTTTGCAGCCAGTGGCAGCTAATGTGGTCTGAAACCCTCTCTCTCTTTTTTGCCATTCACACACAGTACTTACTCTTCGAGCTTGCTGCTGCTGCCACTGCCTGAAAGGACCTGAAATACCACATAGGGAATTTTGATTTCTTCTGGGGAACTGGGGAAGGAAAAAAAAAAACCAACACAAAAACGCAGGAAAATTCATCTGGAGATTGTGAAGAAGACATACAGTAACAGCAAGAAGTGGCAAAACTCTTTACTTCTTGAACACTGAAAAAGACCTCATTTCTCTGCCAGGTGTATGGGACTTAGATTCTGGAAGCACTGCACTGAACTGTTAAAGGTAACGTATCGCACTTTCCTCCTTCTCTCTCTCTGGTGTCTTTTCCTTAACTTTCCTAAGTGCTCTACAGAAGCAGGCTCTCAGTCAGTGGATTGGTTGTTTCCCTGGTGAGCAACCAGCAGAGAAATGTGAGAAAAGTTGTAAAATTGATTGAGGCAGAGCTTTTCCCTCCTGCAAGCAGCGCTGCTGTGAAGGGGAGCCTGTGCCTGGGGTTTACCTCGGCACAAGGGTCCTCACCAGCATCCCACCCGTTATGGGGAGCAGACCTACAGCCAGGGGCAACAGCTGTGTGCCACGTTTGTTGGTTGGCTTGGGGAAGGGAGGGAAAGCAAGGATAGATTCAGAGATCCCACAGTCAGAACCATGAGGTGGGAGAGCAGAGGCAGGGTTATCCCCATTCTCCCTCCCCTACAGACCCTCCGACCCATCGGTGTTTGTTCATGACGGATTTCAGCTGCTGCTGGAGCTCAGGTGATGTGTCTGATCCCGTTCCCGAGCTCTGGGGATGGAGGCTGCTGTCCTGCTGATTTGTTGCGAGTGTCCCAAGCAGCGCCGGGGTTTCCTGTGGTCGTGGCTTTGCTCGGTGTCATTGCTCTGCCACAGGGCAGGCAAAGGGTGAGCCCTGAGCTGGAGGGGTGTTAAGCGCTGGAGGGGCTGACAAATTCAGAAAGAGTGAAAAGAACCGGGATGCCCGAGGGTTTGACAGCTCTCCCCTTGCGTGAGGATGTCAGGGACCGGCGGCTGGCAGAGTCCCCTGGGTTGTTTCCAGTGAGCTGCTCTGGGCGTTCCTCAGTACCTGCCCGTTTTCCGACTCCGTTCACAGACGAAGCATATTTTTAGCGATAGTTTTAGGGAGCTGAGCTCTTCTCCAGCAGTAGAGCTAGCAAAAATAAAAAGGTTTTATTTGTCAGAATCTCTATCAGAAAATTCTTCTTTCCATCCATTCACTACTCTTTAAGACTTTTCATTTAAATCCTGTGCTCAGTAGCGCTCTGCGCACAGAAGAAAGAGTACATTTTTAACCTTTCCCTTTTGAGTTGTTTAGCCAAAAAATGTCAGTTTGAAAAGCTTTCCTTGGTTTCTAAAATAGCTTTGCCAGATGTGGAAAGGGGGAAACGTCCCACAGTGAAATAGTTGGGAGAGAGGAATTTCTTAGCATTCCTCACTACTTTGGTTTTTATCTATAAGCTCCTGGTAAAGGATGTCGGCTGGGCAGAGGGGCCAGTGGTTTGGGGACTGAAATTCGTGGGGTTTCAAATCCTGCAGAGGCACTATTGGAAGCTGAACTATTTCTTTCTTTGCTTTGGTTGTTTGATGTTATATTTTCCTGCTGGCTTGAAGAGACTGTATCTGCCTGACAGGTCAAAGGGGACATTGCCCGTTTCTGAGATGTTTCAAGTTGCTGCCAGAATGGAAAAGGGGAGGCTTCACCTCCCACCATCACTGGACAGGACAGAGGCTGAGCTCTTTCTGCAGCCTGAGCAGTCTTTGGGGGAAGCTCCATCTGTTCCGCTTGAGCTGCTGTTTAATGTTTCATGTAATCACCTCCGTGTACGGTAGCCAGGTTTGACAGCAGCACGAGGGCTGGAGGATGGATGGGCAAAGGGAGCCGACAGGATAGGAAATTGGGGGTGTGAAAGAGGTGGAGGGAAAAACTTACTAAGGAAAAGAGGACACTAAACGAAATTCAGCAGACTTAGATTCAATCAGAACAAAGAGCAGCTCACTGCTGTAAAATACTCCCCAATAAGTGAGGAATATTGAGGGGTTTAGAGGAAAAGAGGATGAATGGTATCACTAAAAAGACAGAAACGAATGAATGTACATTTAAAAAAAAAGACCAGATTGTTGTTCAGTGCTCTGGTATCACCCTGGGATGGACATAATGATTATGAATGCTGGAACTCCAAAATCCACTCCATTATTGGTCTTTACTCTCCTCTTCCCTCTCTGGGGCAGATCCTCTGCAAGCCTAAGCTGCACAGCCCCTGTGACTTCACTGCCTCCCTTGCTGACTTACACCCGGCGGCAACGTGGGCCGGTGGAGGGCCAGCTGGTCCCATTTTAAAAATCAACGGGACCTTTCTTAGCTGCCTGAGGCATCTTTTCCATCACCACCCGCCTCCGTCTCCTTGCTTCCCCCTTTCCCTTGCCAGTGGTGGGACGGCTGCTCTACCACAAGACAACCTAACCCAAGTTGCTCTCCTCCGCCTCCTCCTCCTCCTCCTTTTTTCCCCCCCGCTTCCCGAGCCCTCCGCAGCCTCCACGTGTGGAACAAGCCGGGCTGTGTGTGCCGCTCTCAGGCAGCTTCCCAGCAGCAGCAACAAAAGCCGTGTTCATAGCGGCTCTGGACCACATAGGGAGCCAGCGCACGACGGCTGCCGAGCAGCCCAGAGCAGCCGGGGCTGTTTAAAGAGTGAAGGGGAGAGAGGGACAGCAAAGAGAGGGAGCTGTTATATATTAAAAAAAAAAAAAAAAATTACTTGAGCCCAGTGCAACAACGGAAACCTTACAGTTTACTTTTAAAAACTCAGAGCTTCCTTGTGAGCGGGCAGAACAGCCCAGGCTGTGTGTGCGGGGCAGGGCTGCGGGCTCTGCTGTGTGCACAAGGGCGGTGTGTGAGCGCTGCCTCCCTCCCCTCCCTCTCAATGGGCTCACAGTATAAATCTAAAGAAGCTTTTTGTTGCCCTGATGAATAGGCAGGGGGTTTTGTCGCGCTACCCGCGCAGCCTTTTTTGAGACGCTTCACACCGAGATTTTTTTTTTTCTCCGTGTGCTTTTCATTGGACTTTCTTTTTTTAAGGAAAAATTTCCACGTTCTCCCTTGCATGACATTCCCCCTCCCCAGTGATTGCTCCGTACAGAGCAGAGAGCAGAAGGGCAGGGGGAGGATGAGAAATACCAGAATCATTCTGCTTGGACACCCCAAGACCCTCCATGTGCTTTAGATGTTGGAATGCCCTGAGGTGTTAAGTAGCAGCCCCATGGACCGCCTTGCTCCCTCTTCCTTCCCCTGCTTTGCAAGCCCAACTGCTGTGCCATGGGCTGCAGCGATCTAATGCTCCCAAAGGCTCCAGCCCGTGGATGGAGGCAGCTGGAGCCGTGTCACTGCTGCTGTGACCAAGCAAGGACAAGGCAGATGCTGTGCCTTGAGCATGCTGGTCATGTAGCAAGGTCCGGAAGCCATCGGGACCCCATTCCTGCTGTATATGCTGCATGGAAGTAGCCTGGAAGCTGGCTGTGCCTGTGGGTTTCTGTGGTTCTGCCAGTTCCTGAGGCTGGCTGAGGGGGAAACCTTGCTGTGCTGGGGAGCTGGACAGGAGCACAGCCACAGAAAGAGTTCTGCTGAGAGAAGGGAGCAAGAGGTGAAAGTAGGGAAATGGGAGACCTCTGACAAGCATAATCCTCCGGGTTTTCACCTTTGTGGTTGTTCTTTATGTTAACCAAGCCATAGCAACTCATGGCTTTTCCATAAAACCCAGTTTATAGAGCAAGCCAGAGGACACCTGGGGCAGTTGGAGTAGGGAGAGCTTTGGGCAGGACCCAAAATTAACTCAGGTGAATGAATAGTCCTACCTCATAGCTCAGCTCCTGACAGGTTGTCACTGTGTCCTAATTGCTTGGGGGCTTATGATGGAAAGGAGCAGTGATTGCTGTGAAGAACTCAGGTTATGGGATGTCCCAGGAGAGGCAGGTCTGGGCAGCTTGACCCAGCAGATGTGCTTGCTGTGATATTAGTGAGGCACCACATGACCCTTGAAACACGTGGGTAGTCCTGGTTGCCACCGTGTTATCAGGGAACCACCTGGGAGCCAGGGATCTCCTGACACACCCTGGTGTGGGGGAGCTGAACCCAGCCTTCCTCTGTGCCAGCAGCAGGTAGGGCAGGTCCTGGAGGAAAGGGACTCACTTCAAGAGAGGCCACATCAAGTGACAAGAGACCAAAGGGCATCTGCAGGAGCAACCACCTCGTATCATGGGGATGAAGTGATCAGGACAGAAAATTTCTTCTGGCAGGGTAGTGCTCACGGGTTAGGCCTGAGAGGAGGAAAATTGTCTATTAAGCCATGCCAAATAAACCTAGTGTACATTAGCGGGAGAATATGGAATGTAAATACTCATGCTTCGAGGCAGAAGGGAACCACTAAATGCCTCGTGTTAAAAAGGAACTTCCTCCTCAGCAATTTTCTCCCTATTTTCCGATGATGAGAACTTTGCTCTGAAGCTGGTAATATAGGTCTTGTCTAAGACAGGATGCTGGTCTGAGCACACCATTGGTTTCATCTGGTCTGGCAATTTCCTTGTGCCTTTGGCTTCTCCACTGCCCTTGGTTAGCAGCGGGCAGAAGACTTGGACACTTTATTATTTATTTATTTCATAGTGCAGACAACCACTGAAAGACAAAAGGGATCATTTGTTGTGGCTGCAGGACACACAGATTTGACTTAACAGGAATAATTTGACAGGACACAAAAATCTGTAGGGAAAACTAAAAGGAAATAACCAAGGAACGTCTCCTGCCTGAGGTTAGATCCCAGACTGGATGAGAAAGGTGTGTGAAAAAAAATGCAAAGGCCAGCAGCTGATAAACAGATGAAAATGTTGCTGATCCCTTCCAGCTGGAGGGCCCATCCATCATTTGCACCTCTGCTGAGAGAGCAGTCGCTGTGCTGGTGATTGAATAACCTGTAATCCACAGCAAAACCTGCGGCTCCTGCTGGGATCCAGCACAGGGTCAGGGATAAACACTCCTGGAAATCCCCAGGCACCATAGGCTTTGCACAGGGCAGGGCAGATTCAGTAGTTTTGCTGGCACAAATCTACTGACTTCAGAAGATTATTCCAGCTTAGCAGTCCTGTGGTAGGGCAGCTGTAGATCTCAGTATAATTAACATTACATCATCTGTACCACAGTCTCAAGGTTGAAATAATCATGTAGGTTACATCTTGGAAATTACAGAATGGCTTTCATATAAATGATTAACTGTCACTGTTACTTACCCCCCAAAAAATAGTTTCTCTGGTGTTTGGTGTATAAATAATACCCTCTACCTCTGTAGTTCTCAGCTTCAAAGTAATACTTGAGTGCTGTACCACAACAAACACCCTCCCATTCTGTAATAACTGGTCTGCAAATGATGTCTTTTCCTCTGTTGTAAATTATACCATGCAGTTACTGCCACTGCTGCTATTGCTTTTGGTCTGGTTAGTAAATAATACTCTTTCCTTACCATTGTATCTGGGGTTTAAATAATTACCTGTCCTCATACAGTAGTTGGCATGTAAGCATCACCCTCATCCTGCCTGGCACTTTGGAGTGCACAGAACATCCTGCTGCTGCAGAACAAATTGCAGCTTTCCTGTCCATAGTATTTGCCCTCTAAATATTGCTCTGCTGTTTTGTATAGCACTTATTGTATAAATAATACCCTGCTGCCTCCTAGTAATTGATGTGTAAGTGATCCCATCAGGCTGCAGGGTTCTTACTCTGCTAATACTGCCCACTACAGCAGCACTGTGCAGAGAGGGACCCTGGGCTCCCAGCTTAGCCCTTCACCACTGATACTTGGGCCTTCTCTCAAAAAGCAGGGTGGTCAGGGGCCACAGAGCTAATGCCACCCTGCAACCATCACTGTGTGTCAGCAGGAAAAAGGATCAGCCCTTTGCTTAGCCAGCTAGCCCATGGGGTTGTGGCCCTTCCTCGTGTCCTTCAAGACCAGGAGCCATTTTTCCAGACTCAGGGAAAGATCCTTGTGCCTTCATAATTCCCAGATTTCCTGCAGTTTTTCTCCAGAAAAAAACCTCTACTTACAGCAGAGATCTCCTGTTGAGTGGCTTCCTGCCTGTTACAGGAGCATGGAAAGGATTCAGCACCACCAATAATGTTGAGATGTGTTTAGCAGAGGACAGAAGCTTCTTGATTGCTCTTACTGCTCATCTCTGAACCTGTCCAGCATTTTGAAAGGCTCCAGACCAACCCCAGCATGCCCTTGATCCCCTCTGCAGTGCTGTACCCATTTCATCTGCAGAATCGTTCCCGTATCAGCACAGTGATAGGTGCATGCACCTTCCTTTGTACCCATCAGCATGTGAATGAATGTGTTTTGGGCCATTTTGGCCATTCTTCTGCCAAATCCAGGTAGGCATGTGGGTTACAGACATGAAGAACTCAGAGTCAACCAAGATCTTCATTTCAGTTCACCTCCAATGCTGTGCTTCCAGCCCTCGCTGGCACGTACAACATATCTGAATTATCTCGTGCAGGCACCATCACCCACCCCTCTGAGAAATACAGCTTCAAGTTCAGTGTGGGCTACAAAGCCTTCCTCAGAAATAAGTTTTTGAGTGAGCTGGCCTCTGCTGAATATCACATTGCCCTTTTCCAGATTTTAAATCCACACAGTATACCTCACTTCTGTTCTTGTTTTGGTCATTTTCGTACAATTGCCTCCTACTTGAATAAGCACATCAAACTGACATAAACACATGAACTTTATGCATGTTATGCTCAGCCCTTTCTTTCCTAGATGCTAAGGTTCTCCCCTCCCCTTCATACTCCGTGACATCTCATCTGTTCAGGTAATGATGGAGAAAGGGTGTTTTGGCAACTTCAGAATCATAGCCTGGCAGAAAAAGCAAGAAGGTTGGGTTTTTTATGCTTGAAATGGAAACTTTCTCACACGGCAGTCTCAGATTAACACTGAAGCTTTACTCATTTCTCCATTGTGTGTACTGGCAAAAGTGAAGATAAATACATTGGTAGGCACCTTCCCTTCAACCCTGGCACAGTTCAGTTTCTTCTGTTCTCCAGCTGGATTGCTTTCTGTTCTGTAACTTCGAGTGCAGCTGACTGGTTTTCTGTAAATCTGCATGCAGTACCTCACCCATCAGAGATGTCTCTCTCTTCTGTGCTCTCGGGTATAATTAAACAATAATATTACTAGACTGGTTGGGTATGAGGGTCATTAGATGCTCAGATAGCTGATTGGATTTATCTCCCTTACAAAATTAGTCCTTTTCCAGAAGTTGCTTTAGGGATTCAAAGCCAGTTTTACAGCAGAGTACCCAAAGACAGAGAGAAGCAATTCTGCAAATTCCATTATGTGCCTTGCTGATCCATTTGCATCTCTAAATTCTGAAATACTGTGCACAATTTGGCAGATCATCAGAGATTTACTACAAAATTTTGACATTCCCAGAAATCTCACAGCATCTCACAAGACTGTATCCTTTGCTATAGTGTCAAAACTTGTACTCAAGATCCTTGAAAGCTCCATAGAGAAGCAATCTGTTAAATTTGTTAAGGACCAATGGCCTGGTGTCTCTTGCTTTCCAAAATACTTTGCTTTTAGTTTTCATTCCCTTTTGCAACATCCTTATGGTGGGAAGGAGGTTCACTGAGTTGTGCAGAGAGCAAGCACAGAGCTCACAGCCTAAGGGGAGAGGATGTCCAGCACGGATTTTGTACACCCCAATGGCCACAGGAGGCTCGAGAGACTCCAGATATTGGCTGGACAAGGCTGGAGTCCGTATGGACCAAACTTTAAGGGCCAAAATGAGTATCAGTGTAGCCTTTCACCTTCCCATTATACTTTCATTAAAACTCGTTAACTTGAAGCGTGACTCATTCAGCCACGTTTTCAGGAATGCTCACCCTAAGTGTTAGAGAATATTTTTGGTTTGAACATTTAGCTGTCGGTTATTTTACTGAACATCTCTCCTGTTTTGTGGTTTGTTTCAGTGGGGCATCAGTGTCCACTAATGCTGTGATGGCTCTTCAGTTGCAGCTGTGGAATTTCCACGGCCTGCAGGCTGCTCTGTGCCCAAATGTTACGTACTATTTGATCCAGTTCTCACACTGTGTGCAAATGCCAAAGAGGATTTTCCCCTCTGTATTGTCTTAAGGAATCAATTCTTCTTCTGTCTGAAAGCAGAGCGCTCTGTGCCAACTTGTGGGGATTTAGACATCCTTTTGAGGGCTCTCCCCGCTGTCTTTTCAGGACTTGCAAGCAGTTACCTGTCTAGACTAGGTTTTAACAGAAGAATTTGGGATTAATGTTCCCAACCTCAGAGGTAAATGGCATCTTTACTACTGATTCCAGTGGTAACTGGATCTGGCCACCAGATCATTTACCTGCCCATCTTACTGGAAGAATGACAGGATAGATTAAAATAAATCATAATTATTACTTGCCTTTGAATTGGTCTTTTATGCCAATAGTACAAAACAAATTTTACTTTTATAGAGTTTCCCTTGGTGTTGTTGCATATTAGAGTTATAATACCAGCATAACATGCTCCAGGATCCATTTTAAAGCCTACATCTCCTCCATCAATGCTGGACCATATTTGCAGGTTTTAAACACGTTGCTAGGCAGTTATTCTGCCTAAAAGGGGATCTGTGTTGGTGCCTTTCTGTTCCTCAAAATATGGGCACTGTTGGTTTTAATGTGTTCCACACATCTCTGGAAAAACAACATTTTCTGTTGCCCTTACAGAACACTTCACCAAACACTGGACAAGGTTTTGGCGCTCTCCCTCAACCACATCTCGCACACAGGAATTTATTTACCTCTCAGAAAACTTGTTTTTCCCATCTAATTGCTGTTTGGGTTTCCTCTATACCTCACTTTCTCTTTTTGAATGTATGACAAATGGACTTTGCTTAGCAAACTGCAGATTTGGGCTCAGCAGCAGCAGCTCCCCAAGTGTCTGTGGCTTGTGTTAAGGTTACATTTCTTCCCCTTCAAGTCTACACCTTACAGAATAATTTTATATTTCATGTAAGAGCCTTGCTTTTATTCAGGATTCCCATGGTCTCCCCAAATTCACATTTGTGCTCTCCAGGCTTGGCCAGCAGCACACTTTCTGGATTCCAAGATCTCTGAGGCAGAGACTGTCATCTGCCTGTGCTGGGGTAATTCAGTGGAGCCCTCAGATCTGAGCTGTAATGAAAGGATTATTGATATTATTGACCCTAGACTGAAACCCATTTTGGAGAGGGTAATTGTCTTCCTCTTGCTCTCTCTTTCAATGTCACATCCACACAGTTTTCTCCTAAGTTGTACCATACCTAAGCCCATTTGTAAAATCACGTATATGTAGAGAAAAGGATCTCTATATACAAAATATAGGTCCAGGTGACAGAGTTTGGCTGCATTTCCAGTGCAATGTCTCTGTTCTTTTGGGTAGTTCCACCATGTGTTTGAAGGGAACAGACCTTGCAGTGTGGGCAGATTTTCAAGAAGACACAGAGACCTCTTTTGGAAAAAAAATGGAAAAGGCTGTGATTGAGTTTTGGACAGAACAACGGGTCCCATATGATTAAAAATTTATCCTTTTACAGTTGTTTCTTTTTTCAGGAAGTGTTTATTTGAAGGGTTTTCTTGAGGAAGTTTTGGCCTGAGCCAAGATGGAAATCTCTAGACAAGGAGTTGAAACCCTTCTGCCACTTATTCTCTCTCTTATGATGAGGAGTCCCATTACCTTTCCTGCTGGGTGGATGAATACATCACCCAGAGAACAACACCCAGGGAGGGGTCAGAGGCTGAGAAAGGACAATTTCTTAGGCATCTTTTCCATCACCTTGCTCCTTTCTTTCTAGCTCCCTGCCAGTCTCATAAAATAGGACTTAAAGCTTTTGAGGTCTCTGATGGATGGTCCTTCTCTGTGGCAGCCCCAAAACAAGCTTGTTTGGCTGTGAACTATTGTGTTATCTTCTTTCTTGTCGTGTTTTGTTCTCTGCTGTACAATTTGGCTTGCTTCTGAAGCATCACTCTAGTAGAAAAACACAAGGGAGAGATTTATTTTCTGCCTGGAGTCCCTGTTGGTTTCTTCCCAAGAAGAAAAGGACAGTCTGAACCAAAGGCAGGAATTACTGTTTGGACAAAGTGACCTGACAAGTGAATAGGAGCAGTGGATGAGTGTCTGTGCCCAATGGAAGTGTCCCTAGCACGGAGAGCTGAGCATCCCTCGGTGCTCCCTGCACGGTAAAATCCCCGTGGAATGACTGGTGCAGGACAGGACAGTTGACTGCACTCTATCCCCCCAAAGGAATGGAGAAGTTCTAAATTAAACAGAGAACTTATTGACTGAGCCAGTTAAATTGAGTTAAACACACACTGTGAGTCTTAGTTAAGAGTGAAGAGAGCGCTGCACACCAGAATGGTCTCCTGCAGGAAGAGTTTGAGCACATAAAAAAGGGAAGGAACTGTGCAGGGATGCAGTGCTATGAAGCTGCTCAGAGGTCTGGAGCACTTCTTTAGACTGGCTGGGAGAGCTGGGATTGCTCAGCCTGGAGAAGAGAAGGCTCCAGGGAGACCTTAGAGCACCTTCCAGTACCTAAAGGGGCTACAAGAGAGATGGAGAAGGGCTTGAGACAGGAACACGTAGTGACAGAACAAGGGGGAATGGACTCAAACTGACAGAGGGCAGCTTAGATTAGACATTAAGAAGAAATTCTTTCCTGTGAGGGTGATGAGACACCAGTACTGGTTGCCCAGGGAAGCTGTGGATGCCCCATCGCTGGAAGCGTTCGAGGCCAGGTTGGACAGGGCCTTGAGCAGTCTGGTCTAGTGAAAGGTGTCCCTGTCCACAGCACAGAGGGTTGGCACTGGATGATCTTTAACATCCCATCAAACTCAAACCATTCTATGATTCTATGACTACCAGGTGCCACGAGATGGCAATGGCTGGGGGAGTGTCTGGGGATGAATATGGAGGGAAAACATGAAAGAGGAGATTATCTGATGAGTTTTCAGCAGGGCCTTAAGCCATCACTTACAAGAAAGCCCCTGGTTTGTCCAGCCAGACAGAGGCCTCGGGCACTGCCCCTGCTCAGCACCCGCCGGTTGCTTGGCTCTGTCCCTGGAAGGGACCAAGAGGGAGCGCTTTGTCCATGGTCCACAAAATCTTTCACCACTGCTAAAGCTGTCAAGAGGGGGACAAAGTGGTCTGGGAGAGCTGGTCAAGGAGGAAATGAGAGGAGACAGCGAACCATTCTCCTGCTGTCATGCATGAGGCAGTTTCAGGGGGTGCAATGCCCAGCCATTGATTAAGTTTTCCTAGAACCAGAGATGGGAGTGAAAAGCTGCTTCTCTTCCTTAATCCTTCCTGTACCATTCAACCTCCTAGAGAAGTACAAGCTGGCATGGCTGTTTTGTGCTCAATTTAGTTGTCAGAGGTTTGCTGGCAGAGGAAATGGAGAAGTAGGAGAGTCTTGTTCAACACAGCCAAAGCAGCAAAACCCTAATTTATAGTCTGAATGTGAAGCTTGTGGTCCCTTTATACTGTGTGCCCTCTCCATAAGCTGGAAGGCAAAGCAAGCCCAGTGCCTTCAGAACTGAGGGTGACCATGTCATTCCCAGACAACAGACCTCTTTGGTGAAAACCCACCCCAGTGCTCTAGTAAAGACCCTTCTTCTGACACCAGAGTGGGTGAGATCCTTCAGTAGCAGTAACAAAACCCACACTTGCATTGTGGTTGGGGTTTCACATTGCTGCCAGAGAAATTATCTGAAATCCCAGTGAGTAGAGGCTGAGAGGAAAAGCTCTTCTACTCCTAGGGCTTTCTCTACTTGCCTTGCACAAAGAGTGTGTGTGAATATTTGATGTGCATGTGCCTTTCTGAGGAATCACAAATACTTTGAGGATCTGGATACAGGAGAAAACAGTAATCCCTTGCTTCTCCAGTGAAAATGCCAGTGATCTGCTCGGTAACAAAAGATTGTTCTCCATCTTCTGGAGTTATGAAGAAAAAAAATATGTCAAGAAATTGGTAGATTTCAAAACTTGCAGATTATTTATGGCAAATAGTAACAGTCTCTTGGACCACTGGCACTACCTCCTGAACAGCACGTGGCAGGATGGCTCCCCTCTTTCAGTCAGTAACCAGAAAACCCCAGGCCCCCTCCCATGCCATTTGCCCTTTTGTCTTCCAGGTCATCCCAAAGGGAGGATCAGTTTGAGATTCCACCTTCCTAGCAAAACTAAACTGTTCATGTCTTGAATTTATGAGACAGGAAATCTACTTGGGAGGAAAGCTGGGGCTGAAACAGCCTCATTTAAGTAAATCTAAGCACAGTGTTTACACAATGTCTGGAATTAATGCAGAGAAAACTTTCAGGTGCCAACTTTGGAAAGAGAAAATGGGGAGCAAAAAGAGGCAGATACTGAGACTGTGATGAAGCTGGAAGCTCTTCCTCCAAGCTGGATGAAAGGTTGCTTTTACTGCTGTTAAGCAGCAGCAGCGTGCTGCACTCTCTAAGGCAAGGCCCAGATAGGATATGACTGCTCACCTATCTCTTTTGTGTCCGAGATGTGACACTATGAGGAGGTTTAATATCACCAGCTGTGTGTATTCCCAGCAGGGACAGCCTCACCAGAGATCGTGGTGGAGTCTGATGCGTGTAGCACGTCAGCAGGTGTCCTTAGCAAGAGGTTTCTGCAGTTCTGTATCTTGTGAGAGGTGCCCATTGCCATGAAGGGACATTACTGCAATGGGGCCATGTGGTCACAACACATCATTGGTGTGACCCACTGTGTGGTCATTACAGAGACCCCACAGCCACACACGTGGTCCTGTGGCTCTCACCTTGAGTCTCCTGAGGTTGTTGTCATTCCAAGCTAGCGTGACGTTTTCTGTCTGCCTGGAAGGACCATCGTGAAGCTGGCAGGAGCCAGCTTTGCAATGTCTCTTCCAGTGCCACCCAGTGTCCTGTTAGGTGAACTTCCTCATGGCATTTCTTAGGAGCACATCTGTTGCATTCAAGGTGATTTTGGGTGCCAAAGTATTAACAGTTATCAGATCTGGGCAGTAACAAGCAGAGTCTGTGAAGATTTAGGTCTCCATGCCTACAGATTCTGTAAAAAAGCATGGTTTCAAACACTTTACTGCTTTCTGGAAAGCCATCCTTCCGAAGGGCTGAGCTGGGTCGGAGCAGAAGGGCTGTCCATGAATTCTTTAAGGTCTGTTCCAACCCAAACCATTCCATGGTTCTTTGGAATCTGCTGCCAGCGCAGAAGCGCTGCAGGGATTTGCTGTTCTGCAGTCACATTCACATCCTGTTCTGCAGCCAGAGAGGGATGATTTCTCATTGTTAAGGCTACATCTTTGCACAAATAAGGCTTCTGCCTTCTCCTGAAACAAGTGAGAAGTCAAATTCTGCACGAGGGAAAATCTCCAGTGCAGCTTGCGCATCATCCACACACTCCAGCAGAGCAATAGGACATCCTGTGGTGGGGGCAAGTGGATGCTGCCACTCAGATGAGCTTTACCTGTCCTACACAAGCCCTCTCAGAGGGTTTTCCAGGTCCCTCAATCTTTTCTTCCTCCTCCTCCTCCATACTGGGCTTTGGTAGCTCGGATCCTAGGTGCACAGAAACAACAGCTTTTGTGGTTTTCATGGGGTTTATACTGAGCCAGTGCATTTGGATGGAAAAAGTTGTCAGTTGAAGGACTTGTTATTGACTTCCTTGGATCGTGGCTCAAGCTGCCATCTTCACACCCCACATCCAAGGAGGATCTGGTTTCTCTTCTTTTGTGTTGTACTGGTTTTGCTTCCTGTGTCTGGGAGAGTTTCACTTGAGGCTGACAGCAGCTCCAGAAAAAAAGTGTACAGGACATAAGGAGACTTTATGAAGTGCATAATCACCCACCAATCTCTAAAAATTAGATGTCTGACAGTGCTCCAGGCTCCCTTGCTAGCTGACAGAAAAGGCTGAACCCCTCTTGAAAGGTTCTCAGCTGAGACATCCATTTTATAAGGAGATTAACCGCTCTTTAGAAGTTTCTGTTCCTCCTCTTGGACTAGAGAGGATTTTGAGTACGAGCTTCGACCAGTCTCAAAGGATCATTGTTCCCTTGAATTCAGAGGCTCCAGGGCCTGTTTGAGTGTAGCTCTGGCTTTCCGTGTCAAGCAGACACTTGGAGCCATGGCAGCCCAGGGCTTGGTGCTGATCCCACACCTTGCCTGAAAGGCTCCAGCTGTCATCTGCTTGCCATAGTGGGTATTTTGCAACTTCTCTGTCCTCGAAGGATAGAAAAATTACCATGGTGGGTGTTGCTAGTGGCAGACAATTCTGGTTTTCCTGCAAGAGAGAGAGTTTTGGCCTGGCTAGTGGTATGGGCTTCTGCTGTCCTGGAGACTGTGTGTTTAACTTGTTGCTGAAATCAATGGAGATGCAGTGAAATACCAATGGAAATCAGGGGAAGATGAGAGCTGCTCTGTGACAGATATCAGAAAAGAGATAAATGCTTGGGAGACTTGTTGTGTTCAGTAGGAGTTTTGTTCCAGACCATCTGTCTGAGCTTGGATCACTAACAGAGCCTAGCACAGGACTGTTCACGGGTGCTTGAGGACAGGAGCCAGCTGAGGCTTGAGGTGAAACCTCACATTATCCCTAATCTGCAATGAATGTTCTCTGTTTTGTGCCTTATGCACTAAAAGTGCCACCAGTTTGCCATCCCCTGCAGCAACCCAGGCAGCCAATGCTGCAGGGCTGCCAGGACCACATCCTCAATGACAAAATATCTGAGCAGTTGCTGCCATGTGTCTTTCTGACTGGGGGAAAAAAAAAAAAAAGAGTTTATTGTTGCAGGGATGGTTTCAGAAATGGAGCAGGCAGGAGCAGCATCCAAGCTGCTCTGCACGTAAAGATCTTACTCACAGAATGGTTAGGAAGCCAGACAGAATGGAATATTTCTCCTATTTTCTTTGCAGCTGAAAAAACATGAAAAATCGCAAGAGTGCATTTATTGCCGTATTTCTGTTCCAAAGTTTGCCTTATTTAAAAAGAGAAAAAGAAGAAGAAATAAAATTGGTTTTGCCCACCTCCCTCACTCCCCCCCTTCCCTTCCTTCCCTCCCATTTCCTGGACCTGGCTGAAGTTTTTAACTGAAAAACCCTGAGTCCAGCACAGAGGCTGGGAACACACAGAGGGACAATAAAGTGTTTGTTTGTAGAGATCACAGAGGAGCAGTCTGTAGTTTTACAGAGGAGAGGAGAAACCACTGTTTGACTCCGAAGCCTACAAGGGCATAGGATGGGCTCTCCTGATGCCCCTGCTGGGTGATGGGGTCTCCTCAAACCTCATCAACCCCCTGGTCTCAAGTTCTGATGCCTGAAAATAACAATGCTGAGATAAGGCTGGATGGAGGTGGCCACAGGTCCTAGAGAAACTAAGGTCCACTCCGTGGTGGGGAATGAACTGGGGGTGGAAAACCAGTTGAAGAAAGAGAATCCAAGGCTAAATAAACAGAGCTGCTTGCTCAGGAGCCTCTTTATATCCATAATTTTAGAGGAAATATTGTCTTTGGACATGCCTTTATGTCCAGGCATATCCTCTAGGTAATGAGTGACATTTTATTAGCTGCCAGAAGCAAAATGTAAGTGTACTAAAGGCTTTCCAAAACTGAGAAAGAAGGAAGCTTAAAATGACCCATCTGCCCCTGCTAANTACTATTCATGTTTTCCCATTAAAAAAAAAAAGAAAGAAAGAAAAGAGGACAACTATTGAAACAAGGGTGATGAACATGGTCTGGAGCAAGCAAAGGCCACAGGAAAAAACTGCAGATGGGACTCAATTAAAATAGACTAGAACAGAAAATGCTTTGCAGCGAGCAAACCTCTTTGGCTGTGCTGCAATCGGGCCGTCTGGCTGTTTTCCACCGTACAGTCTGACTGTGGAGGTACTTTGTTGAACTTCCACTGTAGTGACTTTTCCTTTTCTTGCTCCCTCCACATTCTCTAGCCCTTTGAAACGCTGGGGATGCGGTTGGAAGAGCAAGGGATTAAACCTGTCTGCACAGAGGCACACGCTTCCCTCCACACATACTTACATTCTCAAATAAACATATTCATATGCAGCCAGTTTAGGACACTGCACACAACCTGATACAGAAGCGCAGTTTTAGGAGTAAAATAGAGTGGCAATAAACTTCAGTGAAAGGGACAGTTGTTCTCCGGGGTGGGGAGCTCCTGAGCCTACCAGCAATTCCCGACCCTGTCCTTTTCACAAAGGCAGGAGTTTTTTCCTGAATTCTTCCTGGCCCATGCTGAAGTGGAGAGGGCCTTGTTTCTGTCTTGGGCACTGGTTAGAGATGGTAGGATGGCTGGAATTTTTGTGGCAGTTTGGTTGGATTCTTGTTCCTCTGGACTGCTTGGCACCCCGCACAGGGACAGCCATCCTGATGCAGAGGCACAGCCGTGACCTTGTGTAACTCGTCCTGCCTCCTCCTCTCTTCTCACCACAAAATCTGCCTGCTCCAGCTGCTCTCCCAGAAAGTGCAAATGGAGTTTTGCAGGAAAGCAATCTGCAGGGATGGGAGGTGTTTTTGTAGCATGGACCTGGCAGAAAGCACAGTGTGACCACTGCTGCCTGTCTGGAGGGCTCTGTGCTGCAAGAATTATCCCCTTGCAGTGCTCCCTGCTAGAGCCTGGACAAACCTCTCTTTTCAGACCACACCAAAGTGTGTGCAGAGCAACTTCTCTTCAGGGTGACTACTTCTGTCAGAAGAGAAGGACTCTGCAACTGAACTGGAGTTTGCCAGCAGTGATCTGGTAGTTCCTGTGGGTTCAGGAGCTCAGCTTTTCCTAGCAGCCAGAATACCTCTGTGATTTTCAAAGAAGTAGCCAAAGGACGTAATGGACAGAGGCCTGTGTTATTTCTGACACACATGGTAGGAGCATTGACTTTATTCCCAGCGCGTTTCCAAGGTCCACTCACTCCTTAGCCATTCTGCTACAGCTGGGGGCAAATCAGTAAGACCCTGAGCAGGGGATGTTCCTGCCACTGCTTAGCCTGCTCCAGACTGTACCGTGCCTTTACTCAGTCGTGCAGCTCAGCTACCTATCCTTGAGCACTTCTCCTCTGTGCCAGATCCCGTCTCAGCGTGCACACACTGATACTCCCACACACTGATGCCCCCACACGCTGAACTGCACCTTCCTGCTCCTGGGGCACGGCCCACTCAGTCTGAACCTACACCTCTGTGAGAGACAGCACCCAACTTGAGCTAGTCACCCTCCTCTGCCCCGACAGTCTTTTTAGATGTTGCTTTAGAAGGACAGGAACAACCTCCCCAGTTCCCTTGTCCAGACAGACCAGGTCTCCATCATCCCTGCTATCTGCTCACACAGACCTCCCTCTTTAGTCACTTGCTTCCAGAACTGCTTCTTCAAGCAGCTGTTTACTCATTAGGATGTGCCTGGACATCCCAGTAGAGACAGCACAGAGCAGGAGTACTGCAGCATGGAACCACTGCTGTAACAAGGGGACACGAATCAAAGGCATTCCCAGCACAGTGAACCCCAACCAGAGCTGCGTGCAGACTCAGGGCTGGATCTCTTTGGCATGCTTCAGGGGAATGAAAAATGAAGATCAACATTGCAAACAGCACCCTGAGGAGTAGGTTGGGTTTCTTACTGGCAGGGACTCAACACTTTCGCGGAATACACCCAAAACATTGTTATTCTGATTTGTTAACCACTGCTCACAAGGAAAATCCATTTCCTCTGGGCTTCTGTGGGGTAAGAGGAAGTTGGGTTTTTTCCTCCTTAGCTAAACCAAACTGCAAAGATACTGCTGGTCCCAGCTGTTGTCATATGGGGCTGTTTTTCGTTGTGGAAGATCAGCATAAAGCTTGAATAAGACTGAGAGTACATGAGCTTGTCTTAGCTTTCCAGACAAAGGAAACTTCTTCTGTTCAGGGAATTCTGTTCTGTGATGTCTTCCTGATGGACAGATTAACCTGCTCTCCTCCTATCCACAGAAATATCAACTCAGAACAATACCAGTTTGCTGTAGCCACAGACCCTATAAGTCTTTTCAGCCAGCCAGCTCCTGTTATATTTAAACGTCTCTGTCTCCATGCTCTAGGATGTTTCTATTCCTTAGTAGGTAATCCAGGTCTAAAGCTGCCTGCCTCTCTTGGCTGAGTTTATCTCATGACACTCAGGGCTATTCAGCTTACTTGGATTCTGGCAAAATGCAAGTCAGTGAAAGGTACCTCATCTAAGCAGCCTGGAGAAGTAAGAGATTTTATATAACGCTCTAACAGGTATCCTACTAGTGGTTAGGAGAGTGTCCTCTATCCAAATCCCTTCTGCCCTGCAGGATCCACCCTGACAGAAACTCCATCACTTCCTTTGGTACCAGTTTCAGTGATCCATCATCCCCTGTGCAGAATGTGGGCTTTGTTACCCATTTGAGTTTACTCAGCATATGTCTCACAGCTATTAGTTGTGGTCATGAATTTCTGCTAGAATTAAGAGCCCTTTCGCACCAGCAGCCTCTGCTTGAAACACTATTTGTGCACAGTTGTCAACTTCTCAGTTTTTCTTTTTTTATTTGTTACAACAATTAGGTTCAAACTTCCTACTTTCTAGTTTTTCCCCCATAAAGCATTCTGTCCAGCCCTGAGATCCTTGCTAGTGGATATTTCTTCACCACCTTTTTCTGATACCTTCATGACAGCCCAGAGATGTGCAAAGTATTCCCACTGTTCGCCTCTAATGCATAGAGAGGAATTGCTGTTTGGTTTGATGTTGGATAATAGCAGTAGCTCTCCTGAGTGACTTCTTTCTAGGACTCAACATCCCATTGTCAGGCATGCATCTCTTATGCAATTTTATATTTGATTCTATTAAAATACAGTCTATTTGGAAACCCATTAGAACTAATACTGACACCCGTAGATGGCCATTAGAAATATTTCCCTCAAGGTCTCTCAGGTGGATCCCACTAGAGACCCACCAGCCTGGCTTCTGCTGAGCCATTTTAATGGATGCACTACTGACATTACACATCTTCATATCACGGAACCCTGAAAAATTCAAACCTTATCAAAATCTAATTACATTGTGTTGCAGCCATGCAGGCAGCTTTATCAAACAAGCTTAGCATCATGCCAAATAATAAAAGGTTGGAAGCACCTGTTTTATACACAAGTGCCTTAACTAAGATTAGTATTACATCTGTTCTTCAGTGCTTAATGAACTGAACTCCATATCAGATTTTCCATTATTTCTCCTGGAATTTGTGTCAATCAAACCAGCACGTATTTATGAGGCTCATCATTGTGTATCTTGGCTGACTGTGGACACGGTGCTCCAGTACTTGGGACCTGCCCCAGCACTCCAGCACAGATTATGGACAAACATCAGTGGGCCAGCAGCTCACTCAGCCAGCTCTTGAAGGACTCCTGGGTACGGCCACTCGGCCAAGCTGATTTCAGGCTGTTTGTCAGTAGCAGATGGGGTTTCCAATTCCCCTTGCTTTACTGAGGAGCAGAAGGCACTTCATTGCCCCCCACAGCCCACCCTGCAGGCACAGCCCCCTGCCACTGACCCAGTGCTGACTGCCAGGCTCCTTGACCTCCTCTGCAGCGGGGCAGTTGGCTCCGAACTGCCCATCCCTGGAGGGAAATGGTGAAGTCAGCTGTCATCTGCAGAAGAGGTTTGCAATACATTGTTTGTGCAGACATCACCCCTCACCAGAGAGACACCCAGACACATGTGCAGCTCCCAGAGCTCTCCCTGAGGTTAGCACTTACTTGAAATTTTATTCCCATGAACGGCAGAAAATGGAATATCTCCATTTGATCTTGTTCAACCCTACAAAACGAAGTTTCCACACTTCTCTGCCAATGTGTTCCATCCCTGTTCTCGCCTATTTTCTGCCAGTAGAGCTGTCTCTATTCACTAAAGATAAGGTTTTGTGGTGTGTCAGGTTCAAATGAACAAGTGCATGGAGGTCAGTTTTCCCATAAGTGAAAGGTTAGTGCTGAACTGTACAGGATGGGGTTTATTTTTGGCCTTTTCTTGTGCCAGTGAGGATATGTAATGGAGTTTTCCACAAGGCCAATAGGCATGTACCCAGAATGTTACCTGTCAGCTGAAGTCAGCTGGAATCTTTCTCAGTCACAGGAGTGAAACAGGCAATATTTGGACCTCAGAGGAAACACCAGTGATTCAGTAGGTGTGGTCCTTCCTTCTGAGTCAGGGCTGAAATGTGATGCCAGACTGTGCTGGGTTGCCAGAGGACCTGGTTTTTATTTGAAATATTGAAACCAACTTGAGTCTTTGTGGCGATTTAACAGGACATGATATTATACTGGAGGGTAATCCAGTTAGGATTAAATTAGCTGGCCTCCCTGTATTGCTTCTGTCACTCAGTGTCAGCAGGATGCTCCTTTCTTTTCCTGAAGCCTTCAGAAGAAGCAGGTTGCTCTGACTAATTGAGGGATCCCAAGAAGATATCTTTAGGGTGGATTTAAGATGCCCACAATTGTATCCTGTGGATTTCTTGTATCGGTTCCGGATCCATTTGCACTCAAGGATAGGCTGGCTCTCAGTGCAGGAGTGTTGGACCAAAGAGTTGCAACGTTTGACTTTCCCACCATGCAGAGAGTAAATTTCCCTTCAGAGCATTTTAAGGAATAGAAAATGCTTCCAACCATCTGACCTGAGAGCCAGCTCTGGCTTGGTTTGAGATGCCTAGTGAGGGGCAGCTCCTGTTCTGAGACGAAGGCTTAGTGGATGTGATGGTCCCTCTTGAATAAATACATAATAGGTGTGTGAAGATCTCTTGTAAAATTGTCTTTCTGCTCCATAGGTAAGACTGAATCACAAGAGAGAGAGTGGGAAAGCAATATAATAAGGGATGTATAGTAACACTACAGACTGTTGTACGTAGCAGAGCATCTTATTTATTTGTCTCATGGACTGATTTCCTGAAGCAAGCAGCACTTTGAGGCAGAATCCTTCCCCAGGGACAGGCTTTCCCTGCTGTTGTGAGGAGTGTAGGAGGCTTTAGGGGCAGCTGAAAGGATTGCACTGCCCCGCAGCAGCACCCACAGCTCTCAGCTCCCTGTGAACATACACAAATCCTTTCTCCTTGTGTTGTTTCTTGCAGGTAAATTATGACCACTTTACTATTAGTGTTTGTGTGTTTGCAAGTCATCACCGCAGCCGACTCTGTGGAGCTCTCAGGTACGTGTCCAGGCCACGGGAAAGCAGGACTGAGCCATGTGCTGCACTCTGGTCCATCCCCAAGGACGGGCAGCCCCCAGATACAAGGGTACCCAAGATCCATGCTGGGCACACACAAGGCTCCTCTGTTCAGATGGCTGCTGAGCCACAGCCTCTCACAGCCTGCTCTGGTGCTTGGGAAGCTGGGGAGATAGCTGCAGGCAAAGGCAGATTTGTGGGGAAACTAAGAGAATTTCAGCATTTCCCTTTTGAAACATTATCAGGTGTGATCTTGCAGTGTGGGCAGCAGCTCTGCTGCAGAGGAGCCCTTTGTTCCCTTCATTCCCATACCCAGCACTGGTCCAAATCTCAAAAGCAGCCATGGTGCAGCGGTCATTGCCATAACTCCCCTTTCTAGACTAGACCAAGAAGGTCACGTCTGAATAGTGGGTACAGGTTTGCACAGCAGATATAGGCACTGGATCATGTGGAAACGCGGGATATTTTGTACTACCTGTGTCATTGATGTAACCGTTGCTCTGTTTGGGACCTGGCAGACAGTAGTGATGGCCTGGAAGTCAAGATACCTGAGCAGTCTCCCCTGCGTGTTATCCTGGGAAGCTCCCTGAACATCCCATGTTACTTCAACATCCCAGAGGAGCAGGACACCAGCATCATGCTGACCCCACGGATCAAATGGAGCAAGCTCTCCAATGGGACCGAAGTTGTCCTGCTGGTGGCCACCGGTGGGAAGATCCGGCTCAACAGCGAGTACAGGGAGGTGATCTCCTTGCCCAACTACCCCGCCATCCCCACCGACGCCACGCTGGAGATCAAGGCGCTGAGATCCAACCACACCGGGATTTACCGCTGTGAAGTGATGTACGGCATCGAGGACAGACAAGACACAATAGAGGTCCTCGTGAAAGGTGGGATCCTGCCCTTGCTCTTTTCTCTCAGCGTCTCGCTGCTTGGCCTGGGTGGAAGGGAGGAAGGGGTGCATGGCTAGAGGAGGCACTGCTCTCGTAGGAATGAGCCCTTTCTCTCAGGTCACAGATAAGGTGATGGGTGGGTGAGCAGAAGCCATGGGCCAAGCGTTTATTTTAGCAGGCTAGGACCAGACTAAACAAACCAGTAAAATGACTCATGGCAGAATATGGCAAGAAAATGACTCTTCTGGCAGAAGGTGAGTTACAGAGACAGCAAGATGACATCCTTGGCAGGAGCTGGTACTGGATACACTGGGCTATTACCCAGGCGGGAAAAGCTGGAACAGAGCCTTTATCAGACCTTTAATTTTTTCCAAACATTTTAGGAGATGGGATGCCCTCATCTGGAGAATTGGGCTGTTCTGGAAAAACTTCCATTGCCGTATTGCAAACCCTGTCCTAGTAATAGGTGGATAAAATAACGAAAGTTTTGTACAATCCTTCTCTTTTGTGTGGTTTTTGCTTTCTGTATAAGAGAGGGAGACAGCTTCCACTGCAGGACTATACAGGATGATTTGGTTTTGCCTTTTTCTTGTGCCTTCTCTGGAAGGTGAGGGGCTGGTGATTGTGAGTGATGGCCATCGTCTTTTCCAGGCATCGTATTCCACTACAGAGCAATCTCCACAAGGTACACCCTGAACTTTGAGAAGGCAAAGCAGGCCTGTATCCAGAACAGTGCTGTCATTGCTACCCCCGAGCAGCTGCAGGCTGCCTACGAGGATGGGTACGAGCAGTGTGATGCTGGCTGGCTGGCTGATCAGACTGTCAGGTGAGTAAGCCGTGCAGGGAGGCGAAAGCCACAGCAGGGTCATTAGGGAAGGATTCCTGTAATGAAGCCACCAGCTGAAAATGGTTGCTAAATAGCAGCTGTTGTAACTGCTGATGTGCAGAGGGAGTGGTGGATTGCAAGCCATTCTCTGCCAGAGGGTAATCTATGGTAGGAAAGCAGAGTGACCACTGTCCTCCTCAGCTGGTGGTGACAACTGAGTGGACAATGGCTTCATCCTGATCCTTCATCTTCCCTGAACAAAAACCAGTGCTGTGCCGAGATGCCCAAATTTGGCTCAACCAGACTGAGCTGTGCATCCCTGGCTGGGGAGGCTCCTTGTCCTGATGGCTTTGGTCAGTGCTCCAAGGACCATCAGAGTGAGGGCAGGACAGCAGATCATCCTTCCCCTTCCCCACAACCCAGGAAAAGCCATAAATCACCACACCAGGCAGTGCCCTGAAGCTCCCTCCCAGCCTCCTGTGGCAGCCAGGGTCCTGCACCCCGCTCTTATCCACAATCTCTCCCTCAGGTACCCCATCCACTGGCCCCGGGAGCGCTGCTATGGTGACAAGGACGAATTTCCAGGAGTGAGGACCTACGGTGTCCGTGAGCCAGATGAAACCTATGATGTTTACTGCTATGCAGAGCAAATGCAAGGTGATTTGGGGCTTTTATTGTTACTAGATACAGAAGCAGCCAAAGCCCTGATCAGGCCTAGACTGAACAACAGCAAATACAGAGGCAAAGGGCCTAGGTTAAAGCTGGAAAAGCACATACCCTGGCCAGGCCAGATGTTCTCTACAGTCTCTTTATTAGACCTTGGACAATTTTAATGTCAAATGACTAATGCAGTACTGAGGGTGGAGTCCGTCTAACCTCCACCAGCATCCACACCATCTTGCCTGGTCAGCCATTTCAGTGTGTGACATTCAGAGGTGTCAATCAGTCATGCTTCTGACAGGGATCCACTGAAATATCCAGCACAACAGAACTGCAACTGCCCTTTATCTCCCTCTTGCCCTGTGGCTCCAGCTGGTGTGATGTGTTTTGCTCCAGTCTGCATTTGGTCTGTAAGACTCACTTTCTTCCTGTCTTTACAAAGTCACCAACGTGGGGTTGCCTTTCACCTCTAATACACAGGATTCTTCATTTTTTCCAAACTCTCAGGAGTGGGAAGGGGATAGAAATGGAATTGGGATTAAATTCCACAGGTAATTCCCGTGCTAACGGATGGTGTGATTGCAGGCAAAGTCTTCTATGCCACTGCCCCGGAGAAGTTCACCTTCCCAGAAGCTTTCGACAAATGCCGCAGTCTGGGAGCACGCTTGGCCACCACGGGAGAGCTGTACCTGGCCTGGAAGGACGGCATGGACATGTGCAGCGCGGGCTGGCTGGCCGACCGCAGCGTCCGCTACCCCATCTCCAGAGCACGGCCCAACTGCGGGGGCAACCTGGTGGGCGTGAGGACGGTGTACCTGTACATCAACCAGACGGGGTACCCGCACCCCGACTCCCGCTACGACGCCATCTGCTACAGCGGTGAGTGCTCGGGGCTGCGGGACTGAGCAGTGCCTCTGCACACCAGCCAGGAGCTCCCCGCCCAGAGACGACCTCTTGCTTCTTTGTTGTTGGGTTTTTTAAAAAAAGAGAGGGGGAGAAAGCAGGTTTGGCAAAGGATAAAGTCCTCTGCTTGTGTTCAGGTAGAAAGTAGACTCAGAAAGCTTGGCCTGTACATGGGAGGCTCTGCAGAGGTGGGTGTAACACAGTCTGCTTCTCTCCAGTACTCCCAAACCCTCCTGCTTTTATAGCTCTCCTGGAGACACGAAGCAGAGCTCAGGTGCTTCATGTACAAGACTTTGAATGCTGGAGAAGGAAGTGAAGGAGAAAGAGAGCAGGTCTGACCCTGAAGATGTGGGTAGTGATGAGATGTGATGTGGTACAGATGCGTGACTGAAATTCCATGCTGGGATAAATCTGACACTGACGCAGTCTCTGGGAATCGTGGATCAAAATTGCACCTAGGAAGTGAAGAGCATCCCAGCTACTCCCCCTTTCTTCTAGCTGCACACTTCTCCCTGCAGCGAGAAGAGGGGAAAACACAATGATATATGGTCTATTCAGGGCAGCCAGAGGCCAACATTCAAGTAGGATTGCCATGGTTTTAAAAATAATAATATTTTAAAATATGTGTTGAAACCCTTCTGATCAGATCTGCTGTGCCCAGATCCATGTCCCAGACCCTTGGAGGTACCCAGTTATGTGGCCAAGTTAAACTGGTCCACCAAGCCACAGACTTCTGGTTATCTCAGGGTTTGCATCAGAAACTGCTGCATATGGTCAGTCCTTGTCTGAGCATCTTTACAGAAATCTCTGAATCTCTTGAGATCTGAAAGGTATTGGCTAAAATGAACTAGCAGTAAAATGGAATTGGAAATAGAGCAGGGAAAGCAGTATTAGAGGAAAACCCAGGCATTGTCTCATAGTTTTTCCCAGCCCAGGCCTGCCTTGCTGCATATCCAAGTAGTGATCCATCCCTCCCTTACCTGCCCTCACAGTTCTGTTTCACACTGCTCTGTAAACCACTGTCCTGCTCAGTGCCATGTTAAGCACATTCTCCTAGACCCAAGGGATGTGACTTGAGCAGGAAAGTGATTTGGGAGGGGAAAGGTGAGAGCTGTTTGAATGTATGGCACAGCAAGTGGCCTTGGCTGCCCTGGCAATGGGGTTAGGAGGCTTATATGGGATGAGCTCTTAAGTCATCACCTGGGCAGAGCAGAAGGAGATTGTGATCCTGATGAGGCTTCAGGCACTGAGTGTGAGGATCCAGTTGTCTTTCTCCCAAGGCTCAGACAGATCTGCTGTGGAGGTTATCCAAGCTCCCCGACCTCCCTCCGTCCACCTTAACTTCCTCGCAGCAGGCACTAGAGGTCAGTACAGACTTGGATATGGGCAAGGTGTTCCCGGGAAGGAGAACTGGCAGGAGAGCACGGAATGTCCCCGCTGATTAACCAGATTTGGAGCATGAGGTAGCTCAGTGCCTCTTGGCCATGCCCTCCGAGCTGAGGCGTTGTAGAGAGAGCCACAGTGGAGGAAGGAAAACCACTCCTTTCACCAAAGTGTCATGATTTTCCTAATCCCCTCAGAGCCAGCAGATACCCAGCTGCTTCCTGGAGGCAGCACCAGCGCAGTTCACCTCATCAGACTGACATTATCCTCTCTGATTGCTGCTTTGTGTCCTGATGCAGGGGACGACACTGAGAGCCTGATCCCAGGGCAGTTCATCGACGAGATAGGGAGCGAGCTGGGCAGCGCTTTCACTGTCCAGACTGTCACCCAGACCGAGGTGGAGCTGCCTCTGTCACGCAATGCCACGGAGGAGGAGGCCCGCGGCAGCATCGCCACCCTGGAGCCCATTGAGGTCACCCCCACGGCCACCAAGCTGTTCGAGGGCTTCACTGCCCTGCCCGATGCCTTCACCACCGCTGCCACGGTAGAGACAGCTGCCACAGAGGAGGAAAATGTGACCAGGGAGGATGTCACAGCCGTGTGGACTGTGCCTGAAGAGGCCACCACCACAGACTTAGGCGCTGCCATCACCACCATAGCCTTAGGCACTGCTGGTACCACCGAAACGGCAGAGGTGAGCTCGGTGGAAGAGTTCATGGGGGTGACCACCACACCAGGACCGGAGTCTGCCTCAGTGTTCACAGCAGAAGATCAGCTTGTGCGAGTGACAGCCGCCCCTGGTGCCGGTCACCTCCCCGAGCAGCCCATCTCCCCCACGGGTAAGTCACCAGGACTCCAAGAAGCCTGAAGGTCAGCTCATTCTAGAGGTAACCATTCAGCTGCAAACAGCCTGGGTTTCTGCCATCACAGAAGGCATCCAGGTCCCTGGAGGTGCAGAGGCCTGTTTGGGGTCAGGGACAGGCTGAGTGCCTCCACCAGAGTAGGGCAGGAGGGGAGAGAAGGCTGTGGGCCATCCCATCATGTGCTGACCAGGGCTCAGCTGGCTGATGCTTGGGCTGCAGTGGTCACACTCTGCTCTCCCATATACATCTGACTCCAGGAAAGGGGAAAGTCAAGGCAGGAAGACCTTAGAGGAGGGCTAAAGAGATCCCCAGAACATCACCCTCAGTGGCAGCAGAGTTCCATGAATGAGGCATTTCCATCAAAGGGGATTTGAGAGGGTCTGGTCCTTGCACTGGTTTTTGGAAGACCCTTTGTGGTCATGCATCTCAATACAGGGGGGTCCTGTACCCGCTGTCTCACCAGTGCTTCTCTTCCCCCAGGTGTGGTGTTCCACTACCGTGCAGCCACCAGCAGATACGCCTTCTCCTTCGTCCAAGCCCAGAAGGCCTGCCTGGAGAACAGCGCCGTGATCGCCACCCCCCAGCAGCTCCAGGCTGCCTACGAGGCTGGCTTCGACCAGTGTGATGCTGGCTGGCTGCGGGACCAGACAGTCAGGTAAAGTCACACTGACTTGGGGAAAACACCCCTCAAAATGACTATTCAGCTGTGAAATTGAGGCTTTACTCTGGTCTGTCCTGCTGCTCTCCTCATCAGCATCTAAAGCTTTGCTGACTCAAGATTGTCTCCAGGCCATGATATTCAGTGGCCAATAGATGTGTTCTTGCCCACTTCTTTTCCTCATTTCCTCACCTGTGTATACATGTTGCACCAGTGAGCCCTCCTGGTGTGTAGGAAGAGTAGCAGGAAATTTGTATTTATTGCCTTGAGCTGTAAGTGGACTTGTCTCCAATTCACACTGGGGGCTCTGAGCACCTCAAACAGTGAAGAGTTCATGTCCTGCTCCCAAGCACACTGAGATTCTTCAGTCCTGGCTACATAAGGTTGACCTTGGGTTACCTCCTCTCTTCTTTTTTTGGCAGATATCCCATCGTGAATCCCCGAAACAACTGTGTGGGAGACAAAGAGAACACTCCAGGCGTGCGGTCATACGGCATGCGCCCGGCCTCGGAGACCTACGACGTGTACTGCTACATCGACAGGCTCAAGGGTACATCGTCCCCCTTCCCTTGAGCACTGCTGTGGACCAAAAATGTGCTCCACACCTCCACCTCTGTCTGTAGGTGGCTGAGATGCAGGCATTCACCCATTTTTCTCTCCCATCCCTCAGGCGATGTGTTCTTCGCAACCCAGCCAGAGCAGTTCACCTTCCCAGAAGCGCAGCAGTACTGTGAGAGCCAGAACGCCACGCTGGCCTCCGTTGGCCAGCTCCACGCCGCCTGGAAGCAGGGCCTGGACAGGTGCTATGCGGGCTGGTTGGCCGACGGCAGCCTGCGCTACCCCATCGTGAGCCCCCGCCCTGCCTGCGGCGGGGAGGCCCCGGGCGTCAGGACCCTGTACCAGCACCACAACCAGACGGGCTTCCCCGACCCGCTGTCCCGGCACCACGCCTTCTGCTTCAGAGGTACCCTCCCAGCCCCTGCAGGGCGCAGAAACCTGTCTCCTCAGGGAAGGGGATTTCTAAAGGGAGGCTGGGCATGTTGGGGTGCCGGTTTGGGTGAGGCACTTCACCAGCATCTTGGATTGTGAATTTTTGGGAACTCCTTTCAATGCCTTTTTTGTTGCAGCTCTGCCTCCTGTGGAGGAGGAGGGGGTCACCCCGTTCTTTGAAGATGTGCTGGCAACACAAGTGATCCCTGGAGTGGAGGGGGTGCCCTCTGGGGAGGAGGCGACCGTGGAGACAGAGTCTGCCACTCAACCTGAGAATCAGACAGCCTGGGGGACAGAGGTCTTTCCAACTGATGTGTCACTGCTCTCAGGTGGGTTTGGAGCTTCCTTGTAGCCTCTGTCATGCTGGGCTGGTGGTGTAGGGTTAGGACTCTCCCAAAATATAAATAATTTTCCCAACTCCTTCTCTTTGTTTGCTCTTTCTTTTCCAGTGAGTCCATCTGCTTTTCTTCCAGCTACCATAGTACCACAGGAAACAAGTACCAGTGTCAGCGAAGTGTCAGGGGAGGTGACTGAATCTGGAGAGCATCAAGTCAGTGGTGAATTTTCAGCATCCGGGTGGGTACCTGCAGTCCCGGATACAAGCGGAGAACCAACTTCTGGAGTTTTTGAACTTAGTGGAGAGCACTCTGGTATTGGAGAGAGTGGATTACCATCAGTAGACCTGCATGCCAGTGGCTTCCCACCCGGAGAAAGTGGGCTGCCCTCAGGAGACCTGGGTGGTGTGCCTTCTGGTGTGGTTGATATCAGTGGCCTGCCTTCTGCAGAGGAGGAGATATCAGTGTCTATTTCAAGGATACCAGAAATCAGTGGGATGCCATCTGAAGTGGAAAGCAGCGGGCTGCCTTCTGGAGTGAGCGGAGAAATCTCTGGCACTGAGCTAGTCAGTAGCGTGTCATCTGGAGAGGAAAGTGGACTCGCCTCTGGTTTTCCTACCGTGTCTCTTGTGGATACCACGTTAGTGGAAGTTGTAACAACAGTGCCAGAACGGCGAGAGGAGGGAAAAGGCTCCATCGGAGTCAGCGGTGAAGGAGATCTGTCAGGGTTCCCATCCTCTGAGTGGGACAGCAGTGGTGGAATCCAAGGCTTGCCCTCAGGAACCGAGCCCAGCGGGGAGCCCTCTGGGGTACCCGAGCTCAGCGGGCTGCCCTCGGGAGGGTCTGAGCTTAGTGGGTTGCCCTCAGGACTGGATGCCAGTGGAGAAGCACCTGGAACACATGAGATCAGTGGCCTGGTGGACCTAAGTGGCCTTACCTCTGGTATTGATGGAAGCAGCGAGGCCTCTGGCATTACCTTTGTAGATGCCACTCTGGAGGAAGTGACAACAACCCCGCCAATTACAGGAGCAGAAGCAAAAGAGAGTTTGGAAACCAGTGGGTTGCCATCAGGAGGTGAAGATGCATCAGGCGTGGTATCTGGGAGCTTAGACATCAGTGGTGAGCCTTCTGGGCATGTAGACTTTGGTGGGAGTGTTTCTGGAGTGCTGGAGATGAGCGGATATCCGAGTGGAGTGACGGACAGCAGCGGAGACGTCTCTGGAGTTGATGTCACCAGCGGTCTGCTGTCTGGAGAGGAAAGTGGACTCACCTCTGGCTTTCCCACCGTCTCTCTTGTGGATACCACTTTGGTGGAAGTTGTGACACAGACATCAGTGGCGCAAGAAGTGGGAGAAGGACCATCTGGGATGATGGAAATCAGTGGATTTACTTCTGGAGACAGAGGACTATCTGGAGAAGGGTCTGGACCTGTGGAGACTAGTGGGTTTCCTTCAGGGGCAGGAGACTTGAGTGGAGAACCATCTGGAATCCCATACATCAGTGGAGACTTTTCTGGAGCCACAGATCTAAGTGGACAGTCTTCAGCAGTGACTGATATCAGCGGGGAGGTCTCAGGGCTTCCAGGAATCACTTTAGTCACTTCTGATTTAGTAGAAGTGGTGACAAGACCAACGGTGTCACAGGAACTGGGCGGGGAAACTGTCACGTTTCCCTACAGTTTGGGGCCAAGTGGTGAAGCCTCTGCATCTGGTGAACTAAGTGGGGAAACATCTGCACTGCCAGAAAGTGCTCTAGAAACATCAACAGCTTATGAAATCAGTGGTGAAGCATCTGCATTTCCTGAAACTGGTATAGAAACATCCACGATTCATGAAATCAGTGGGGAGACATCTGCGTTTCCCGAATTTAACACAGAATCATCAACAATTCAAGAAATCAGTGGGGAAACCTCTGCATTTCCTGAAATTTTCACAGAAACATCCACAAGTCAGGAAGCCAGAGGTGAAACATCTGGCTATCCTGAAATTATCGTAGAAGCATCCACAGGTCAAGAAGTAAGTGGGGAAACCTCTGCATTTCCTGAAAGTAGCACAGAAACGTCCACAATACAAGAAATCAGTGGGGAAACATCTGCATTCCCTGAAATTAGAATAGAAACATCCACAAGTCAGGACATCAGTGGGGAAACATCTGCATTTCCTGAAATTAGAATAGAAACATTCACAAGCCAAGAGGCCAGGGGTGAAACATCTGGCTATCCTGAAATTAGCATAGAAACTTCAACGGTCCATGAAACCAGTGGGGAAACTTCTGCCTTTCCTGAAATCAGCATAGAAACTTCCACAGTGCATGAAATTAGTGGAGAAAGTTCTGCATTTCCTGAAATTAGAATAGAAACATACACAAATCAAGAAGCCAGGGGTGAAACATCTGCCTACCCAGAAATTAGCATAGAAACTTCAACGGTCCATGAAACCAGTGGGGAAACTTCTGCCTTTCCTGAAATCAGCATAGAAACTTCGACAGTCCATGAAATCAGTGGGGAAATGCCCTCCTTTCCCGAAATTAGCATAGAAACTTCGACAGTCCATGAAACTAGTGGTGAAATATCTGTATTTCCTGAAATTAGAATAGAAACGTCCACAGGTGAAGAAGTTCGAGGTGAAACATCTGCATTTCCTGAGATTAGCATAGAAACTTCTACAGTCCATGATATCAGTGGGGAGACATCTGCATTCCCTGAGTTTAGCATAGAAACACCAACAAGTCAAGAAGCCAGGGGTGAAACATCTGCCTACCCTGAAATTTTCATAGAAACATCCACAGTTCAAGAAGTCAGTGGGGAAACTTCCGCATTTCCTGAAATCAGCACAGGAACACCCACAAGTCAAGAAGCCCGAGGTGAAACATTTCCTGAGATCAGCATAGAAGCATCCACAGTCCACGAAACCAGTGGGGAAGCATCTGCATTGCCTGCTGCTAACATCCAAACAGCTGCCACATCTTTGGCCAGTGGGGAGCCCTTTGGTACTCCTGAGGAGAGGGAGATTCCTGATGCAACATCTGGAGCTGTGACACACTCGATCACAGGCGTTTCAGGGGAAACCTCTGTCCCAGACATTGTAATTAGTACCAGGACTCCAGATGTTGAACCAACACAAGGACTCAGGAACTCTGAAGAGGCTCAGCTTGAAATAGAGCCTTCCCCTCCTGCAGTGTCAGGACAAGAGACAGAGACAGCTGTTGCTCCAGACAATCCCCATCTGCTGGCCACTGCCACTGCTGCCCTGCCTCAAGTCTCACAAGAAGCAATTGACGCATTAGGACCCACTACAGAAGGTAACATATGTCTCATATGGAAGGGAAAGCTTTGTGGAAGGGAAGGAGGGGGCATAGCTGTCACTTTTTTTGCTTTTTATATGGCAGAGAACATTAGCACGGAAGCAGACTTGAGCAGAACATTGTTCTGATGGAAAGCCATAAACATGGGGCTTTCCACAGGTCATGATCATAGAATCATAGAATTGTTCAAGTTGAAAAAGCCTTTTATGATCACTGAATCCAACCATTAACCCAGCACTGCCAAGTCCACCACTAACTCATGTCCCTCAGTGCCACCTCTACACATCTTTTAAATCCTTCCAGGGGTGGTGACTCAACCTTTTCCCTGGGCAGCCTGTTCCAATGTTCCACAGAATGGCTCCACCTGCCAGAGATTTCAACCCTGCATGCAGCTGAGAAGTTGGAGAAGATGGGCTGCTAGTCTGAGTCCTGTTCTGTTTCTCTTTCCGTGGTGGGCTGACTTGCTGCCCATAGACCCAAGTATTGCTCAGCATGTGGCCACCCTCTGGTCTGTGCCTTATGCTGCTCTCTGCAGCTAGAAGGGGATAAACGTGTTGGATAATGCTCAGGGCATCACTAGCTTTTGTCAGCTCTGTTGATAAATGCCCTTCCCTCCACCCTGCTTTTCTCGTGTTTTCGTGCTCTGTCTTTGGTAGGTCCCCTTGTTGCCAAGTGCAAACAGACACAATATTTAAGCCTGATTAACCATTTATGGTGAAAACACTCTCCTGGCACTCTGACGAGCATTCCCTGAGCAGAGTTCACATGCTGTGAAAGCATTACTGCACTGCAGTGAGAAGAAAAACAAGATGCAAGACACTGTGCCTCTTGGCCAAGGGAGGTGCCCGGTCCTGGTAACACAGGATGTCCTGCAGCACCCCTGGACACAGCTTGGTTTCCTTTTGCTGCCATCAGGAGCTGGCACCTGGGGACAAGCCTCGTTTGAAAGTCATCAGTGCTTGTGCTGTTGTATGAATGTCCTGCATGTGCTCAGTTCTCAAAGGGCCACGTGTTGCTTAAGTATGGTACAAAATGTATGTGCAAAGAGATTTTCTCAGTTCCTTCTAGCAGAAGTGTCATCAATTCCACCCCTTCCCACATGACCCCCTAAACTGCTTCTTTTGGGTCAATTTACACCGTTCAGCATAGCTAGCTCTGGACTCAGTAAGGGTCTGTAAGCGCAGGGCTCTGTGAAGCTCAGCCTGGTTTCTAACGTCATTTCCATCCCCAAAATGTTTCCAGTCAGTCACTGCATTTCACTTCTCTGCCTCTGAGAGCACAGGTAATCACAAACCTTTGTTCAGTCCTGCTCACAGCACATCTGCAGTCCCCTCTGTCTGTGCTGAGCAGATGCCCCGAGGATGCTGCAGGAGTGGGTGAGGGCAAATCAGCACTGGTCCCACAGCACTGGTCCAGCCTGGCACAGCATCCAGGACATGGCAGGGTGGTGCAGGAGTCAGGGACCCAAAAACCCTTCTTGCAAAAGTAGGCTCTGCTTTTGGGCCATGCCCACTGCCACGTCCAAGCCCAGAGACAAAAATAAGCCAGCAAAGGCAGCACTGAGGTGGAAGGAAGGAGGAGGCCAGTGAGGATCAGTAAAAATTAAAAAAAAATTTTTAAAAAAATTGGCCCCAAAACATGGTTTTATTCCACTGCTTCTTTTTCTTTGTAAAAATTAACCACAAGGCGATTGCCAGATTCCTCAGACCATTTGTTAGCCAACATTTTTGTGAAGTATTTTGAAAGAAAACCATGTGTTCAGCAGCTCATGTGTGAAGAACCTTGAAAAATGTTCTGAAATTGGAATATGTGTATTTGCAAGTCACAGGGAGGACAATGTAGCAGCTGGGGTTTCTTAGCAGGTGACAGCAAGAGGTAAGCAACAACTGCACAAAGTTTAATTGTACACTTCATAAATTAGAAATGGGCTTGAGTACATGTGTACAGCTGGTACTCGCACCAGGGAAGATATTCTAGGGTAAAACTTGTCTTTTTATTGGTAAACTTTACTACAATGTCCCTCCAGGGTTAAATGCAGTCCTGATCAGGGTATGAAGGAAGCTCATCCAGGTGGCAAAAAAGTGTATAGACCATGAACTCAGAACACCCCTGCAACGAGGCAAACCTCTTCCAGAGAATCACAGCAAAGGGATGACAAAAGAAGAAAAAAAAAAGAAGAAGAAAAAGAGCCCTAGGTTTCCTTTTTTGGGTTGTTACTTTTTACAGAGCTCTGGGGATTGCGAACATGAAAAGTCTACAAGGAAGAACCGTAGGCTGGATCCCAAAATGCCGTTTCCCATGTTGTGGCTGCCTTTTCACTTGAAGCTTTTCAGTCTTGAAATTTAGCTCTTGCAAAGAAAAAACGGTTCTTGCAAAAAAAATCAGTTCTTGCAAAAAAAAAATCAGTTCTTATAGCCATGCCTTGTGCTGTGCTCAGGATTTGCAGGGTGCAATGGGTGCCCATGAATTGCAATGGATTTTGGCTGACATTAAAGCACAGGTGAAGCTGGTTCAGCTTTACAGGAGCTTGGAGTGAGGAACAGGAAGCAATGTGGCTTTCGCCCTCTGGCCCTGTTGTTGGAGGGTTCCAGTTAGATCCAGCAGTCTATTTAGTGGGATGATTCAAGAAGAATGATATTATTCTGCTCTGCTGTAGCCTAAAAGTGTCTCTAAAAGCCGGAGCCAGAAGACCAAAGAGTAACGCTCGGATTGCCAGTATGTTTTAGTATTTAACCAAATTGAAGGCTGTGCATGTACATGTCTCTAGTCAGCATTTGATTCCTTCATGAGGACAGGAACCCCACAAGCTGAAAGAATTGTCCATAGGCTTGGCTTCCTCACCCAGGGTTTTGCCAACTCAGCGGGTCTTTTTGCTTCTGGTAGCATTTGAAGACAAATAATTATTAGCTGAAAAAACATGCTGGCACTTCAGTGAAAGGCTGCGGTTTGGAGCACTCTGACCAGTCAGTGACTTAAAAACTTCGCTCCAGTTGTGGGGGAAAAGAGAAATGTGCTGAAATGGCATCTATTTATGTTAAGTTTTGCTTGCCTCTAGTGAAACAAGTCCATGAAGTCTGTTGCCTATGGCCCCACAAAGCAGAAGGTTAAAATACAAATGAGGAAAGGTCTTAATGGGCTTTCTTCATACTACACCACCTGGAAGTACGAGGGATTGAGTTTTGTTGGTCCAGAGAAAATCATCCAGAAAAAAATGTCAAGAAAATATTCACCTGATTCAGAACATTTTACCCAACATGGAATGCAAATTATGCTCTCAAGAAGGAGATGGAGGTACCAGTCCTGGCTGAGAGGCACAGACCCTTTGTGGCTGAGCAGATGATTTGATGTCTTCTGGACACACTGTCTGCTTCGCATCAGAAGTTAATTTGCTTAAACAAAACCTTCCTCTGCAGAGCTAACCTACAGTCTTGGACTAGTGTTATTTAAGTATCCATTTTTTTTACACGTAATATTTTGGAGACAGAGATATCCAAATTTCCTGAGCTCTTCTTCCATGAGAGCGTTGGACAAATTGAAGGCTCCAGCAGATCAACAGGTCCTCCTGGAAACTTGATGATCTCTAATAGAATAGAGTTTTTTTAAAGCTGCAGCAATACCTGCCCCTTCTGCTGCACAGAGGCTTAAGTTCAATTATTGTAGTTAATTATTTTAATGACTTAATTGCTCATTGTAAGTCAGTAGCTGGCTATGTGATGTTCAATACTAGCATTTAACTTAAAATGTGAGAGAACTGGTTTCCCCAGCTCCTCCTATTCTTTTCTTCTAAGAGTCACCCTACAATTGCTCCAATGTTTTTCTTTGATGTTTGAGCTATCAGATCGGTAGTTCAAACTTCCCAGCAGACTCTGAAAAGCAAATTTAATTTGTACCTGGATTATTTTTTTTCCCAGTCTCTAGGAGATAACTGTCTAGTTGGTCTCTGACTCCCTGTTTGGATAATTGCACTTACAAGGAGGCCTATAAAGAAAGGGTGAGGAGCACAACAGGCACTGTTTGGCATCCTGAAAATGCCTTGCCCTTCTCTCTGACCTTTTTTCTGCTCTGTAGAACAAAAGCAGGAGGTTATAGAAATATTGTAGAATATATTACTAAACCTGTTACTCACAGCTTCAGGTAAGCTACAGTTTGTTCAGGGTTTGGGTGATAGCATCCTCTCTGCCCACCAGCTGCTTCTCCTAAGCAGATGTTTTAAGCACAAAGCTGACCTTTTTTAATGGATATTCTTGCTCATCTTCCATATTGGCAGCCATGGAGAGAAAGGCACAGACTGCACTGTTTTAGGAAATGGCAGCATTGTTTCTGGTATTGTTGTCTCAGCTTGAGATGAAGAATTTTAAAAGCGTTTCCTTCTCACCACTGACACTGCATGTTCACTTGTACATGCCATTTGCCTTCTGAGCAAAACCAGGGCAAACCCGTTTTTCTTTCATTTCTTCCAGGTTTCTCTTTACAATTTCCATGATCTAGTATAACAAATTTTTTCAAAGGCATTGGGAGAATCATAGAATCATAAAATGGTTGGGGTTGGAAAGGACCTTAGAGATGATCTAGTTCAAATCTTCCTCCCACCATGGGCAGGCATGACAAGAATACTTCTCTTGTTTTTAGTTGCAGCAAAAGAAAATTATTCTGACTAAATATAGTGCATATCTGGCAATGGAGAAGAAATCTTAGGAAGAAAATGGTGAAACAAATTCAAACTTTGCATTGCAGCTGTGTAACTCCCCTTGCTTTCTCCAGCCAACAGTTTACATATTCCAGATGCAAGACCTGGTTTACATTGGCTATTTTGTTTTAATTGATTTATTTAAAAAAAAAAAATCTAAAAGTTAGATCTTGGGTCCTGTTAGTAGCAAAAAATAGAAACAGTTGTGACAGTGGAATTGAGGAATTTTTGCAGCTTCTGGGCAAAATTAAGTGCGGTGTGAACCCTCTTTAGAAGAGTTGCTAATTCTGCTTTATCCTCAAAATTCTGCATTATCCTCAAGGAGTGAGTTAATAACGTGTTCTAACTGGGTTTCCTATTCTTGGCACCGCGAGGCATTTTCTCCCCGTCTTTGTTTTACAGCTGCAGCTCTTGAAAGCGAGCGCTGCCTCCCTCCCGCATTCCTCCAAAGGACTGTCGCTGTCCTTTGTTAGCGCACGGTAATAATAGCAGTGGTCTTGTCTCCTTGTCAGTTGATAAGCACTTGAGCTGCTGTTGATAAGCAGAGCGGGCTGTTTGGATGACTGCTCACCCAAGCACATAAACAACTCGTGTCCGAGATCCTGGAGTGTCCAGGTACCTGGCAGCCAGCGCTGCGGGAGAGGGGGCTCGCTCCGTGCCGAGCAGAGCGGGCGCACCTTGTGTGCTGCAGGCTTTGCGGCTGGCTGGAGAGGTGTGCAGTGATTTGCTGACCTCATCTAGCCCTAAACAATGTGGAAGTGGACACATTTATAGTATATAAAAGGCTATGAAGAAAATCGCTAAGCGTTGTGTGATAGATGCTTTTTTTTTTTTTTTAAATGGAGTTCTCACCTCCTGTACATCATGTTTGTGGCTTAGATGCAATATCCTAGAAACAGCCACAAACCAACTTGCCAGGATTTCCAGAGGCAACATCACTGCCAATTTTACCATTTAGACCTTTCTTCAATACCTCCGAGATCCAGATTTTCTGGGAGGACCAGAATCAGCAACACTTTCTCCAAGCTGACAGGTATATTTGAGTTTTCTGATATCAGCTTGGCAAGATGATTCTACATCCAGATGGAGAGAGGGTCTCTGCCTCAACAGCCCAACAGGCTGAAGGGGAGTTTGGTGTTTATGATCATCACGTGTTTAAAACATCTTCTTCCCAGCCATTTGAAGCACAACTTTGGGAAAAAAAACTGTCTGTGTCTCACTTGTATTTGTTGTTTGTTTTTCCAACATTACCTACAAGTACACACCCTTTCTCTATGTGTCACATATAAAAATATATATGTATATATATGGAGACATATGTAACATATATATTATAATCAGAGATTTGTTTTTACTGCATATATTATATGTGCAAGCATATTATATGCGATATCAGAGTAAAAGGAAACTCTGTTCCAGTCTTATTTCCCAGCTGGAAATTCGTGGCAATGACTTTGCACATGTGTGCCTGCTCCCCCCTCCTCCAAGACTCGGGATGGCAGCACACAGCAGGCCTCCCGCATCTCAGAAGAGATCTTGGACACGCCAAGTTTTATTCCACACGGCTGAAGACAGCTGAAGGCTCATTATCCCCCGCTAAACATTCAGCTTTAGCTCTCGTGTGTGCTGCGCTCCCACCTCTGCAGTGTTCTTTCCACTTCATGGAGCCTGACGAATGAAGGAAAGCCTTTCCTCACGTGTTCAGCTGGAGCCCACTGGAATCAACATGAACTTCTGCTGCCACTGCTGTTGGGAAGCCCAAAGGGCCTCTTGAGTTGCAATCACCCCTCAGGATACCTCGTTTTTCTTTATGCTCTCTATCTTCTAGGAACTCCAAGTGTGACTAATAAGCAATGCTCAGCCAAGTTCAACTCCTCTATTCTTCCTCTAGGCTTGTGACTCCCATTTTGTTCTGAAAAGTCTCGAAGTATTTACTAGTATCATGGAAACAGGAATTCTCTTCATGTTGTAGTGAACAAAGAAATCCAGAAAGCTTTCGTGACATTTAGGAGGGCAATCCAGAGTGAAAAATTCTTTCTCTCAGAGAAGAGCTGCAAAACTGGAGTTAAGAGGCTCATCAGCCATCTGAGGAATGATTTCACTGCTCACAGTGATACAGCCTGGAGTAAAGATGACAATCTCCTTGCTCCAAAGCTCACACAGATTTACCATCCAAGGTCAGAAAGGATTTTTTCCATCACTTAGGCACGTTACAGAACATGTCAGCTTTTAGATGACGTATCAGACCTTGGCCACTGAGTCACTAGACAGCCACAGGGGGCATAACGCCCATCTGCTCTCTTGTGCCTGGGGACACTGAGCAGCTGGGCCTCAGCTCCAAGAAAACAATATCCAGCCAAATACACCCCAGTCAGAAGATGAACACAGATCTTGGGAAGTCACTGCTCTGCTCTGCTATTTCCACAGCCAGCATGTTTACCATCTTTGAATGTTTCCTCACTAACCCTGTCATCCACAAGAAGAGCATGGAGTGTTAGTCATCATTTTTAAAGCCTTACATTTCTCCTGAGTGTGAAAGAAATGCTGTCTCACATGAGGATCTAACCAGCCATCATTTAACCCAACCTGCGTGGATGTGTTCCCATTTTCTTCCTCCTTCTTTCTGAGCTGAATGTATCTGAAATCTTTCCATTCTGAATGACCCTTCTTCTGATTCCAAATCTCTCCCTGCCAAGATGGAGTCCACAGCTGGAAAAGATGTACCAGCTTCTTCCATCCCCGTCACAAGCAAAAGAGCACAGAGTGGGGACAGGTCTGGAGAAAATGGCACTGCACTCCAGTATCCCTCATCAAGGAAGAAGCACCCATAGCCAGGTCTAAGATCCTCAAAGAGAAAAAGTTGAGGGTCTCTAAACCACCTTTGAACCCACTTTTTTCTTCTCTTCACTTTCTTCATCTTCACTGAGAAGAGATTTCTTGATGTGGACCTTCAGCTAAATTATGTTTAGGAAGGAACTATTAGTGAGGATGGACAACTAGGAATGCTGTCTGGTTAGGGGACAGAGATCTATTTGAGGATGTTTCCATCACTTATGAGAATTCCACATTCTTCCTCATAGACCTTTAGCTGGTGGAGACACGGGCACAAGTTTGCATGTTTGATGCATCAGGCGGAGACAGCAGACAAGGAAGAGCTCCCACAGCAAGTGCTGTGTGTTGGACACATCTTGCTGAGCTTGTTCTGATATCTTCAGAGTGGTGTTCAACCATCAGAAAACCAATGTCTTCCTTGTAGGGTGGGTTGGGTCTCTTGCCTTCATTCTTCCAGCAGCAGCAGAGGCAGTATGTTATAAAATACAACCCTCCCAAGTCCCCCCAAAACAGCTGATATTCCCTCCTAAACAAGCAAGGACACAAGTTCTCCTGTTGGTGGAGTTGCCTGCCCAGAGCCCTAATGGAAGCCCTTGATTTCTTGCAGACACCGATGTGTGCCACTCAAGCCCCTGTCTGAACGGAGCCACCTGCGTTGATGGCATCGACTCTTTCAAATGCTTTTGCCTTCCCAGCTACGGAGGGGACCTGTGTGAGATCGGTACGGCCTCCCTGGCTTCAGCTAATCCTACTAACAGCTGCACCACCTTGTTCCCATGTTACCCCCCCCAAAAAAGCTGATCCCCAGTGCTCCCATCAGTGCTGCCCTCATCTCAGTAAGCTAACCTCTAACAGCAGCTTAAAACACATGAAGGAAAAGCTTTGAGGCTTTTGCACATCTATTTTGATAAGTTTGTTCCTCACGGTACCATGTCCTCTAAGATTCCTAAGCAGGAGCTTCTGGTGTCTTCTCCAGCTTTCTCTTTTTTAAGTCTCTCTCGTGAATCTCCGTGTAGATCACAACAATGTTGATCACAGAAGTCGCTGTCTCTTTGGGTCGAGGGTCTTTCTGTTCATCTGTAACAGTAGGGAACCTTCTGAGTACATCTTCACCCCAGGCAAACTTTCTCTGCTAGACTGAAATTTCATGGAAGGATGCTTCAGCTGAGCCATGAAAAACGATTGTGTTTCTCTCGGGGACGATGCAGCTGAGAGAAGCCTCGTTCACTCCAGGAATCTCCACAGATTTGACACAGCATGACATTTTTGTCATCTCCACAACATGGCTTCCTGTGGCAAAATCAGCAGGGAATGTATCTTTGAGAAAACGGGAAGCAACCTGTATTTCCATCAAAATTGGGCACTCTGACCTGCACTAATACTTCGTTTTGTTTCTACAAGGAAAGAAAAAGAGTTGTAGTTTTTTCTTAAAGCTGATGAAAGTCCGAACTTTTATCAGCTTAGCTGAGGGAAAGCTCTCCTGCCTTGCTCAAACAAAAGAGAAATAAGGTTGCAGTATCTTCTTCACCTTGGCACGAGTAACAATAATATATGTTGGATTTTCTCCCTCCCTTTCTCTGCATCTCTTTCTGTTTCCAATATGAACATATGGAGTAGACCATAAGGAGAAGGCTCAGGATCATTGGGCTTTCTGGGCAGGAATTGTGCTGTCTTATCATCACTTTCCCAATGGAACCTCATCAGCCCTTGATTTACCCATCCATGACACCTGTTGTTGAAGATCCTTGTAATCCAACCAGAAACTTTCCAGCCTGTGACTGCTTATGATCTTGTGTGATCCAAGCCAGACTTAATTTTCTCTTTTCTCTGAATTATGGGCTCTGATGCCTGGGAGATGCAAGAAGAAGCCAGTGCCCCAAAATTTGTGGGGAATGTAAATATTTGTATTCCCAGTGTCAGGGTTTGCTTTTTAGTGAAAGTGACCGTGGGTTGTCCCATGCCATGAGAGCATGACATGCTAAGAGGTGAGTTGAAAGCTTTCAGATACATGCAGCAACTCCTTTTCATCCCTCCTCTGTGTGTTTCAGACTTGGAAAACTGTGAGGAAGGCTGGACCAAGTTCCAGGGCCACTGCTACCGGCACTTTGAGGAGACGGAGACTTGGATGGATGCAGAGACCAGATGCCGACAACATCAAGCCCACCTGAGCAGTATCATCACCCCAGAGGAACAAGAATTCGTGAACAGTGAGTGCTGAGGGCAGCCTGAGACTGGCCATGGTTCCAGCCACTGGATTCTGACTCTACAGGCAGATTCATCTGAAGTTGTATAAAAACCACCATTTGCCCCACTGGTGCTCATACGTATCCTAACAAAGCCTCACCCTTGTATGGGTGCATCATGCTCATGGCAGGTTGAGTGGGGAGGGAGCTGGACAAACATGATGTGAGGAAAAAGGGCATCAGGGAATAGTGACTGGGAGGTAGCTGAATGACCCAGAGGCTCCAGGGCTAGGGACAGCTGAGATGGCAAAGAAATGCTTCCAGCAAAGTGTGGGACAACCATGACCCTTTTCTCCTTCTCCTGCTCTTCCAGGTCATGCACAGGACTACCAGTGGATTGGTCTGAGTGACAGAGCTGTGGAGAACGACTTCCGCTGGTCCGACGGGCACTCCCTGGTGAGCCTGCAGCCCGCAGCACGAGCAGGCGCCAGCTTTTGGTGGGGGGAAGAGGTTCCCCTTGGGTGAGAAGGGCCTCATGGGTTACGTGTTGAGTGCTTGGGTTGGGCATTAAGTGGAGGCAACCCTAAACTCTGTAGGGCTCATGGTTTTTCCAAGCCTCTAGAAAAGCTAGTTGGGCACCGACACAACAGGAATAACCAGTGTAGGGGCAGTGCTGGCAACCCACCGGCTCTGCTGGAGAGAGCTGTGGGAGAGGTGGCAGTGAGGGTGAAGGAGGGAGTGGGAGAGACCAGGGCCCAGCCTTAGACGAAGGACTGTCCTCTCTTGGCAGCAATACGAGAACTGGCGGCCCAACCAACCCGATAACTTCTTTTCGGCGGGTGAGGACTGCATTGTGATGATCTGGCACGAGAAAGGCGAATGGAATGACGTTCCCTGCAACTATCACCTCCCTTTCACCTGCAAGAAAGGAACAGGTCAGCACCCTGTGCCATGCTGGCAAGGACTGGGGGCTCAGGGGGTGGCTGTGGGTCTGGAGCAGAGTTCCCAGTGCACATGAACGTGGGTTTTGTCACTGCAAAGTGTGGTCAAAGAGATGGAAGGAATTAGAAACAGAAGTTGGCCAAGGGTCTAAGAGAGAATTTCACAAGGACTTGAAAATAAATAGGACAAGCCAATAAGATCCAACATCGCCAGGTAGAGCCATGCCCTGGCTGCAGCATTGCTCCCACACACCAGCTCTGTGCCCTCACACAGACACAGGCGGCTGTTGTGATGCTCAGCTCTCACAGCCTCTCCAGGAGGCAGGAATGGAGCACTGAGGCACACCCCTGCTTTATTTCAAATCACAGAATTTCCATATCCCCCTGCCCCTAAGCTTTGTGGGCAGAGGCAATCTCAAAGGGAGTTCAGGTTTTATGCACGGGGGAGTGACGAGGCTGTGCATGCCCAGCCTGCCCTGGCTGTGAGCTGCCTGCTCAGCCAGCCGGGTGTTCTCTCATTCACTCTCCACATCTCTGCCCATCTCCTGCAGTGGCCTGCGGGGACCCCCCAGCGGTGGAGAACGCCAGGACCTTCGGTCGGAAGAAGGAACGCTACGAAATAAACTCCCTGGTGCGGTACCAGTGCGACCAAGGCTACATCCAACGCCACGTGCCCACGATTCGGTGCCAGCCCAGCGGGCAGTGGGAGGAGCCACGGATATCCTGCCTAAACCGTATGTCTTGGTCCCTTTACCTTCAGGTTAGGGCTGATGCCTCCCTGCAGCTGGGAGAAGGAGCTGGGAATGCAGGGCATCATCCTAGGGTGCAGGATAGCTCCAAGCCAGGCAGAAGGGGACATCATGGTTCCCTTGGCTCCTTGGAAGTTTCCCCCGTGACGGGGCCATGGGAGCTGACATCTTCTGGGCAGTTGTGGACCACAGAGCCTGGCTTGCAGGACTGCCCTGGAGACCCACCAAGGCAGAGTAGGGGCAGCTCCAGAGTCAGGAAAGGGCAACAAGGAGCTTACCAATGGCCCAGGCTACTCAGAGAAAGAAAAATAAATGGCTTCTGAAAGGGTGAGTTTTGGCACCACCTGCATCAACAGAGAGAATAGGAGGGGAGAGCTATGAACCCCCAAGCCCTTCCCCCTGCCCTGGGAGCAGACAGGAGTCCTGCAGCAGACACAAGCCGAGGGACAGGGCTGGGCTCCTGACTCTCCTCCTGTCAGGCCTCCAGCTGATGGCAGCCAGCCTTCTTCACTGGTGTCCCAGCCCACTCCCAGGCCTGCCTACACCCCTGTCCCATCCCTGATTGCCTGCAGCTTCCCAAGAATTTTGTTGGCCTCAGACAAATCACATCTGTCCAGTGGCCTCCTTGCCAGGTTCTGATCCAGCTGGGCAATTCCAGATAAGGCAGATTAAGCAATGGTCCCACAGCCAGGGAAAGCCGAGCTGGGCTTAAGGGACAAACCTCTGCCCCAGGGAGGAGATGAAAGCAGGAGGGGTAGAGGAGGTGTCCAAGGGAGGCTGCCTGGTGCAGACCAAGATGCTGATTCCTTTGGCTCTGCTGTGGATCTGGAGAGCTGCAGGCTGTTCCCGACATGGACTGCCAGCGATCAAGAGCCCTGGTCTGCTCCCAACCAGCTTTTGCTGCTTCCACCCAAACCCTCCTGCAATTATCACACCAGAGCACGCCAGCTTCCAGGGAGACTGGCAGCAAAGATCAGGCAGAAACCTTGTCCTTGCCGGCCAGACGGGGCTGTTTCCCCTCGTGTGCCCTGGGCACATTTTACTACTAATGGATATTGGGGTTGGGGATTAAGGGATCGATAGGGCGAGACGGGGAAGAGCTGCCCTCCTGGCTGGGCACAGGGAAGGGACGGGACAAGCAGCCGTGGAGGTGATGCTCCTGCCCAGGCTCTCGCACCCTGTCCCCCGGGTGAAGCAAAGCCCGGCGGGGCGAGAGAAGGGCCGATTGTGCGTGTGCGGGCGGGCTGGCGCCGGGGCACACACAGCCGCCCCCGGGCAGCGCTGCCTGCGGCTGCCCGTGTTTTTCCAGGCAGCCAGGGGCCGGGGCGGCCAGCGTGGGACAAGCAGCTCCTCTGTCCCGGCTCCTGCCAACAAGGTGCCTTTTCTTCTCTTCCACAGCCTCCAGCTACCAGCGCAGGCTATACAAGAGGAGCCCCAGGAGCCGGTCGAGACCCAGCGGCAGCGCCGTGCACAGACCCACCCATTAGAGACGGGCGAGAGACCGAGGGGGAACGCGAGAAAGAGAGATTTTTAACGGAACACTTATATTAACAGAGTCGATTTCTTCTTCTTCTTGTTGCTTTTTTTGTCATATAAGGAAAAAAAAATTATATTAAAGACAAACCCACCTTTGTGTATATATATATATAAAAAAAATTGTTTTTCCAAGCACCAAAGCAAAACGAATTAGATCTCAGCATTTTTACTAACCGTCCGGTTCCAATTATCTTCGTGCCTTCGGGGACAGGGAGGGGGGTGGGTTTGCAAAGGGCAGGGGGTTAAGTTAAATAATAAAGATGATTATTTTTTCCTGATTTTATCCACGAACAATGTAATTATTTCTGTTATTTAATCTCCAGGGTGAACAGCACCTTTTGGGGTTTTATTTTATTTTTTTTTTTCCAGAATCCTTCTACTGCTGCAGCGCGTCAGGACGGGTGGGGAGGGCCGGGGGGCTGTGGTGGAAGAAGCTGTGGGAGGAGGGAGGCGAGGGGATGCTGAGACCCGGGATCTGGGTGCTGGGGGCTGTGGCCCCTCTCTGCTTCCCCACCGCCCCCTCTGCAGCGCAGCACCCGTCCCGGGACAACGTGCTCTTTCCAGGGGACCGTGCGGGGCACCAGCGTTCCCTGCACCTATTTATATTTTTGAACATATCCTATTTTGAAAGAATGATAAATAATAAAGAGAGCGAAATCAGAATGGGCACTTTGTCAGTGTTGGTTTTTTTTAGGGAAGAGGGGTGTCTGGTGGGCTGGGGGGAGAGGGGTCTCCCATGGCAAGGCAGCAAGGAAGGAAGGGGAACCCAAAGAGGGTGCTCCACGCTACACAGGAATGGCTCAGCCCCAGCCAGCACCTAAGGGACCACGGAGGTGGGAGGGGTGTCCCAAGCCCCAGCTGAAGAAGGACGCTGGAGTAGGATACTGCCCTCCCTGTTCAGCTCTCACATTGGGAGGGGGTTAACCCACATGCCTCAAAGCCCATCTAAAACCCATGGCCAGCAGGAACTGCTTCACCTTCCAGTCCTGACACCCAGGGGGTTAATTAACACTCACTAATGAGGGAACACAAGGCCCTTGCAGGAGCTGAGCTGAGCCAGCACTGATGAGTTGATAGTCAGCCAAGGATGAGACCGCCAGGGATCCCCAAATCCTTTCTCCAGAGCAGACCTTTCTCTTGTGTTGGGACAGAGATGGGGACACAGCCATGTCACTCCAGGGCTTTCTCCACCGTTTTATTAGAAGATGTCCAGAAAAACACATCTTTTCATAGCCAATGCTCAAAGAAGGCACCAGAGTTCAAACGGAGTCCAGGCAAGGGGCGCATGGAGATAAGGCACTTGCGCTCCCGCAGGGACAGGCACGATGGCATCCTTCAGCAGGACATGGATGGGGCTGGAAGAGGGGCCAGGATGCAACGGAGATACCCGCTCTCTGCTCTGGCCAAACCCAGCCTTGTCTCGCTCCCTCGTGGCCTTGCCTCTTGAACTCAGAGGCAGGACCAGCCTGGAAGGGCAGGCGGGTGTCAGTGACAACCTGCCACCGCAGGAAGGGGCCACCACCCTTGGGGTGGCACGGCCAAGTGCCATGAGGGTCATCCTTGCACACATCCCACGACAGGGACTGTCCAGCGCTGCCCAGCTGGCAGCCACCCCAAGCAGCTGCATGTGCCAGCTGCTGAGCAAGATGTGGAAAATACAAAGGAAGGAAACAAAACAAAACAAAAAGAAACCTCCCCCCATCCCACCTCCCCCCAGTCACCCCCAAAACAGCCCTTGGAAATGCCCGTCACTGGGCACTGGCAGGCTGGAAACATCCTTCATCCAAGAAGGATCCCTCCCGGCTCCTTATCTCTCCTTGTAGCAGAAGACCCCGAACCTGCCCTTGCTGGGGAAGCCGAAGCTGCGGACACCGGGCTCGGCGGGGCCGCAGTTGGCCCGGGG
>VWZW01002923.1:178-20664 GCA_013397115.1 Edolisoma coerulescens | reverse complement strand
CCAGGAACTTCCAGGCGGAGTAGAGCTGCCCCACCCGGGCGATCTCGGCCCCTGCATCCTGGCAGCTCTGCTTGGCCTCCTCCAGCGTCATCCCAGCCAGGCTGTCCAGGTAGAAAACCTCTCCTAGGAGGGAGAGTGGAGCGTGAGAGGGGAGCATCAGTGCTGAGCATCATCCCGAGCATCCCCATCTGGAGCATCGCTGCCTGGAACCACTTGCCCTAAGAGGGAGGGATGCACAGCACCTTCCCCGGGATCCCAGCCCCCATCGCTGGCCCAGAACACACCTTTGAGCGCGGAGGAGAAGCAGAAGGCATCAAAGCGGTGGAGGTGCCGGTGGCGCGGGCCGTAGCTGCGGATGCCCGGGGCGAGGTGTACGCCCCCGCAGGGCTTGCGGGGCAGGCGGATGGGGTATTGCACAGTGCCATCGGCCAGCCAGCCCGCGTTGCACCAGTCCAGCCCCTCGCTCCACGCCTGGAAGAGCTGGTTAAAGTTGGCGAGGATGGCACCTTGCTCCTGGCACACTTGCTCGGCTTCGTGGAAGTTGAGCCTGTACTGCCCGCGGGGAGGCTGGTAGGGGAACACGATGCCTGGAGGCAGATGGGACACTCAGCTGGCTCCGTGGGCAACCCACCCAACCCGAGCCCAGCCTCAGCAAGAGCCACAGGGGCCCCTGACCCATGTCAAATTCAGGCTCTGGGACAGGGACCACCTCAGTGTGGCACAGACAAGGCGCAGGCACGCAGGGATGGGGCTGCTCCGCACATGCAGGCGCCAGCAGCGAATTGCCAGCGACATCTGGTGGCACAGAGACACACGGGCTCGGTCCTGGGGACACAAGGACCCCCTCATGGGGACAGCACCTGCATATACAGGGATGCACAGAGTATAATGGGGATGCAGGGACCACCGCCGCGGGGTTGTATAGACCACGGCCCTGGGAACACACGGACAGTGGTCAGGGAGGCATGGACCACCCCTGCGGGGATGGAGAGATCATTGTCACGGGGATGCATAGGCTTCAGGAACAGGGATGCAAGGACCAGCATCGTGGGGACAAATGGGCCATGATCCTGGGGGACACATGGACCACCAACATGGGGGTAGATGAACCTCTGTCGTGGGGATGGATGGACCACAGAACCATGGGCATCACCACCATGGACACAGTCACAAGGACTGGTGGGGACAAGTCACTGTGGGAGGCAGGGTCCAGGGACCAAGGGGGTGGGGCAGGGACAAGCAATGGGGACATTTCCACAGCTCTGAGCTCGAAAGCAATGTCAGGGCTGAGTCAGGTCCCTCATGACAAGTGAGCAAGAGAGGCTGGACCAGTCACCAAGGTTCATCACAAGATGCATTGGGATATCCAGAGCTGGGAGGGGAGGGGACGGCTGTACATAATGCAGCACAGTGGGAAGATGGGTGGGTAAAGGCAGGAAATGCTGCAGCCATGGGGTCACTCCCGACTCTGACTCCAACAGCACCCTTGGTGTCCCAGCTGGGCAGACAACTCTGGGCTTGCTCACTCCTGGGACCCCAGAGCCAGACAGCCTAAGCCACTGCCCCATCACACCAAGCATCCCAGCCCCTTTCTGCCCATGATCAAGCTCCCCAAGACCCCTGCCCTGCTATGTCCCCAAAGGAGAAGGTGCCACAGGAAGGCCAGGCTCACTGGCCTGGCACAGAGGGTCACGGGGTCCCCAGCATGCCCCCACCTTGCAGCCGGAGGTCCACGACATCGCTCTCATCCTCCAGCCCGTCGATGACCTCACAGCGGTATTTGCCGTCGTCCTTCAAGCGCACATCGCTGATGACCAGCGAGGCCTCGTGCCGGCTGGCCTGACGGATGTGAGCACGGCCCTTGAAGTCCCCGAAGGCCACGTAGGTCTTGCCTATGGCCACCATCACGTCCTGCTCTTTGGTGTAGTCGTCCCGCAGCTTGGACCACTTGATGCGGATTTTGCGCTTAGGTGCCATGTCGGGCTCATAGTGGTAGTGGCAGGGCAGGGTGACATTGGCACCATTGTAGCTGTAGACAGGATCTTTGGAGGTTTCCACCACCAGTTTGGTTCCACTGAAGTAATCCACTGGGGGCAAGAAGGAAGCTGTGATGGGCAGGTCAGGATCCAGGGATGGGCAGCATCCCTAAATCTTCCCTCCAGCCACCACCTCTTCTATCATGACCATCCCCCAACCATCTCTGGAGCATTCCTGCCTGCTCCTCTGGGCCCCACATCCCACCAAGTGATGGGTCTCCACCCCACTCAGAGGCAGGGGGGTACTTCAGCCTCCTGCAACAACCTGCCAGCCCCCGTTGTCCCCGATATACCTTTGTCCTGCCCGTCGCCATTGTCATTCATGATGTGGTTGTAGTAGAAGCCGTTGTAGAAGGGGCGGTAGGAGCCACTGGCCAGGCGCAGCAGGGTGGCCTTCAGGAGGAGTGGGAGCAGCAGCATGGCTGGGAAGTGAGGCCGAACCCTGAGCCCGGGCTACAGAGGGGGAAAGGGCTGCTGTAACACCCCCAAACAGCCAGGAGAAAGCCAGCACTGCCTGGCAGTGGTGCCAAGCAGACTCCATACCGCGGGTGCAAGGAGAGGGGTGGGAAGAACCGGCAGAGCAGCTCGCCTGCCCGCAGGGGAGAGTGCAGGCAACCTGAGCCGTGCCCCCAGACCCGCCCCCCAGCCGTTGCTCCCAGTCCCCTCCATCCTCATCCTCCCGCCTGGCTCACACCACACACCACCACATTCACCGCGGGTGCCCATTGTGGGCGTGCCCATTGAGGGGAGTGCCTGGCCCACAGGGGAGTGCTGAGACCAAGTCGGGGACGGGACAGCCGGAGAAACGGGATCCCAGGGTGTCCTTTGAACCGGGAATACTGGGAAAACATCACGTAGGGGTGCAGGGGGAGAGAAGTGGCCGAGCCCCACTGTAAAGCAGCAAGCTCTGTTTACAGAGGCAGCCGAGCGTGCAACCCGACCAAGGAGGGAGGGAGAGAGCTCGGGCTGCCTCTGATGCCCCGGCTCCGGACAAAGCCTGGCAGCACTCGCCGTCCTGGCCAAGGACCCCTTAGTCCAACCCAGGGCTGCCGCTCTGCATCACAGACATGGCTGGCACCGACCCCGTGCAACACATTTGGCTCCCAAAGCACGTCCCATGGGTGGGGGCAGCCTGGCTGCCCCACGGCACCAGAAATGTGCACTGGCCCGAGCTCTGGGGGCCAGGACATCCAAGGGTGCCCTGCACGGGGCTCACCCAGGGTGCTACCAGCAGAACTGGCTCCCTGTGAGCATTCCCGGAGCCGGCAGAGGGGGCCCGGCACCCGGCAAGCCTCCGGCAGACCCCTTCCAGCACCGCGGGGGTCTGACATCTGTGCCCTGCTTAGACAAGGCTTTCGAGAGCCTGCAAACATACCCCGGGTCAGGGGGCTGCGGGAGAGCAGATGCTCAAGCCCGGAAGGGTCCAGTACGGGGTACGGTGGTGCTCTGCGGGGTCCGGGCTGTGGAACCGGCTGCTCTCACCACAGGTTGCTCAGTCCCGGACTCTCCTCTGCAGTCAGTGCCACTGCCCACCGNGCACTGCTGGCACTGCTGGCACCGGAGCTCGGGGACACCGCCACGTGCTGCCCACGCGCCGCAGGGTGGGCTCGACGCACGGCAGCTTCACACCTCGGGCTGCAGGGCACCAGCCCTGCTCCCCCTGTACCCCAGTGCCTGGTGGCCCCCCCGGAACCCAGCGGTGCAGTGACATGCAGCGGGCCCAGCGGTCTCGACTGCAGTGCCGTGAGCATCGTGCTGCAGCACCCAGCACAGCAATGCCTGGCACCTTCCACAGTGATGCCCGGCTCCCTCCATGGCAATGCCATCCCCCCTGCCCTTCGCGGCAAGCAGGGTGCCCGCCACCCCGGGGTGCCAGCCCTCCCCAGTCCCGGCACTGGGGCCAAGCCCTACTCACGCTGGTTGCGGGCAGGCTGCAGCCAGGCGTGCAGGCAGGCTGCAGGCAGATGCACTGTGTTTAGGGCTCTTGCAGGGCTGAGAGGAAGCAGCTCCAGGGCCTGCCTCTTAAAGGGAAACACACGCCTTTCCCAACCCCCTGCTCGCAGCCCGGAGCTGGGGTGGGTGTCCCCGGCCCCCCTCCTGCCCACCATGCCTGGGTGATGGCCTCACCGTGTGTCCACACACTGCCCTCATGCTGCCCACACATTGTCCACACACCTTACCTGCGGTGTGCCAGCTGCCTGCACTGCCCAAGACTTGGAAGGGACAGCAGTGAGGAGAAACATGTCCTGTTGGGGCTGGTGGGATCCTGTGATGTTCCGTGCAAAGCCCTGGTGAAGCCACAGTGCCAGGGAAAAAGAGACATCCCTCGTCCCACATCCCACTGGAGGGGACTGGCCACGGTGCCTGGACAAAGGTGGCGTCCAACACGCATGTGGCAGGAGCAGCACAGGCACAGGCAGCTGGGGATAGTTGGGTTGTGGCACGGAGTGATCTGTGCCCAGGATGTGCAGGCAGTGCCTGCCTGCTCTGGAATTCAGGAGAGACAGCTGAGCTGTGGGGTTCAGCCTCTTCAGGGTCTGCTTGGGGCTCTGAGGACAAAGCAGAGGCACAGAAACCAGGGCAAAAGCTCTGGGGTGCCCAGTTGCACCCACCTGAGGGGGCATCATCCCTAAACTTGGGCGATGCCCTCCATGCCAGCTCCCACTGGCACGCAGAGCCGGCTCCAGGAGCCCCAGGCGGAGCCCTCAGGAAGGGCAGCACGGCGGCGGCACCGCCAGGGGATGCCGGTCAGGGGATAGACAGAGGGGCCAGACAGAGGAACCGCGATGCGGCGTGAGCCCTGACCCATCGACCCGCTGTCCCAGTCCAGTGCGCTGCTTCACCCCCCACTTTGTTGTTTTATGGCAAGGAAATGAGGCGTGGGGGCCCCGGTCCAGCTCTTGCCGCCGTGCAGGATGGCTTCAAGCCGGAAAGAAAACAACCCGTGTAAAAACAAACGGCCCGAGGCTGGCTGCGGGGTGAAGGGGGCCAGGACCCCTTCCCGACAGCGGCCAGCACGGAGCGCTCGGGGCGCGGTCCTGCCTGCCCGTCGCCGCCACGCTGATAGGGAGCAGCCAGCAAGGAAACGGCGTTATCTGCCGCCAGCGCCGGCACGACAGCCCGGGCTCCCCGTGGGAAGCCCCGAGCAGGGATGGCTGTGGGACCCGGGGTCTGGAGGCACCGCTCTTCCTTGTTCTCCTTTTCCCTGCACGCCCAGCAGCCCTGCCAGCGCTGCCCGAGGAGGGACGCGGCGGAGCCGGGCTGCCCGGGGACACGGGAGTGTGACGGCCGGGCACGCCGCCCGCTCGCCTGCCCGGGGCAGCCTGTCCCGCAGCCCACAATGGAGGGACAATTACATCTTCCGGCATGGGGCCACTGCACCGCCCGCATCCTGGCCGAGGGTCCCTGCCACCCCCAGCCCTGCCCCCTGGCCGGAGGAGGTGGTGGGATGGTGTCCCAGCTGCACCCTGGCCACGCTGCAGCCCCGCTGCAGCTGCTTGCCCACGTTGTTCTAGTGACCCGGCAATTGGGATGGTTCCCTCCACCCCCGGGCTGCGCAGAAAACAGAGAGCCCTGTCGGGGCACGCTGCTCCCTGGCATGGCTATCCCATTGTTCCAGACCCGAGGAACAAGCCCCGCGGTGTCCCGAGCCATCCGCACCGCCTGCACCACGGCGCCTGCCAGCAGCCATCCTCTGCCCGGCCTGAGGAGGGGAGCGGCGGCAGGGATGGGGACAGGGATGCTTTTAGGCACCTCTTTCAAGCAACAGCTCCTGGCTCACCTTAGGCCACGACTCTTGTCTGGATGTGGCCAATGATTTCTCCATCTCCTCCTGGGGAGGAGGGGGCATGGGGAAGGATCTGGTTGGTCACCAGCAGTCCCTGAGGAAGAAGGAATCGCCTTCATTCCTTCCCATCTCTCACCCTCTTTTTGTTTTCTATTCCGTGAGGAGTACCCTGAGTGTGACCACAGGTTTCAGGTTGAGCAAAGCTGTGCAGGGTCAGGGTAGTTCTGACCTGGGAGCACATGTTTAGGGCACGTGTCTAGCGCTGGCTGAGCATTTGGCTGAACGGGAGCCATAAAAGTGTCATCCCCATCTTCCCTGCCTCAAAGCCAGCGCCTGACAGCTCTGCTGTGGCCTCACCAGAGATTTGTCCATGAAACGCTGCTTGCACAGGATGATTCCAGCAGGAACACCCACATTCCTGGTGGGATGGAGGAGGTTGTGATTTGTGCTGGGCTTTCCGGGTGGCGGCAAGAGGATGCTCTCCCCGACGGCTGCTTCCTGAGGAGCCAGCTCACAGCAGCTGGCAGCACCGGCAGCCAAGTCAGCAGGCAGCAGGGTGCCGCAGCGTGCCGGCCATCCCGGCCTTCCTGCTGTCCCAGCCACCCAGTCACGTCCGGGAAGAGCATCCGAGGGACAGGGACAAGCCGTGAGGGGCTGTGCATGGCAGGGAGGGCACCCTGGCTCTCCCAGTCCCCCAATCCTGGGGCTCTGGGGGATGAAAAAAATGCCACAAGGCTGTGAAGGGGCTCAGCATCCATCAGAGGGGCTTGGGGGGGGTAGCAATGGGCAGGGGGAAGCAGCAGCCAGGGGCTGAGGATGCATCCCCTGCTCTGATGTGCAGCATCTGCTCCCGTCACCCTCCTCATGGAGCCTCTGCCCTATCCCTGGCTCACGGCTGTCTTGGCTGGACTCGAAGCGAACTGCTCTTATCTCTGCCTCAGCTTCCCGATGATAACGGTGGCATGTCTGGAGGTGATCCAGGCAGACTGTCCCCCCTGTCCCTGGCTCTAGCTGTGGCTGCTATTTGTCACCAAGCAGCTGCAGCCACAATGAATTGAGCCCAGTCCCTGCAAGCAGACCCCCAGCTCCTCTGGTGCCCAGGGCTGGCACTCACAGGGCCAGGCATGAGCCCCTCTCCCACAGGCAAGGCCCAAGGAGGAGATGCCCTGCAGAGCCGGGCACTGCTGGCAGCAGGGAGGTGCAGGAAGACTGTCCAGAGCTGCAGGGACAGAGAGCTGTATAGAACATAGGTGACCCTTGGCCACTCATGCCAACCTCAGGGGTCCCTGCCCAGTGTGACAGACTCTGGAAATGAGCAAAGCTCCTCTGTCCTTTTCACCACAGTGCTCCTTCCCTACATGGGATCACATCCTCGGTGCAGGGAGATCCTGCTCCAGCAGCATCCATGCCCCAGCCCTCCCCAAGAGGGCTCTGCTGGGAACTTCCCTGCAGGCATCCCTCACAAAATTCACAGCTCCCTCCAGCCCTGGGAGTGTGCTGGGGTGTAAAGGCCGATCTAGCTCCAAGCTGGGGGATTTGCTCCAGGATCAAAGCCAAAGGAGGAGACACAGGGTGTGGGGTGCTGATAGAGGCTTCCCCTCCCCGAGTCCCATCCCGCCGCGCCTGGCCAGCTGCGAGCACAGTCTCCAGCAGCTGCGACAGGGTGGAGGCAGTGGGAAAGATGCACACAAAGCCCTGAGATACCCTGTTTTTCAGGCAGGGAAGGGAGCTAAGAGGGTCTGTGAAGGCAGGAGAGATGCGGGGCCAGCACAGCAGCTGGCAATCCCCCAGCATGGAGGAGTCGAGGGGCTCAGAGGGAATCCTGGAGGATCACCAGACCAGCCAGGCTTTGGGAGATGGACTTCAGGGAGACACAGAGCAGACAAGCCAACACCCCCAAAGTTTAAGCTGGTTTTAATACTGTCAGAGACACCCCAGAGTGGGGCCATCGCTGCCATCCCACCCGGGCTCCCTCAGCCCTTGCCAAAGTGAACCCACTGCCAGCCCAGCCCCACGGCTGCTTCACATCCCAGCAGGCAGGGGAAGCCTGGGACAGCCCGCCCGTGCTCCCACCCGGGTCTCACTCATCTCCTACTGCTAATCCCGAGGGTTCGAGCATTGCAAGAGGCTCCCTTCCACCCCAAGTAAAGGGAAAAAAATCAGGTTACAAAAAGGGTCATGGCACGGCTCTCTGCCTGCTGCATTTGGGTGGTTTAACTACCACCTTTCCCATATTTTCTCCACATCCTTGTGGCTACAAACCAACTCTCCCTGCTACCAGATCGTAGTCCCCCTGGTCACCACTGGGCTCTGAGGACAAGGGACGTCCAGGCACCCCAAACTGCAGTAAGCTGGGGATGATGGCAATGCTGAGACTTGGGAGGATGCTGGAGCTGGCATCCCAGGAAGGGGAATGGGCAGTGCCTGCCAAAATGCCTGCTGTGGTGCCTGCCGGAGTGCCCAGCAGGCAGAGCCACCATCAGGGGGGATCTGGTGCCTCTTAACAGGAGCCGTCTCATCACTCCACTCACACTATGTGGTGCTGACATCGCAGGCAAGGACACTCAGGGCCTGGCAAAATGGGCAGGGGCAACAGCTGAGTTTTTTCAGAGGATTTCCACAGCCCCTGCTTGCAGACAAGCAGGGAGCAGGAGGGACGTCGGAGGCTGCAAGCCAGGGGAGCCTGCCCTAAGACCCTGAAAACTGCTGAGCCCCGAGACCCAGTTCAGGCAAGGGACTGCCACTGGCTGCAGCCTCTCTGCTGGAAGCAGAAGCAAGAAGGAGAAAATTTGTCCCCAGGCTTAGCTGAGAAGATAAAGTCAAGCCCTGGTTGCAGAACAGGGTCCCCCAGCAAGGCCTCATTTGCAGGATGGTGTCCCCAAGAAAGTCCCAGTTGCAGGAGGGGGTCTCAGCCCTGGCTGGAGCAGCAAAAGGGCAGGAGCCGTCCCCACTCCCCACCTGCAAGGGCCCCGTAAAGTGCAGTGCTGCAGCCCCAGCACCAACACGGGGCAGGGGAGCCCTCTCAGCCGCCTCCTGAGTGTGGGGACATGGACAGGGGGGTGTGAGGTCAGAGCAGGAGCGGGCAGGGGCAGGCAGGGTGCAGGCTGGGCGGCGGGGAAGAGCAGCCCCGTCCTTCCTCCCCGTGCCTACTCATCGCAGCCCAGCAGCTCCACGCGCAGGGTGATGCGGTTGTTCCAGGCCACGGGCAGGATGCGGACATAGCGAGCGTAGAAGGGCACATCGAACACGTTCTTCTTGTGTGAGTAGTTGTCACTGTTGCCTTGGAAGATCTAGAGGAGAAAGGTGGGTGTCAGTGCTGCCAGGACCCCAGAGCAGCAGTCACAGCATGGAGATGACAGACTTCAAGAAGCCTTTGGACAGCACTCTCAGGCACACGGTGTGACTCTTGGGGTGTTCTGTGCAGGGCCGGGAGTTGGACTCAATGATCCTTGTGGGTACCTTCCAGCTCAGCATATGCTGTGATTCTGTGACCTCACCCCCACCACCCATCCCTCCCCACCATGGCATTCACCAGGGAGAAGCCACCTTGCCCTCCCCACACCCACCTTGGTGCTGTTTGTCTGGGCATCCCGGTACAGGGTCCAGGACGTGCCGTTGTCACTGTAGGCCACCTTGTAGGCTGCCACATACTGGATGTGCCCAAAGTCACGGGCTCCTTGTGTGATGATGCCTGTCACCTTCTTCTGGTCCCGGAGGTCAATCTGGCAGAGAGAAGGCTCGTCACAGCTCCCTGCAGGAGCAGTGCTCCCACCCTACAGCATCCTGCATGTTCCAGAGGCAGCTAGGAAGAGCTGGCCCTCGGGGGTCAATGGAGAAAACACCACTTGACCCCCATGCCAACGCCAGACAAATCATAAAACATGACTGTGAAAGATTTGATCCTCCAACACTCATAGCATCCCTCAAAGCAACCAAAAGTGGGCGCAAACCCATCTCAGCTCCCTTGCCCACCCCTTCCGCCTCCACATTTTTTGCCGGAAACATCAGTGTGGGAAGGACAGCAAAAAATCTCAACTCAAAAAAACCCTCAGGATTCACAGAGGGAATGCATTTCCACTGGAAAGCAATTCTGGCTGAGAAAATATGCAGTTCAACACAATCTGACATTTGGGTTCTAAGTGAGACAGCTTCTATTCTCTTTACTCTGCCACACTGTATTTACTGCTGCTGGCACGTTACAGGGTAAGCCACCAAAGGAGCTGCAAGCCTCATTAATTTAGTTCTGTTTTCATGTTCATGGAGGGCAGCCCCAGCTATACATTACATGTAAATCCTGAGTGTACATGTAAATCTATACACAGGCAGTCTGCGGTGCAACAGCCCAACTCAGCGTGTCATCCCGACCCCGCCATCAGCCAACGTCTTGATAAGCTGGTTTATTTAGAGTTGTGAGGCAGCTGCTTTTAATCATTTCCCAAATAAAAAGTGGGACAAATATCTAAACTGCTTTGTCCTATTATGTCATGGAATCATGTGAAAAGTACAAAAACAGGGGAGGAAAGGAAACTGAGAAGGAAATTTCAAAACTATTTGTTTCTATTCCAGACCGGGAAGAGAAAAGCAAGCCTGATTTTTTCCTGCAAAACAGAAACATGCTGTTCTGGGCAGCCAGAAGGTGGTGGGACGGTCACCCCAGGCTGGGATGGCATTTCCTCAGGGGGTGAGGCAGAACTGGGGTGCTGTAGGCTTGATGAACCCCACAAGAAGGTGCAGAGACGGCACCACCTTGTCCCTATGGGCACTGGTTCTGACCCAGAGCTCCAGGACTGCTGTTAAAACCAGTGGCTGCGGTCCCATCCTGACCTGCCCCTGCGATCCCCGCCCGGGGAGAGCATTGCTGGACTTTGTGACCCACTGCAAGGCTCTGGCCACACCAACCCAGCTGTTCCAGCTACCCTGAAGCAGGAGGGGCATAGCTGGAGGAGCTGGTGAGGAGACATGAGGTTACAGAGACTGGAGACCCACCTGCAGCCACTCGGACTGGCCGTTGTTCAGGGCTGTCCAGGCGTTGGTTTTGCCCGTCATGTCCAGGCGAGCGTAATGAGGGTGCCAGGTAAAGGCATCGATGCCCCAGGTCTTGAAGACACTGGAGGCTGTGATCTGCTGGTCAGAGATGAGGTGGGATTTCATGCCCAGAGGCTCCGAGCAACCTGCCGTGTTGAAATACACTGTAACACAACAGTTTACACAGGCAGTGAAAAGGAAAGAGACAACAGCACCGTCGCAAGCAAAACCCCGCAGCCCTGTCGGAAGCCATCCCCACATTCTCATGTCTCCACTGCCCGGAGCAGCATCAGGGCCAGGCAGGGAAATGCTCAGCAGAGGCGCAAGGCTGCCTTTTCCCGGGATTTTTAGTTCCCAGCTATTCCCTGGCTCACAGTGCCTCCTGCTGCAGGGACGAGTGGATGTCCCCACAGCACAGCACAGCCCAGCCCAGCCCTGGAACATAGAAAGCTTTGGCAGGAGGCAGAGAAGGACGTGGAAAGAGCAATGCAAAGACACCCCCAGCCAAAAAGCACGGATGGCACCACACCCATGCAGCAGCAGGACAGGACCCAAGTCCCCACAGCATCCCACTCCCCCACTGACACGTGAGCCCCACTCAGTTCCCAGGGATGTGCCGCAGGGAAGGAATGCGAGAGGCACAGGGGAAAGGGCTCAGCCTGACCATCCCTTACATTTCCCAGAGGACTTTGATCCTCCGCTGCTTTTCAAGCTCTCCAGCAGGAAAAGCAGCAGGTTCACAGCTCAGACGGGGAGGGGGCACAGTAAAAACTCCTGGCTCGGGAAGGTGTTAGCAGCGTGAGAATGCAGCTCGAGCTGGCTGAGCCGATGGGATTAATGGCTTGTGCTCCCCCAAACGCACCCCTGGGTATTTCCAGGCATCAGCGTGAGGAAAAACAAGCACCGACAAATCCCCTTGTCCCGAGGGATCAGAAGCAGGCCAAGGGGTTGTGCCCTGCCCCGTGTCACCCCCTGCCCCGCAGCCCCCGGGGAGGGGAGAGGCACCAGCATTTACCGTTCATCTCGCAGCCGATGAGCTCGAAGCGCAGCGTGCAGGCACGGCGGCACATCACGGGGTAGATGCGGATGAACTGGGCCGTGATGGGAGGGTTGAACATGTTGGTCCGCATGGTGCCATAGTCCATGTTCCCCTCAAAAACCTGCAACAGTGAGCAGGGCTCAGTGCCCCAGCTCTCCCACAGTCTCCTGCATCAAATCCCTTGCACAGCAGACGGAGAGAGCTCGGCACTGCCAATGGCAAAAGAGCACAGAGGGGGAAGCTGGGCACTGCTTTTGTGCCCTGGAACAGTGCAGGACCTCGCAGCAGCTCCAACGCTCTCAACAGAGCTTTGCAACATTCCCTGCTTCGTCCTCACCCCCACAGAGCCACACATGCAGCAACACCCACTCCCTCCCACTACCACAATGCTCCTCAAATCACAATAAGCACAGAGGTGGCTCGCTTCTTTCTTTTTAACACAATAAATAGAATCGAATCATGTTTTCATGCACTTTTTCCGCTGCTGCAGAAACAAGAGGAATTTTTCTATCTTTTTTTTAAGCAAAGCAGATACTCCCAACCATTCCCTGGATGCTCAGAAAGCCAGCAGGAGACACCTGCCATAAAGAACTGGGAGTGGAGAGCGCTGCAATCTATGAGTATTCCTGCTTTGAGAGACACGCTGTCTGCTGGTGCTTGGGGCAGATACAACACTGAGCCACCCAAGCTGCTCAATAGCACTCCCAGACCGAGCCCAGTTCCCACAGTGTGTCAGTGATAAAGATACTATCTGAATGACCTAAATAAGTCAGTGCTGCTTCTTTGGTTATGCTTATTATGGTCAATTAAACAGAGGCAGGGAGTACTGCTCGGTGCTGGAACCGCCTGTGCCATCTCACTGCTAGGATGGTTCCCAACACAGCTTTGCCCCAGGTCAAAAGCACTTTCCCACACACTTTCACAGCCACCCCAAGCCCTACAGCACCACTGGATGGGGGGAGCTGGGACATCCCCTACACGGAGCATCGCAGCCCACCTTGTCTACATCCTGCTTCTCATCCTTGAAGAAGGTGAACTGCCGCCCGTCCAGGCTGTAGGCGACTTTGTAGGCGCGGACAAACTCCTGCTGCCCCACGCGGCGCGCGCCCTGCGTGATGACCCCGCTCAGCCGCATCTTCCGCAGCAGGTTGGCCTGTGGAGGGGAGAAGAGGATGAGCAGGGTGCAGGGAGGATGGGGTGCACAGCCCTTGCACCCACCAGCACCACCAAGCCTGCGTGGCAGGGTGGGCATTGGGACAAGGAAAGGGGCTGCCCAGGGTGCTGGAACTCCCGAGGGGTGGAGGCCCTCCATCCTTCCAGCCTTGCATCCCATGGCAGGCAGAGCAAGGGGGATCATCAACCCAGGTCCCATCTTCCTCCAATGGACTTGCCTCCTCCAGGCACATCCCAAGATGCCCCTGGGTGGCAGCTTGCTGCAGCAATTTAGCCCCACATTTGCCACCAGGAACAGTGAAATCCTGCGACAGCAGCACTGCAAGACCAGCCAGGGCTGCCAGGGCTGCTCTCTGTGCTGGCACTCCCAGTCCTGCCCCAGGTACCTGGATCCAGGGGCTCTTGTCGTAGTTGCTGGAGGTCCAGGCATTGACGATGCCGTGGTTGTTGAGGCGGGCGAGCTCTGGCCCCCAGCGCTGGAGGCCAAGGAAGCCGTAGTAAACAGAGGATGCTGAGAGCTGGGCATCAGAGATGGCTCCTCCTTCCATGCCCAGGAGAACAGCACAGCCTGGGGACAGAGGGGTGATCAGGATCAAAGAGAGACAGTAACCAGAGAGCAGAACTAGCAGAACTAGAACATTTGTTTCTTGTCTGGGGACAGAGCAGGAGAGGGAGGCCAGCCCTAGGACCTGGCTGTCCCCAGGGTGTCCCTTCCTCCTCATCCCTCAGCCAAAACTGCACCACCCATCAGTCCCCCTCACAGCACAGAGGTCTGGAGGAGAAAGGGCCATCCTGGGGCCATCCAGACAGGAGAAAGCACCTTCCCAAGGATGTTTCCTCCATTAGGACCAGGACGGCTGGCATCAAGGGCAGCCACAGCTGCCCTCCAGATCCCCTAAACCAGCTGGTGAGATCTCTCCTGGCAATGAGGGACAGACAATGAGGGAACAGGGAGGCAAAGGGAATCAGTACAGTTGGTGCCAAGGACTTACGGACGTGGCAGGTCTTCCCCAAGAACGGAGAAGGACACTTGCAGGTGTAGTCACCATCCAGGTCCAGGCAGGTGCCTCCATTTTTGCAAGGTTGGGAGGAGCACTCGTTCTTGTCTAGGAGAGAGAGGGGAGGAGCTCAGGAGGAAATCCCAAAAGCAGTCCCAGAGAGGAGACCCCTCATTCAGTGCAGCAGGAAGAGGGGGAGGCATCCCCTGAACAAGGGCCATGGCAGGGTCCCTGATGATAGGGTGGCACGGGTTGAAGCTCTAACCCAAGGACCCGTCTATGCCATGTCCCCACTGAGTGCAGCCATGCAGGTGCACCAGGACAATCACATCAAGGCTGGGAACCTGCATGGAGCAGGCCAAGCCTCGAGGCACCCCTTGTCTCACTACTTGAGGCACTGTGTCCCTCCAGAGATGCAGAGCAAGGCTCAGACACAACCTGTCCCCACGCCATGGTCCTTCCCTCCGCCCTGCAAGCCCCAAAACAGCCCATGGTCCCTGACACAGCCTGGTGGCCCACACAGTCACAGCTGCACACACCCCCAGTTGTCACCCGAGGGGCCCCCAAGCTCTTAGAAGACAAGGAGCTCCCTCTGCCCCCCCCACCACTGTACTCACTGTTCTGGCAGTGCACCCCATCGTACCCCGCAGGGCACTTGCAGATGTAGTCAGAGAAGACGTCGCCCCGGTTTGGGACCAGCTGGCACTCACCATTGTTGTGGCAAGGATTGGGGTGGCAGGGCCCTGGGGAAGGGGAAAAACAACTGTAATATAGGCACAGGTGGAAAATAAGAGCATCCAGTGGGCTTCCCCTCCCCACAGACGTTGCATTCCCCCCAAGTGGATCCCAGCACCATATCCCCACTTGGATGTCTGCTCTATGTGTCCATCAGCCACCAGAAAGGCTGAACCCCAGGGCCAGTGCTGCAGGGCCATGACAAGGGCACACTAACTCTGCAAGGCTGCTGGCTGACATGGAGCACCTGTGAAAGGATCAGCTCCTCACCTTTCTCCGTCTCATTGCAGTCAATCCCAACGTAGCCCTCAGGGCAGATGCAGAAGAAGGGGGCCTCATTAATCCCAGTCAGGCAGGTGCCCCCATTCTGACAGTAGTTCACGTCACAGAAGTCACCTGGAAGTAAATCCAGGTGTCACTGAAAACCATCCCTAAGGCAGGCATCCACCAGAGCCCCATGCACACGAAGGCATCCCAACCCAACAGCAGGAACTGGTCTGCTGCAAATCCCACAGGGAAGGGAGCACCTGGCAGGGACAGGCTGCTGGACCTTGCACAGGGCTGCTGGCATTCAAAAGCAATGTCTGAGACTGGGAGCACAACCAGCAGCAAGGACCTGCCCTGCCCTGGCACATTAAAAAAGAGGTTTAACAGACCCTATACGTGAGAGTAAAGACTGGGGAAACCCAGGGTTTTGGGGCATTAAATGTTTTTGACACTTGGCTGGGAAATGTGAGTGGCCAGGCTGGGGCTCGCTCAGGCACGAGCAGGACAGGATCATTCAAGGGAACGGGGCAGGTGCTGTTGCTGGGTTTTGCTGATCTAAGTTTGTACTTGTAAGAACACCAAAAAAAATCATTGTAGGGGGAGCTCGCATGCCTCAGTTCCCAGATGCTGGAGTCAGGCAGGGAGGAAACACAAGGTCCATCTCTGCAGGACGCCTGCCAGACCTCCATCACTCTCTGAGCAGCTCCCACAAGGCAGCCCTGGCTCACAGGCAGGCTCTCTCAGGGAGCTGGTGGGGCTGCACCCCCTTCCCTGCCTGTTCATCCACCTCCAGCACGTGCCATGGTGTAGGGTTTACATGGCAAGGTGGTGGTGGCAGGGGGCTGCAAAGGTGGCTCAGCAAGAAGACAACAGGAGCTGCTCCCATGCTGGAGACAGCCAGTCCCAGCCGATGCCAAAACAAACCCTCTGCTGCTCAGAGCTGGTGCCCATCACCAGCACGAGGGCTGCTTCTGTGATAATATATCCAAGATAAAGTGAAAAACACTGTGCAGCAGCTGCAGAAGGGGAGTGAGAAAAATGTGAGAGAAACAGCCCTGCAGACACCCCCGGCAGAGAATAAGGAGGGGAAGGAAGTGATCCAGGTGCAGGAGCAGGGATTCTACTGTAGCCCATGGAGAAGACCCATCTCCCTAAAGCCTGTGGAGGACCACAGGGGAGCAGATATCCACATTGCAGCCCACAGATGACTCCAGGCTGCAGCAGTCTCTTCCTCATGGACTGTATCTCATGGAAAGGACCCATACCAGAGCAGTTAATGAATAACTGCAGACCATGGGAAGGACCCACTCTGGATCTTTTCCTTCATTTCCCCACCCTGTCCTGTTGAGGAGGGGTGTGAGTGATGTCAACCCACTGCACCCTCCAATCTTCTACTCCCCATTGCAGGGCTTCATCAGATTGCAAGAGCTGGGCTGAAATTCCTCCCACCCTCAATTTACTCTGCCTAAAAGCTGCAAGGCGGCAACGCTCCATAAACCTACACCAGATTTCCACAGAACTGGCTGAAAGCCTCAGTAACTCCTCGTCAAACAGGACAGAACATCCCTTGATGCAGGCATTTCTCTGCCACGCTGCAGAAGTCAGAACAAGGGCTGAACCCAGGTGGAGACCTAGGAATAACCCTTCACTACCTGCATGACCTGGAGAAGGTAGAAGTTGATGAGCTGTGGGCTCGCTGCCCAGACCCACACCAAACAACGCAGTTCTCATTTGCCTAAGCTACTACTCAGTGAGCTCCTACTCATTAGTCCTTTAATAGCAGGACTCCTTCGAGTTAATCCTACTCTTCCTGACACTCCACATGTGTAGGGTACACACTGGTGGCAGGCAGGCCAGCATCAGGTGAAGGCTTCCATAAGGATGCTGTGGCTCCCTTAGCCCAGCCTCAGGAGGCAGAAAAGCAAGGGCACCAGTTCAAGTCGCTGCCTGTGCTGCCCAGCCTGTTCTGCATGACCTCATGCTCCATCAATGCGCTGCCATGAGCTACAGCAGGGAGGAGAGGGCTCCTGCTGATACGTGGGGATGCCTTTGCCCCACGCCCCTCCACCCCTCCGAAGGTCTCGGGCACATCCAGCCACCCCATCCCAAGGATCTCTGCCGGCAGCCAGTCAAGGCTGCACAGACAGAGCTACTTCTGTTCAACAGTGGGAGACGGCTGCTCCCCCAGGCACAGAGTGTCAAGGAACGTGTGCTCCCCAGCATCAGTGCTGCCTCCAGCGCAGGAGTGTCTGGGGTGTGACATGGCAGCAAAGCAGCAAGGTCTCCTCCCAGGGTCGGGGCAGGAGGGGTCCAAGTTTTATACTTTAGTTATTCCAAGTGACTGGACTCCCTTTTATCCCCTCTCAGGAATAATCCCTTACGTGGTGGGTGTCGGCAGCCAGCCCCCTGCCTAGCAGCGAGGCACACAGGTCACTTTTTCCACTGCAGCAAGCAGTTTTGGATGCTCCTGTTTCTGGGCTGTTTCAAGCCTGGTTTCAGAGCTGTTCAGCATCTCCATCCTCCACACACACATTTTTCTCCAGTCAGGGACAGAGCTGTCATGGGCTGAACACTCAGGAACCAGGGCAACAAAGATCAGCCACCGCTTTTGGAAATGTTTGCTTATATGAACCCACAGGCTGGCTGGAAGGCAAAAATAACATCCTCCGAATACTGGGACAGCTCATCCCAGCAGAGCTGGGGGAAGTCGGGTCTCAGGAGGGCAAAAAGGGCACCTCAGCCGCTCAGGGAGAGCANGGTGGTGGCAGGGGGCTGCAAAGGTGGCTCAGCAAGAAGACAACAGGAGCTGCTCCCATGCTGGAGACAGCCAGTCCCAGCCGATGCCAAAACAAACCCTCTGCTGCTCAGAGCTGGTGCCCATCACCAGCACGAGGGCTGCTTCTGTGATAATATATCCAAGATAAAGTGAAAAACACTGTGCAGCAGCTGCAGAAGGGGAGTGAGAAAAATGTGAGAGAAACAGCCCTGCAGACACCCCCGGCAGAGAATAAGGAGGGGAAGGAAGTGATCCAGGTGCAGGAGCAGGGATTCTACTGTAGCCCATGGAGAAGACCCATCTCCCTAAAGCCTGTGGAGGACCACAGGGGAGCAGNACCCCGGATCCCCTGCGCCCCATATCCCCAGCATTCCGGGCTTCCCTGTATTCTGGATCACCTGAAACTCACCCTCTCCTGCACCGCGGATCCCCTGCACACCAGGCAACCCTGCACTCCAGGTTNAAGCCTGTGGAGGACCACAGGGGAGCAGATATCCACATTGCAGCCCACAGATGACTCCAGGCTGCAGCAGTCTCTTCCTCATGGACTGTATCTCATGGAAAGGACCCATACCAGAGCAGTTAATGAATAACTGCAGACCATGGGAAGGACCCACTCTGGATCTTTTCCTTCATTTCCCCACCCTGTCCTGTTGAGGAGGGGTGTGAGTGATGTCAACCCACTGCACCCTCCAATCTTCTACTCCCCATTGCAGGGCTTCATCAGATTGCAAGAGCTGGGCTGAAATTCCTCCCACCCTCAATTTACTCTGCCTAAAAGCTGCAAGGCGGCAACGCTCCATAAACCTACACCAGATTTCCACAGAACTGGCTGAAAGCCTCAGTAACTCCTCGTCAAACAGGACAGAATATCCCTTGATGCCAGGCATTTCTCTGCCACGCTGCAGAAGTCAGAACAAGGGCTGAACCCAGGTGGAGACCTAGGAATAACCCTTCACTACCTGCATGACCTGGAGAAGGTGGAAGTTGATGAGCTGTGGGCTCGCTGCCCAGACCCACACCAAACAACGCAGTTCTCATTTGCCTAAGCTACTACTCAGTGAGCTCCTACTCATTAGTCCTTTAATAGCAGGACTCCTTCGAGTTAATCCTACTCTTCCTGACACTCCACATGTGTAGGGTACACACTGGTGGCAGGCAGGCCAGCATCAGGTGAAGGCTTCCATAAGGATGCTGTGGCTCCCTTAGCCCAGCCTCAGGAGGCAGAAAAGCAAGGGCACCAGTTCAAGTCGCTGCCTGTGCTGCCCAGCCTGTTCTGCATGACCTCATGCTCCATCAATGCGCTGCCATGAGCTACAGCAGGGAGGAGAGGGCTCCTGCTGATACGTGGGGATGCCTTTGCCCCACGCCCCTCCACCCCTCCGAAGGTCTCGGGCACATCCAGCCACCCCATCCCAAGGATCTCTGCCGGCAGCCAGTCAAGGCTGCACAGACAGAGCTACTTCTGTTCAACAGTGGGAGACGGCTGCTCCCCCAGGCACAGAGTGTCAAGGAACGTGTGCTCCCCAGCATCAGTGCTGCCTCCAGCGCAGGAGTGTCTGGGGTGTGACATGGCAGCAAAGCAGCAAGGTCTCCTCCCAGGGTCGGGGCAGGAGGGGTCCAAGTTTTATACTTTAGTTATTCCAAGTGACTGGACTCCCTTTTATCCCCTCTCAGGAATAATCCCTTACGTGGTGGGTGTCGGCAGCCAGCCCCCTGCCTAGCAGCGAGGCACACAGGTCACTTTTTCCACTGCAGCAAGCAGTTTTGGATGCTCCTGTTTCTGGGCTGTTTCAAGCCTGGTTTCAGAGCTGTTCAGCATCTCCATCCTCCACACACACATTTTTCTCCAGTCAGGGACAGAGCTGTCACGGGCTGAACACTCAGGAACCAGGGCAACAAAGATCAGCCACCGCTTTTGGAAATGTTTGCTTATATGAACCCACAGGCTGGCTGGAAGGCAAAAATAACATCCTCCGAATACTGGGACAGCTCATCCCAGCAGAGCTGGGGGAAGTCGGGTCTCAGGAGGGCAAAAAGGGCACCTCAGCCGCTCAGGGAGAGCAAACATAAACAGGGCCTTCCTCACCCCTTCTTGCTGCCCTTTGTCCCCTGACCTGGAGCCTGCACTTAGGCTTTGGTCCCCTTTTCCCTGGTCTCGTCCATCCCTTTTGGAGCCAAGCGCCCCAGGCATGACCCACGGGGTTTTGACGGAGCTGCTACTCCCCGGGGTTGCCCCGGCCAGGCCAGCTGGGCGCGCAGTACCAGGCGGTCCGAGGGACGCTGTTTACATTGCGAGCACGGTTATTTGAGCCTGAAAGCACAGGACAGCCCGGCTGAGAGACTCCCGGCTCCAGCAGGGACGGGGCCGTGGACACGCGGTCCTCCGCTCCTGCAGCAGCAGCCCTGGGGCTGCACGCCCTCTCACCCGCACTGCGCGCCCTGCAGCCCGCACCGCAGCCTGGACCCACTCACCCTGCACCCCAGATCCTCTCGCTCTACGTCCCGGACCCCCGGCACCGCGGATTCTTGGCATCTCAGGTTGCCCTACACACCAGACAACCCCTGCACCCCAGACAACCCCTGCACCCCGGATCCCCTGCGCCCCATATCCCCAGCATTCCGGGCTTCCCTGTATTCTGGATCACCT
>VWZW01002888.1:220917-427894 GCA_013397115.1 Edolisoma coerulescens | reverse complement strand
GCAGGGCCCCGCCGAGCGCTCCCGGCCCGGCACCGCGCAATTAGCTATTCAAATGAAACCGCTGCCGCACCGCCTAATTGAATCCCAGCAGACACCGGCTGCATAACCGAGCGCCGCTCCAGGCAGCCCCGGGCCAGCCCGGCCGGACTCCGTGAGTCCCCCGGAACATCTCGGCGGCCACCGCCAGGCACGGCAGCCACCCCCTCACCGAAACACAGCCGCTAAGAAACGGAGGACTTGTTCTGCAAAAGCCCCAAACTAGTGTGCAACAGGAAGAAAACCTCAAAAGTCAGGTATCACAAACTTCTCAGGCTGACAAGAGCAAGAAGCACGCCCTTTTAGGCTGCTCGTCCATCCTGGAAATGAGCCTTTGGTACACACAACTGCGTAGAGAAAGAAACGTGATCCACCAGTCTGCTCCGTGAAACATCTGAACGATCCTCTATGTCCTATTAATCGTCAGTCACAGAAGGACAGCTGTTTACAGCTTCTTCGCCTGGCCAGCTCCATGATACGTTAACTTTGTGTCATCTCTGGTGATTCGGAGGTTAAAAAGGCACGGAAAGGAAGCGGAATCTTGCTGGATCTTCTGGCATGTTAGCAAACCTCCTGAACCACGGGGCTAACACGCTGCAAATACACATTTCATCACACGGGGATTAAATCTCCTTATACCCCCTTTGCAGGAATGGCGATTTGTGAGAAACCCAACACCATTTTATTATCCAGTTTGGAGGATGAACTGGGTAACTAAGCTGCCATCAGACAGCCAAGGTGCCTTGCTTCTATCTTCGAGGCTTTTCTAGCATCTACTCTTCTGAAACGAGAAACTTTCTAATTTCCAGCCTAACTGTATTCACTACCAATTTATAGCCATTTGATCTTTACCATTTTGCCCTTCAAATTAAATAACTTTGCCTCTCTGGTATTTACCTAAAATGTCCCTATAAATAGCAATTAGATCATCCATTCTCAGTCTTTCTGCTTTGCTCTTAATCTTCTCTCCAAATAGGTTTTCCACTCCTCCAGCGTCCTTTTATACCTTCTACCCTGTGTGCACTGTTCTAAACAAGGTCTTAACAACTGCCTTGTACCACGATATTAATACCTCGCCGTCTCCTGAAAATCCCTCACTCGCTGCATCCCAGAATACATTAGCATTTTTAAGACCACATTAGAGTGGCATCGTAGTTATCCTACAACCAATAACGTAGCTGGATTCCTCCTCTTGTAATCTCACATTTGATGAACCTCTGAGCTTACTCGCAGTTATTCTAATTAATCTTTAAGTTCATGACTTCTTGCTATTATATTCCAACCCATTTCTGGTACTCCAGGCAATAGATCAATTGTGCTAGAGCAGTTTAAGATACTATGCCTTAAAAATATGCATCTTGTCCTATTTTTAAGATTATTTACCATCCAGCCTGCTCAAAGGTTTCCTCTTTTCCAGGAGCTCACTCTGCAGCCTGTCTACACCTTTGGCCATGTCAGGAAGGTGGCAAATGTTGTCCCTGTAAAGCAGCCTGCTCCTGAGCTTCTGTGAAATGTCCTGGTTCCAGGATACCCACAAATTCCTCAGTATATCTCATTTCTTCAACCAAAGCAATCCCTGGCAACACACCAACCTGCAAGAACCATGATGGTTCACCTGTTTCCCTACAACCTCACACTGTGAGGTTTGGCACTCATTTTTGTTTTGGTGCAGACTGTGGTAGGCCATTTCTTCTACGGAATTAAACCAGAATGCCTCATGCAAAATAAGCCACATGTCTTTTAGGAACCTCCTTATCATTAAAAACTTATTTTCCTTGCTTACATTAAGTGAGTAATGAGGAATTCTAAATTTTCCCTAAATTGATCCAGTAAGTCACATATTGTTAGCGTCACACCACCTTTTCCTTCAGTTGTTCTCTCATAGTTCTGAAGCTGAAGTGTTCAAGCTGTGTGAACAGCGTTAGATAATCAGTACCCAGGTTTAAGTGCCAGCCAGTTTCCCCTGTCAGGGCTTTCTGCTCCTTTCAGGGAAACATTCAACTTGCTTTTGTTTTGCTACATTAATTAGCACCACACTCCTATAGACTGCAAGTGCCAAGAAATCCTTCTGAACTTTTCTGTGCACGGACAGCAGGCTCAAGCTGCACATCCCTGCACTGAGAACAGGACTGGTGTGGGTTTGCAGTTCTGTGCTTGTACCCAAACAAAACCCATGGAACAGAGCATTCCCCTTCAGTGAAGTGGGGATAATTCATTTAGAGGAACACTGTGTCTGTGGGAGCAAAATACAGAGGACAATGCTTTAAGTTACAGATATATTAATTCAAATTAATTACAAGTTGGTTAAAAGCTTTTGTCCTTACTTATAGGGTAGATTCGGTTGAGTAAAGGTTGTGGGATGTATGAAGAACATTTATGGGTCTTGCTGGAATCACTATTTGTGTCTTACGTAGGGAATCCAACACTGCTTCTGAAATCCTTGGATCCCTTGTGACCTTCATCTGCAACCTAACCCATTAAAGGGGCAAAAGTTGGTGTTTGTGGGGGAAACAGGGCCCTTACAAGAGCTGCAGGGCAAACCAACATTGCCCAGGATGCCCAAAGGTGAGCTGAGACCAAGCCGAGTCAGTCTGACTCTCCACAGAGAGCTGGACACAATGGTTTGAACTCATGAAGTTTTCCATAACTACAGGGACTTCCTCAGCAAATGCTGTTGATCTTCAGCTGTTAGCTTAGAACTGCATGTCTTCTTCCAAAACGTACAGGATTCTACTGCAGTGTTAAAGAACATTTGCCAAGGACTTTCTCACCTTCAATGCTCTCACAGCCTGTACTTCTGGGACAATAACCAGAGACATGCACTGAAGTATTTGCAGTTGCCATTTCTGTGGCCAGTGGATCAGACTATCTCTAACCCAGAAGATAACCTCCTGTGGGTGACTGAGTGACATCCCTGGACTTCTGCTTTGCTCTTCCTGTTTCCAGACTTTGGTTAGCCTGAAAATTATGGCAGTTTTAAAGCTGGTGAAAGGCTCAGCTGGCAGCCCTGTGAAAGACAATCAGCTCATCCTCAAAGGAACCCTAATACAGACACAAGGGAAGAGCCACTCGGACTCTTCCCTTTGCTGTTGCAGCTGTGCTGATGGCACACAAGGTGGTGCAGTTCAGACCATCCAGCTCCTTCAGTGGCCTTGCTAAAGATGCTCCTGCCATGAGCACGAGGTGCCAGGTGTGCCAGCAGGGTATGGTGTGGGCACTGGGGATGTTAATAGTTATTGAGGCAGCACTTTCTTTCAAATATTAGAGACAGCTCTCTTTTGTTGGCATACAGATATGCTTGATCAGGTTCAGCTGTAGGATGAGGAGAAGAAACAGATCCAAGTGGTTTGCTCCAGACCTTCCCTTCCCCAGCTGCCTGCTTTCTGGTTTAGAGACTCTAAACCAGACTTGGCATAAGAAGGCTTTGTCATTTTAGTGATTTTAGGTAAGTGATTAAAAAAAAGAGGATACAGGGCCTTTAGTTAGGCATTCAGCTAGCAGCAGCAGCAGCAAAGCATCTTTAGACTGGGCCCTGCAGCATGGGACTTCTACCATCTTCTACCTTTGCTCTGTTCAGCTTCTGAGCATGCTCTTTTATGCTTGACTGCTTTTTCCACCTGCATTTTTGTTTCTTTCTCATTTCTCCTGACTGCTGTACATCCTATTTTATTATTTCCTACTAGTGTCTATTGTACCTCACTCGGGTTCTTTGGTTTATTTTACACCACTGATTAATTCCCAACACTGTAAGAAAAATAAATTTGTGGAAGAAACCTGATTTTTTACCAGCCATGGTGCTGTTCATTTTACACATGTAATGTTCCCCTGCCCTTTGTTTAGTCTATTTAGACTTAGCTTTTCAGAGAGTTTTAATCTCTGCTTGTGGAACAGCTCCCTATATATGAGGTCCAGTGTTAGCTGTGTTCCCCATGTTCATGTGTTTATAATTAAGATATCAGGATATTTGCCATACTATGAAAATCTTCATAATTTTTTCATTTTTAACACAGCTGAAGACTTTGCATGTGTAAGGCACATCATACAGGTCACAACAGAGACGGAAAAACTTCTCAGGCTAAAGCCTGGGAGAGATGAGGGGAGAAACTGTGAGTAATCTTGCAGTTTTGCTAAATTATAGGCAGACGTGGTTGATGCCCTTTCCCCAGCTCACTGTGTACCAAATAGGAAATTACTGCTAACTCTGAAGATCTGTGATACCTGATAAAAATACAAGAAGTTCTACTCCTCTCTAATCTAGTTCTTTCCAGTCCTCTCTTTCTTTTTTGGTAAAAAAGATCTTTTACAGGTCTCTGTGCATCTCCTGTTGCCTCTGGAAGCTCTGTGAGATGGCACAGGTGAAACACCCATCACATAAGAAGCAGAGAAACAGTCCCAAAGAGACCCTAACAATAACCTGACAAAAACCCATCACCCAGCTCTGAAGGTAGAGCTGGACTGGGAGCACTCCTGTTACTACTTAAGCACATTTCTTTTTTCCATGGCATCAAAGAGGATGAGAAAGTTCCAGAGGAGAAGAAGGAATTCTCTGTCACCTCTTTCCAGCACAATTTTTGTAGTAGGCACCTGTATAACTGTCATAGAGGACTGAAATACTGTTTGTGCTTGTGGCAGGCAGGACACACGAACATTTAGGCACCACTTGCTTTTTCACGTGCCCATGGCACGAGATTTTTATATCTCTGCAGTGTGGGCTGTCCCTGTGAGCACATCACTGCAACAGGACCAAGGTGGACTGCAAAACAAGGAGAGCCAGGCCCAATAAACTCAGAATAAAAAATGAAGCAGAGGGAAAGGAAGTGTGGTCACACAACCGGGAAAAGTTGAGGATAGAAATACTCCATAAAGAAGATACTATGAGAACTAGAATATTCACCTTTAGAGAAAAGCAAAGCTCCTCTGTTTATATGATACTAACTTTGCTCTTTTATGGTTCTCCTCTTAACATTCCTATCCACTTCCCAGCTTCTTATACAATTCAAATTAACCTCTGTACAAGATGGTTTACATCAGCACCCACTGCTGAAGTACCCTCGACTTCGGTCAGGCCATACCCTTCCCTCTGTTAACTTTGAAATATTGTCCATATTGTCAGCATTTTCCTGTATTTAACTGTGATCTCACCATCTACATAGCAAGTACTTGCAGAGGAATGCTTTGGGGGTTTTTTTAACAGATACAGATGAAAAAGAGAGGCAGACAACCTGCTTTTAGTGATAACATTTAGATACCACAATGAGATTGTGCAAAAACAGTATTATCATTTACCTAAGAACAAACCCCCAGTTTACTGCTTTCAATTTATGGGCAACGTGATTTTTTTCCCCAGATTAAAAATGTTTGTGTAGTTTTGGAAAATCCTGATCAGCCCAAGTACAGAAAACCATATTAGGAAGACCTATTATAAACAGCAGTAAAGCAGCCCATCTTGTTTCATTATGCAAGCCAAATGAAACACAGAAATTAAACCAAGAGCGGGAAAACAACTAAGACTTAAAACTGTGTTGGGAATACTCCAAAGACTCATTAACAGATGAAAAAGTATGATTATCTTATTAGGAGTACTACCACCCATACAGAAGCTCTGATCAAAACAATAATTAAACCACCAATAACAATCTCCCTGCATCATTAAATACTTTTGTACAAATAAATTAACTCTGCCAGCCAGAAACATCAAATGGAGATAATTTACCTCAACCAGTTAATAAGTCTAAATACTCAGAAAGCCTCTTGCATTCTTACCTGAGAATGTGCTATCATTCTTCTTCCAAAAAAAGCTTTTAAATAAATGATTTTGACAGCATTCCTATAAATTTTTGTATTTACTCCACCACGGATAAATCAATGAACCATGTGGCTTGAGATAACAACCTGTCCCTTTGCCAGTGGTGAAAACTGATTCTCTTCCAACTAGCACATGCAGCTGGGCAGGAATATTTATTTCTGAGCAAAGTAAATGGACAGTCAAGTGCAATTGTTGATATGCAGAATCTGGCAACAAATCAATACTGACTTTAAATACCCAATTTATGCCATTACTTTTTAATACCCATGAATCTTGTTAAAATCCCATAGCATGATGTCCTGAAGTGACACAGCCTGCTTAATTTCTTTTGGTTTGTGGGTTTATCGAATTTGAGGCTTTAAGAATGCTGTTACTGGTGAGTGTCAGTTTCTAGCTTTTCTCTTTTATTGGCTGCCTTTGAAATATCTCCAGAGCTCTTACATCTTCACTTCAATTTGATTTTTTTTCCTGGGTCTGAGAAGGGTGCAGGTCTGAATTTGGCATGTGTGTATTACTGCCTTGACAGAGGCAACCACTACTGATATCTGGGGTTTTAAGGGCAGATACACTGCCTTTATTTATGCTCCTTCAAGCAGTCTAAAGAAGTGTAAATATATTAGACAATTTGCCAGATCATTCAAAACTGCATTCTTGAGCTACATATATAGCAGTGCTCATACATACACCACCTTGGAGTATAATTATCAAAAATCTAAGATCAGGATAAATAAAATTGCCCAGATTTCCTAGGTGAGAATCAAAATTTGGGCAAATATGATGCAGAAACCAGGAGCTGAAATTCCTATGAAGCAAAAACTAACCTTTCCAGATGCATTGCCAAGAACGGGTCAGGGCTACGATTTATCAGCAAAGCAGCACTTGTAGGGAACTTCTGCCACTCCTGCCCATGCTGGACCTGCTTTGGGGAAAGCAGAGTGGTGTAGAATCAGAGTGTGTTACTCTAGAAGCTTTTACTAGCAGAAAGCTCAAGAGGGTGTAAAATTACTGTTTTGAAATAGATTGGATCCAAGGAGCCTTGTGTTACCATGAAGGCTTTATATGCATTTTTAGGAGCACCCCACAAGACAAGTTCAGCCTGTTCATGGAAGTGAGGAGACAGGAAACCCCACTGGAAGAACAGAGGAGAAAGAGAACTTTGTTTTCTGGTGTGCTAGACTCTACACCATCTTTGACTAACTACTGTTTTAGCCTTGATTTGTGAATATATTAAGCAGCTGAACAGGTTTACATGTTTATTCATTTTCTCCCTTAATTTAAGAGGAAGTTGTACAACAAATCTAACTGTACTGCCCTAGGGAAAATACAGGCTGTGTCCCACAGGAGATGCAGTGATCAGCACAGCCACGAGCACCTGTGTTGTACCTGGGCTCCTTAGGAAATTCTACCTGATTTTTGGAGCACTTGTAATGTGCACAATGCCATGAGAGTCAGACCTCCTGCTCACTGGTATAGCGCAGTTGCTGCTGCACTGTCAGAAAGCAGACCAGTCCCTGGAAGTGTCACTGAACACTTGACTATTTTGGGGCTTATTTTGTGTTCTTTTGTGTCATCTGTTAGGAACTATCTCTGAGGAGAAGATAGTAAACCAGGAGGACTGGTCTGATCCATTCTAACAAACCCAATATTCCTAAATCATGCTCTTTAGTTTCCCAAATTAACTTACCTCACCGTTTCCCCTTTGTGCCTGGAAAGATTTATTGTTTTTATTCAACCTGAAAATCTGCTGGCATTAGATATATTAGGGTACCCACAGGTGGTTCTTTTGTCATCCTATCACTGCAGTGGGAAGATAGCAAAATAAATCAATAAAAACAATGTCTTGGCTGATGCTTGGGGAAACCAATCTGTGGTTGAATATATAGCTCAGCAGCAGCCTGCCCTATGCACAGGCAGCACTAGGTACCGTGGCTTCCACTCACTGGAGAGCTCAAATAAGGATTCTGGGGTTTATTTAGTGTTTTCCCACCACTCAAGTTTCTATCTAATTCTGTGTCCTTTTTAAAATAACAAGGTCTTATATTTGTTTGTTTGTTTCAGATATACACCAGAGCGAGGGTTATTTTGTCACAAGGTCAGGTTTTCTTTCTTTGACTTGAGCACTGTTGCAGCAAGAGCCTGATATAAAGCTGGTTTTCAGTTGCCACTATCCGAGGCTTGTTTTCAAAGACTATATGCAAATCATGCCAGTGCTGCCTTCTGCACTTCCTCCATTTTATTTTCTATTGAGACAGAATGTAAAGAGCTGCAGTCTTTTTAGAACACCATGGTTCTTGCAGCAAAAAAACCAAAGCTATTTCCAAAAGTGGGATTTCTTAGAATCAGTGTATTTTCTTCTTCTTATAATAGAAATGAGTATGAGCATTCTGAGCCTTTAGTTACCCTCCCAGGTCTGAGAAGATGTGAGGAGAAGCAGAGTGGGTATGGAAAGAAAAGCAGTTGATTAGTAAATCCATTTAAGGATTTAATCCTTTGTTAAGGAAGCAGCATCGAGACTGCTGGAGTGAAGTGAAACGTAAGAGAAACAAGTGGCAATTTACCCTATAGCTGCATTCCCCAAATTATTTCCCCCTAGAGATGTAGTGGACATCAGCAGGCACAGGCAGCTCCTGCAGGGAACAGCCTCTGGTTGAACTTGTACCCTGAGACCCCCCAGCTCCAGGGCACACAGGGCAAGGGGTGAGGCACTGCCCACCCTGGACAAAACCAGGGCACGTGCCCTACACAGGCACTTGTGCTTTTTTGCTCTGGACTGTGGGGGTCTTCTGGAGTCCAGATTAGCACGAGGAACGTGGCTCAGAACTCCAGCTAACCCAGGAGGGAATGCAGCAATGCCTGTCAGGATCTGCGCCCTCAGAAGAACGAGGCTTTGTCCCACTTTGGCCATGGATTTTGTACTTGAAGCCACAGATAACTGAAAACTCATAAAGACGTAACTGAAACCATTGACACATCAAAGCCATTGAAGGGCCTCTACTGGGAAGCACAGCTTTGGTTTTCTGGTGTCCTGTTAAGGGAAGACTGGCACCCTGTGCTTTACAGATCTGGGTGATGAATTTCTATTTTTTAGCTTGAACGCAGTGTGCAAGTGCAGATCCAAAATGTGAAATACATGAGGGACAAACAACGGCTGTTTCCTTACAGGCTCCCATGCCTACTCTACAGAATATTTTTTACCTTGTCAATCAAATATGGGAGGTATTCAGTGGAGGTAATCACACAATAGAAACAGGCCTCCTGTTTTCCAGAGCTCTTAGGTTTGAATTCCCCATACTGCAGAGCCAGGTGTCCCATGTTTCTGTTGCAGGAGTGAAGCTCTGTGTCTCTCTGTCAAGGAAAGCATTTGTTAATTGCTTCCAAGAAAACCTGGAGTGAATAAACATTTAACTAAATAGCTAAAACATGCATAAGGTGTCCTACACAATTTTCAGCACTCTCAGCTGCAGCACAAGATGCTCGTGTAGCAAGAACAGTCATGCCAGATGTTAGGTACCAACCTGCTTATTTCCACTGTTGGTAGGGTTTTAACTCGGTGATAATTGTGCAGAGCCCTTGCTGAGGCAGAAAAAGCCTCCCTCAGCATATCAGAGACTCCTCCAGCACCAGAGTCTTTGTGCTTCGTTTGCATCCAGCCTGAATGGCCAGGAAGCCTCACAGGGGATTCAGGAGCCAAGGCTTGGTCACCTTATTTATGAGAAACAGAGCCAATGCAATTATGCAATTACTATTGTGAAGCAGGAAAAAGACTTTTTTTTTTGGTTAACGTTCACTGCTTGCTGCAGCAAGAAAGAGTGCGGGGGGTTGATCACCAAAATTACTCAGTTAAGAGTTTGATTTGCTCTTTTATGTCTCCCGTATGGTCCTGTTTCTGGGGTGTTTTGGGGGTTTTTGTTCAAAAACTGGACAGCAGAGGGTGCCAAACCCCCAGAGGGAGCGCACCCAGGCCCGGGAGCTCTCACGCATCCCCTGAATTCCCCGCTGGAAGCTCTGCTCCAGCACCAGGCTGGAAGAGCCGCAGGTTCCCCCTCGCCGGGAGCTGTGCTGGGCAGTGGGGATGTGTCAGCACTTCCAGCCCCGTTTATAACCTCTTTCTTTGTGGATCAATCCAGGCTCTTGCGAGCCAAGTTATTTTCTCTCTGATTTGCAGGGACGACTCACTAAATTAAAAGCAAGCACTTGATCATGGAGAGCTGAGCACAAACACTCCCCACCTTTAATATGTGCTACAAATATGACACAGCCACTGAGGAACTGAATCTGTTTACCTTGACACGGTTCACTCACAGCTTTTTACTTTGGACGAGGAAACATGAGATTAAAACATCAGCAGCTCTGAAATCCCATTCCCATCCTACAGTGAATTATGAAATGAAGTGGTGTTACATTAGCAGGCATTTCTTCCTGTTCTAATAAAAAGATATGCATTCTACATTTTCGGCAAACACTACTCATGGGAATGAGATGGAAATTGTTCCTTGAGTAGTAACTAGTTACAACAGCTTCTGAACAAGCCTAAAAATTATTCTGATTGTATTTAGGAGCCAAATCCCAAAGCTTCTATTGTATTCAGATTCCTGTTCTTTGCTGGAGTCAGAAATTGCTCTACTTGGTCCAAACAACATTTCTTTTTTTTTCTTTCTTAGAAGTCCCTGTTCTGAGGATGAGCACTGTCAGGTGGCCATTTTACTGCTCACATACCTGATACACATCCCTGGCCCGTTATTTCCACACAGGAACGGGATCCATCATTCCTAACTCAAAACTGTGCAGATAACAATTGATAATTTGTAAACAGTTATTCGCTCTGAATGAGTTATGTAGGCTCTGTTTACTTAATCCAGCTATTTGTCAGCTTTATCAGTCACTTATCAACAGAAGCAGAGAGCAGGGCACACATAACCCATCCATCATCCCTCCTGTTGCTGCAACACGCACAATATATATTGCACATGCCACAGCACTGGTGAAATAGCTCACAGTGCTACACTGCCAGCACAACTAAGGATGAGAGGGACTTTCTCAGTGCCAAAAACTTGTGGGGTGCTTCTCAGAGGGGTGATGTTCTCACTCAGCCCTGACACTTGGGCCCAACAAAGTGATTGCAAACGTGTGGCAGGAGGGTGGGCAGGGGTCTCAGCTGGATTGGGAACACTCAGCACCCTCGTGGAGGAATATTTTGTAAATGTGGAAAAGTGCTGAAGACTCAGCTCGAGAGGCCCTGTGGTCCCTCAGGGGACAAGGATGTACAATATTTAATTGTACTACACAAAGGTTTGTACTAACAAAGCACCCCACAGGACTCAGTCACCCCTGTCCCCTCTTCCTTACCTCACACTTCACCCTGTGCATTAATTTTTACCTCTGAAATGTCCCCCATTGTCCTCCCTGGCAGGGCCTGGCCTGGCTTCATCCTGCCCAGGTGCTTCTGTCACAGCTTCAATCAAAACAAAATTGTCTTGGAGCCTTAACCAAAAAGAGTCAGTAGAAAACCAAGGTTAGGAAATCCCCAACTTGCCCTTGTCCAGCAGTAAATTGTTCACTGCTGGAAAAAAGCCACACGCCACCAGCCTTATGCAAACCAAGGGCATTGGGCTCAGCACACAAACAGTAAAACACCAGGAAAGAGGCACTGGTGCTCTGTAACCTTTTAAATAAAGTCTGGCAGGGAGATGGAGACTTAGAAGAGCTTTGAAAAAATAAGCCCTTTCTCCTGGGTCTTTACAGGGAAGGTAGAAAGCTGTTGTGAGGATTTCAGATGTAATAGAGCATGAAAACATCTTTGCTTGAAAAAAACCCTCAATAGCACATTTTAAAAAGTTATCATTTTGTAGTTCTCACAAATTCACTATTATTTTATTTGCTCCTTATTCTCCCCCCAAGATGTTCCTTTTTTCTTGGGGAGGAGAGTTGTGTGGGCTACTACTGTGATTGGCATTTCCTTTCCCAGGGAAAACTTGTGCTATATTTCAATCCAAGGATCCATATGCCCCTTTTAAGATGAAAAAATTAAAGCTTACAAATAATTCAATAACGTCTTCAAATTTAGATAAATCACTTAAAAACGAGCTAGTTATGGCATAGAAGCTGACAGGCTGAATTGGCCCTGCTCTTTTTTTACTAGTAGCCCCACACTGAATTAGGAAAGGGGGGTCTTGCAAATGTTCCTGGGATTTGTGGCTCCCAGGAACCCTACTTTGAGTAGCCAGAACCTCCTAAAAAAAGAAGCCTTCCAGGACACTGCCAAAGGGATTGTGGAACAAGGTTAAAACTCAGTTAATGTGGCCGTGCAGTCACTGATCCTTAGCTCAGCTCAGACACTTGTGAATTCTGCAGTGTAGAGGAGCCCTTTGGAGAGCTTAATACATTAAGAGAATCCATTACTTTTTTGCTGGTTTATTTTATAATGGCTCATTTACATGCACTAAGAAACGGTATTTTTATACGAGTTAGAAAGGCACAGATTGCCTCTCTGCAGTCATACAGGTTTTCAATTTTAGACAAGATCTTTAAAAAAATTGACAGTATTACGAACTTCCAAGAGGCTTTTCAAAGTCACTTAGGTTTTTAAAATCTATTATGGTTATTTTTTCTGCCATATTCCAAAGGTTTATATTTTTGGACTCATGGTACTAACAAATCCTGTTATATATGTTGAGCAATATGAAAAATAGGGCACTAATGTTTTAAAGTCTCTAAAACATTTCTCAAATTGACTGTAAAATGTGGCATTTCTACAATACACGATTGTTTGGCAGGATATAAAAGCTTACTGGTTCTCATTTGGGTGATTTGCATAACTTGTTCATGGCATCATTTGTAAATATTATGCCCATCCCAAGCTGCCACTGATAAAAAGAGTAAGATTGCTTTTGCCAAAGCATGTCATAATATAGATGAGGAAAAAACCCTTCCTGTCTAAAAAGAAGGAAGTTATACAAAGCGAGTTAAAATTTTATACTGCATTAATCTCAGAAATCACTTTTCATGTCTGTTAGAGAAGAGAAAAGTGAAAAAAAAAAATTTCCTTCCACTGTGCAAAGTGGTTCTACAAGGATTGGACAAGCCAAGGAGCAGTGGCTGTTCCCGAGGAGGCATTTGCTGAGGGCATGGTTTATACCAGCACCCAGAGACCCCCTTTGCCTGTGCGTTGGAGATGATGGGCTGGGCTGAGGACATGGTTCTGGCTCCCCAGGCTCACTGAGGGCGAGCACAGAGTGAACAATTCTGTTTCAGGCAGACAGATGACAATTCAGTTTGCCCACTGACCTGTGCTGACTCCTCAATACTAACAAAACCAAACCACTGCAACAAATCTATTTCCCCCAAAGAGACTCAAGACAGAGGGAAAGCTCATATTACTTGGCCAGGTGGGGCAACTTCCATATAATCATTTTAGAGCTTGATTTAATATTCATGACTCTTCTAGAAGGTGGCAATTTTGACTCCTGCTGCAGAGTTCCCTGGCCTGTGCTTACTTAGGAAAGTCCTTTGAGAGATGCTGTATTTCTTGTGGATGAAGGCTGGGGGGAAATGATGCTGTCTGTCTTGGAGGCTCTGTCACAGTCACCAAACAGATGGATTTCTGGAAAGCACATGTGTTTGTTTGCCTTCACAGTCCAGAATATGTCATTGTGGCTGTTTCGTGACCTCCCTGATTAAAGAGCTCAGATGAAGATTTTTGTCACTGTAGTTATTTAGTGGGAAGGAAGCAGAGTAACTGGGATGCAGAGGGTAACCTTGTCTGTTTCAAGCTCATTGTTGGCAGCTGTGCCAACATCCTTGTGCTAATTTTTATGCAATTAGCTGATCTGGCTGTTGTAAACTTTAAGGTAACATACCAGGCCCTGAGAGATGGTGGCACCTGTAGATGTGAAGGTACCACTGTGACAAGGAACCATTTACACATGGTCTGTGACTGAGCTCTGAAGTTACCATTGTGCTGCTGAGCAGGGATGGTAACACACTGCTCAGCTCTGCTAAACCTGACAGCTGGCCTAACTAAGGCATTTTTCTCCTTTGCAATAACCACAACACAGCAAATATCTCAAAAAGATGCTCTGACTTCTGAAATCAGTGAAATTTCATGGCTTGCATTGGATAGTGCTTTCCCCCTGCACCGTGCATTTTTCTACTTCCTAAATTTAACAAACTACCAATAAATGGCTTTTTTCAATCAGACCTTAAAGTAGGAAAAAGATTGTAAGCCAGCAGCCAAGGCAAAGGAATCCCCAGGGAAAGCACTTGGTGTTATTTCCTGTGGTGAATCTTTGCCTGCCACGTTGAATTTGGGAAAAGAGGTAGAAAAGAAAGTTAGAATTTGTCTTTGTCATGAAAGACGAAAAACAAGGGTAGGTCACTAATTACATCTCTAAGGTGATACACACTCTACTGCTTTAGTACAGAGATGCCAGTAATAACCTCAGGTATAGAACAGTGCTGGCACTTTAGTAGATATAGAAAATGAAAAGTATTATAGATTGTGTTCTTCCCATCTTGGCTGCAACAAGATTCAAACACAATTTCAAGCCTTTAAAAGCCCAGTGTTTTGCCAAAGTGAGATTGGAAATGCTTCTAGGAACATAATACTGGATAGACCTTTCTTATTTGCTACAGAGCAAGATTAACTCAGGTAATAAATTTAAACTGATGAGTGGAGTTCAAGGTTAGGGATTTTTGAAAGCAATCTCTCTATCTGGGCAATAAAGCTTGGAAGTACGTAAAAAAATCTACTTTTTAAATAAGTGTTCTAATCAATAATGCTACATCGGAGTGTAGAAGGTGCAATTAACTATTCAACCTGGTTCTTGGAGCTCTGTTTGGCTGATTTTTAGGTCAAGCAAAGCTTTTCTTTAAAAGCTGTGGAAAAGACGAGGCTTGGTTTGTGAGAGTATGAAATAAGGCAAGATAAGGATTTGTATTTTAGAATTTGCTCTGAATTCAAGTTCCTGCTCTGCTGTCTTAAAGAGGAAATTGAACCCAAGACTTTCACCTTAAATACCAGGAGCTTTATTCAGGAGGTTGACCCAGCTCTCTAGGTTTAATCAGAATTGGATCCACAAAATTATTCCTAAAAATCTTCCCACAAACACTTTGCTTTGATGAGCCCATATTCTTAATGAAAAAGCAGGGTATAAAAATGCTTCTGAATACTGTTTCTCTAGATTATAAAAATAAATTTACTTCATGATCCCCACTTAATTACTGCTATACATGCAGATCAGCACTGGGTCCAGAAGACCCACAGAACAGAATTAAAACTAGATGAGGGAATAAGCAGCTAAAGAGTGGCTCAGTTAAGGGATCTTGAATAAAACCAAGCAGCAGAAAAGCATGGAACCAGCAGTGCCACAGCATCATCTGTGCTGTGCCTTTCTGATCTGGCTCAACAGGACATGAGAGGTCACTGCTCGTGCACAGCAGCAGCCACACAGAGCAGGGGTGATCCCAGGCACGGCTGTTTCCCAAAGGACACTTTCTGTGTGCTGGAGCTCAGCTGAAAGCTTCTCCTTCAGCTGGGGATCAGTCCTTCATCAAGCTTGGGAATGGGACCCAGCTGCAGAAAGGAATACCAACCTGAACGTTCTCCAGCAGCTCAGGAGCTTTCAGGAGAGCACTGAAACTTGTCACAGAACCTCTGGAAAGAAAAACCTAAAACAATTAGTCACTGACAGCAAAGCCCCTGCATGTAGGTGCAAAGCCTGAGTTTACTGTGCTTGGACCACAACAAATGCCAAGATTATTCACAGGGCTTGGCTGGAAACATGGCAAGATAAAAGAGAGTAAAGACAACTGAAACCTTTGGTGACCTGGACTGGCTGAGAGCACACAGCATCTACCTAGCAAATAATTTGATGCCACAGAAATGAAGGGTCAACCACTCAATAAAATCAGAAAAAATTTGGAGCTCACAGTGGTTAGCAGGCATTGCAGTGGCATACAGACATGTCCTGAAAAAAACCAAAACACCACTCTCCACCCAGTTTCTTCCCAGCAAAACTTACTCTGAACAGGCAGCTGGGAACAGACCCATCCCCAGAGTTAAGGTGCCCAGTTTGCTCAGGGCTGCCAGTCTAACTCAGTGTCCATGACATGGAAAACAAGGCTGGCCAGCTGGAATGAGTAACGAGGCGACGGTGGCTCCAGTACAGACCCACAGTCCTGTGTCTGAAAGAGATTCAAAGCACCTTGAGCCATTCCCAAGGATCAGGTGTGGACCTTTTGTTTGACTAAATCTCCCTCTGCAGCAAGGCTTAGGTAAAAAGGCAGCAGCTGGAAATCAATAGATGGGACCAGCAGCAGGAGGAAGATAAACATAAATTGCACCTGCAGAAAGATAGTGATGTGCATGTGTTAATCCTCCTCCAGTATATAAATCCAGGAGCTCTTGCAATTATCATGCTGAGCAAGGGAAACCAAAAAATGTAATAGCAGAAGCAGCCTGAGAATCTGCTCCATGCTCCAGCGAGGATTTTTTTAAGGAGTCCCTCACTTTTCATTTCATTCTTTCTCAACACAGAATGGTTTCTGGTTATTTAAACTCCACTGGCCAGAATGGAACCTTAAATTAAGGGAGGAGAACGAAGCACAGCATCACAACTGATGCCCTCCCATCTTAAATCAGCTGCAAACACTATTTCTGTAGGGCTCCTCAGTGCTCACTAACCTTTGGGCTGACTGAGGGACCACATAAATTGGTGAGCTGTGTTGTGGATGAAAAGAGAGGGATTAATGCTTTGAGCAGGACTGGGATTCCCTGCAGGTCTGTCGTGACAGAGCAGCTCAAAGCCCTGGGTACCACACTCTGTTGAAGAACAACACAATCCGATTTTTCTTTTTTTTTTTAAATTTCCTTCTTATCAAAATAGTTTGAAACAACAAAAGAAACTACAAACATGTGAAAACCAGGCTGGAATGTCTGATTTCAGTAACGCAGTAGTTGCTACCCTGACAGTTATAACGCTACAGGTTGTATTTTTATTATATTTGATTCTTCTATTCTTAAAGAACTGACCACAAAATAAACCTTGACATAACCAAAATTGGATGGTCCTAATGAAGCACCCAAGAGGACAACATGCTGCTCCTCTGTGTGAGCAGCAAATGATTGGTAATTAAACATCTGTCAGTGGGGGGTGCCTGATGTATTTTTATTAACTTTTTGTGTCTGTTGCATACATGCTCCTGATTGACCAGCTAAGGTAGGTTACATGGCATTTGAAGCTGGATTTCCTGAGGTGAAAACCTAATAACCTGCCAGAGCACAGCATTAGAAGTGCTTCGACCTGCTCGCTTTCTCGTGGTGGGGCCACAATTAATTTCTGATCTGGAAGGGCTGACTGACATTTGCAGGCAGCACAGACACCTGCTTTAGAGCAGGGATTTCCTTCTGTTTCTATAAAGTGCAGTACACAGTTCAGCTAATATCAGGTAAATAAGGTCTGTAGAAAAGGTTGCAGCTGCTCAGTGGTCTCAAGCTTTTTTTTTTTTCCTTTGATAGCAGAAAATGAACTTACCTGGTACAGAAAGGAGTTGGTTTGGGGGTTTTCTCAAGGGAGAGCATTGTGTGGTAAAAATGAGTTTTACAGATAAATGCCATAATATTTTACACTGAAATCCAGAGATTAGCTGAGCCCAGCCCGTAGGACGCACAGTTAAGGATTGAATGTTTAAAACAAAATCTTGTCTTTTAGTTCTGTTTTATTACTGCTTAGCAGAAGGCATAGAATGATCCAAGAGAGCAAAATGGTCACACACTGTTTTAAAGACTTTAAGCTGTTAAGCAACCTGATTTCAAGGGAAGATTGCAGAAGACAGGCTGCCTTTTAAAGGAAAATACCAAATATTAACACAGTAGCAAGCAAGAAGAGATTTTGGTGATTTGCCAGATATTTTCAACATGAATCCCAGAATGGCCTGGGTTGGAAGGGACCTTTTAAGATCATCCAGTTCTGACCCCTTGCCACAGGCAGGGACACCTTCCACTGGACCAGATTGCTGAAACAACAGCTCTTGTTGCACTCAAAGTGACACTTGATGAGTAAGGACTTGCAATCCCTACAGGAAGAGGATCAGAAACACAAGTAGGGGTGACACACATCAGGAATCCCTTGAACACTGTGGCAAGTCTGGTGGGCTCTGTTAGAGATGTCAAAGGGAATATTCAGCATGTGGTCCTCAGCACAAATGCTCCACTGATATCCTGCTTTTCCAACAAAAAGAGAAAAACACAAAGCACCTTAAATTCAGGTTTTGTCAGTACTTCTCCAAGGAATGCCGAACTAGGTTTGTTATTTATCATGAGATGGGACACAGCTTCCATCTGTGTGATTGTTTTAATGGATGGAAGGGGTGTCTTTGCCCAGGTCCTGCTGCTGTGGCATCACTGGAGAGTAGCTGGTGCTGTGAATGATGGCCCTCGAGGAGTGGGCAGCTCTTCAGGAAGTCCTTTATACACAATACATTGCACTGTGCTACTTAACAATCTAATATTCAACTACTAAGCTGCCACATTTTCAACGAGTCCTTGGAGAAATGCAGGAATCCTATCAAAACTGCAGCCTTATCACTCCTTGGAAATTCTCTGACGTGCGGGAGTGCAGAGGGCATGCCTCATATTGAAAATAAGATCAGACATTTCCTTTGCCTGACAGCCAACTGTGCTTAATGGGATTCTAATTTAATCAGAGTACAGAACGGGGCAGATGTAACACTGATAAATTATAACAGGGATCAACATGCAAGAGCAGTGCAGGTAGGACTTGCCTTGGAGAGTGACAACGGCAGGGAAACTACAAGTGTCTAGAAAGGACTTTGCATACGGCCGTGGGTCAGTCCCACAGCAGAACAAATGGAAGCACACCTGGATTTTAAAACTGCTCTGAATGTTCTTGTGTATTGCACTCTGTCCAGCCCTACCTGAACAGTCACACCATTTCTCAAAGGAGGCTGAGTTGTTTCAAACAGGACCTACATTTTTTAAAGCAGATTAAGGCTCTCTGCAAACACACATAGAGGGAAAATGTGAGACTAGAACTCATCCAAAACCTTTTTTTTTTTGCTTCCCAGCTACTGCTTGCTCACTGAACAGGAGTTACTCCTGCTTGCAAGCCTTGCTGTTTGGACATTCCCTTTATGCACCCCTGAAAGCAGCCCAAGGTGTTCCGTAAGAGTTGCTCTACACCTTCCACCAGGTAAACCCTCTCCTGGAACTGATGCTTCAGGCAGGCAAGGGGGATAAGCTGGAAGAATCCTTCCCACCACTGGGCCTCCTTGCCACTGGAGGCTGTAAATGCAAGTGTGTAGGGATACACAACTCACTGGGCAGTTTGATGGGAAAAAGGTTCTTTGAAACTGCCACAATCACTGGTTTAGGAATTGTGCTGCAGGTGACTGCAGACTGGGAGGGTATTTTGGGGGGTGTCACTGTATGCTTGCCCTGTCTTTATGCTGTTCACAGCATTTGCTGCAGGCCAGAGACAGATTATTGGAGTAAATGGGTCTTTCCCTGACTTGATGGCTTATTATTTTCGGCAGTGATGCTAAATGTCCCTGCCCAAAGATCTCGGTGCTTTACAGTAAACATGTGGATGTGTTTTCCTTGCAGTGATGATTAGCTGACTCAGCTGCATAAATTAACCTCCCCAGGCAGCAAAGACAAGCTGAGTGCTGTGTGGGTACCTGAGAGGTTCAGTGCTGCTGGGCTGTTCAGGGAGGTCTAGTTGTTAAACTTTAGCAAGGCATCTTTAATATATGTAAATAGGCTTTTTACAATGAGTAATGTTGCCAAATTTTCCAGATTGCTAGCACTGTCCTCCATTAAAGCTGGAGGACAAATTCACAAAATACATTATTAGGGGAGGCAGCAGTCACATTAGTGAGTGAATCTGGTGATGCTCTTAATCTTGGAAAACAAAGAAAGGATATTCTTGCTTCTTAGCAAGGTCAGTGTCATATATTGTCAAACTGCTAGAAATAGTCCATGGTATTGTTTCAGCAGATTTAGTCAGAATATACAAAATTAAGTAAATCCCCAAAGAACACTATCATAAGGGCTAAAAGAAAATATTCCTGACAATAAAACTGAAATTATGTTACTTACAGGATAATGCAAGTGATCCAAGTCAGAATTTCACTCAAAAGAAATCTTTAACTATGAAATATTGCAAAGACAGACCTACCACAAAAAGAAGAAAACATTAAAATTCCCACATGGCTAATGTAATTTATTCTAATCTGGAGACAAAATCTTCAACCATCTTAAACATGTGCTGTGTGACTTCACAGGGCAGAGTTAAATTCCTTTAAATGCTAGAATTATGTGTCTGAGAAGCCACAACCTATGGTAACTTCCCTTCAACTTCAAGTTGGTAAAAGATAAAAATGTAGAAGAAACTTCTCTGTGGCTGTGTAGAATTTGAATGGATGAAGCAGTTTCAGTCAGTAGTGTGTGAAGAAAGCAGTTCTAGAAAATTAATGCTATGAGCATCAGCCAAAACAGATTTTGGATCTTCTTTCAACACTCCATTCATCTTTCTTAATCTATTTCATATTTTATTCATGATTTGAATTCAACCACAATACCTACCTAAATTGGAATGTTGCTGACAGACCTTTTCAAAATCCTCATGAACTCTTTTTCAAGGAGGCATCATGTAACATACTATTGAAAAATAGCTATTCTATAATCCTTGGGAAAGCTATTTAATAACTGCAATAATGCACTGAAATGTAATAACACACCACATTGATCTGATTATCACCAGATAAACACACTCCCTGGCTGGCTGAACGTGCCAGGCACAATGCACACACTGCAAGGAACTTGGTCTGAGTGCTCTTTGTGACCACGTTACTTCAGAGGCTGTAATGGGACAAGTCTCCTTCTGTGATTGCCATAATTACCTCCCTCTGGAATCTTCTATGAGTAGCAACAACAGGACAACTTTGTATGAGCACCAGAACTGCCCTATTCAGGATACGTTTCACTTCAAATAAATGCTGCTCAACAAATTGCCTAAAATTCAAGCTGGGCTACATTGTGGTAGAGGATTGAATTTCTGGTTTGAGGATATCTCATGCAGTAGTCAGGTAGGCAAGGTATTGTGGGATGGCAGAGCTGGAGGAGCACCAAAGTCCACAGTGCAGAAGTGCCCACTAGAAACACCCCATGACCAGCAGGTAACTCATTCCTGCTGCAGAATCCTGCAGAGTCCTGCTCTCCACAGAGAGCTGGTGAGAGACAAGGCCTTCAAGAAAGATCATGCTGATACAAATACTTCATGGAGAGGAACCTTAGACTAAGTGTGAATCAAAACTTCTGCCTGACAAGTCAGAAGTCTGGTCTAGCCTTCCAAAGTAGCCATATTCTTAACCCCACTGACCAGGGGATGCCAGGGGTGGGCTGGTCCCAAGGAAGGAGTTTGGCAGAGTCCTCAAGGCAAAGAGCTGTGTCAGCACAGAGAGGTGGGCTTTGCTTTTACAGCTACCAGTGAAGAAAGAAATATTTGTATCCTGACAGATTGTGCCAGCTCAGTGCTCAGGAACAATCCAGATATTGGGATGTACCAGGAAAGGAACAGGGAATCCACAATGCATCTGAATCTTGACAGCCATGAGCTGTTCTGGTCACCAGCTCTCTCAGAAAGGATTTACTGGGAGTGGGGAACACATGAGGATGGGCAATAATCACCGTTATGGAACAGCTTCTCTTGTTAAATGGCTTCAAATAATCAAACTGGGACAGCTAATGCTGGGAGGGATGTGACTGCAGGGGATTTGGTCACCCAGTGCACAGCTCAGCTGTGGAGCCTGTTGCTGAGCTGCTGCAGAGGCTAGATTGGATGTGAGCTCAAACACAACTAGGCAAATGAATAGAAAAAAAAATCACTAGGCAAATAAAGACACAGATACCATCTCTGACGCAGGAAAGCAGAGCTGCAGCTACTTGGGCACAGGGAGAGTATTTCCAGTGCTTCTGCATCCCTGTAATCCTCCCTGTGGACCCTGCTGTCAGTCTCCAGTCGTGACAGGTACTGGTCTGGATGGGCTTTGTGTTACCTATCTTGTCTGGTTTTATGTTCTTCCTGCAGCCTTTCTGCATAAAGCTCCACGATCACATGCTAAAATATGCCTTTACTCAGTTGCTTTACACCTGGGGAGTGGCAGAAAACCCAACCACCAGGGAGGAAACTTCCCCCAGGCCCCTCGGCCGTACATCAAAATGCTGATCCTCTTCCCTGCTCAAAAACCTGACAGCCCAGAGCCACACCAGGGGCAGGCTGCTGTGGGCACCCAATTTCCCCAGAAGAGCCCAGCAGTGCCTGCTGCACCTGCTGGAGCCCAGCATTCCAGCCCCTGACAGAGAGCAGCTTGTCTGAGCCCAGCAGAGGGGAATGAGGTTCAGGCAGCTGCAGCACAGGGGCTGGTGTTCTGAATCTCTCCTACCAATTTGTACAGCAAACCTGCAATTTCTGTGGTAGCCATGGAAACTGAGGTACTGGAGCACAATGAAGCACACGTGTGAACGCTGTTGCCACCACTGAGCGTACATCACTCAGCACTTCTCGACAGCAAGGGCCAACAGGATATCTGGGTAATCCCAGGCTGGTTGTGGCCACTGGGTCTACACCAGGCTAAACAGGGACCAGACCACAGCAGCTGTTTGCTGGGAGCAGTGGGGAGGAAACCTGCTGGAAGGCAGGGCCAGTGTCAAGGAAGACAACCCTGTCCACTCCAGAAGGAAAGAAAGACAAGGAATGGATGGGAAGAAATGCTCCCTGGTGAGCTGTACAAAAAAGAAATCTGCCTTGTTTTGTCTCCCAATCTCAATACCCCTAAAAGTTTGGGTTTTGATGGTTTCTCAGTCAGTGAACTACCAAAGTCCATGGAGTCGTCTCACCTGGAGTGATAAGCAAAATATATGCCCCTGCCAGTCAATTTTCTTGTGAAAGAAGTGTCTAGAAGCTGGTGAAGGACCCTCATTCAATGTGCAGCATAAAGCTGTTAAAGGACTGCAAGTTAGGGAGGCTCACCCTGTAAAATTAAAAAAAAAAAGGAAACATTATTTCCTCCAGACAAGTTCTCTGTAGATCACTCTGCAGACCCTTTGCTTTACCACTGCTATTGAGGCCAGTTTTACAATTCTGCCCAGACTCATCAGGTGTGCTGGTTTGAGTGGGCTATGCTGCTCAGGATTTTAGAGTTGGACAGATCAGGTCAGTCTGGCCAAAGGCTGCCCTGCCTTGGGGTTTGAGGCAGACCTGCAAATGGAGATGTTAACTTCTCAGGGTGGTTTACACCCAGGAACTTGAGGTGTACAGTCTGGATAAGAATTTCAACAGGGACAAACACTGATAACCCTTCAAGCAATTTGGAGTAAAGCAAAAAAGCCCCCAGCCTGTATTGCTTAAATACTGAGGCTGTGTACGGGTAAGTGACAAAGGGGCTTAAAAATAGGGCAAAGCACAAAAGATTCCTGATAATTTCCAGCAGTTGCTTGGCTTGTACCTGTAGGCAAGCTGACACAAAAAGGTGTCTGACAGAGGGTGAGGCACACTGAAATGCTGCTGGCTGAGCAGAGAGGTGAGAAGGGAGCCAGCTTGAGGGTCAGCCCAGTGCAGGCAGCTGGGCTCAGCACTCCCACCCCACAGCCTGCAGCACCTACTCTCAAACACAGCAATTAAGATTTCTAACATGAAGAGGTTCTTAACATTCATCAGGTGGAAGCTGAACACCGTGGTGGGGATGCCATGTCCTTGGCAGGGAACCCCTGCATGGTAACTCCTAATTAGGGACCCCTGAGTTCACCCTTTTAATGGGGACAAGCCTGGTTACCTACTTAAATCCTAAAGATCAAAATGTAAGAAAGAAACTGCTACGTGCTCAGTTTTCATTTTTACCTTTGAAAAGGAAAGATCTCTGCCACCACTGCCCGCCTGTGAAATCTAAATCCTGGAGTCTGGATGTGACATTTTTTCAAGCAGTGTCAGTGCCCTCTGTATCTGTTCCCCAGCCAGTGTGTATCTATCTATTAACTGTACCTACACCTGGGCACGAGGTGAGGACTGATCAGAATGGGTTCCATTTCATGTTTTTTTGTACTTTGGGCTCCCTAACCAGTTCACAGATGCCTTAGAGGGTATCAGCCTCACCAGTTGCCTGGTATCTACAGCTTAAGAGCACAGACAGTGTAATTTGGGATGCCAGCTTTGCAAACACAACAGCTCTGTGGCTGGATGGTCTCTCCAGCCCAGCCTGGCGTGTTGGCTCCTGAAGGGACCTGACTGGGGATTAATTTCAGGGGCTTACAGAAGTGGTAAACTGGACACCAGGAGAGGAGAATGGATTACATGCATGAAATATCGTAGTATTTCATATGGGATCTCTAAGTCACGACAGACCCCTCCAAATGACTTTATTTCTGCCAATGCTAATATTCCTAAACAATGTGCAATTTCAGAATTAAGCTGAGATTTAAGTTTATCAAAATATGTGAAATGTTTCTTATGTTTCAAATTCTGTTCACTTTACTTTTACCTTTCTTCCTCTCAAAACTCATTTAGCTGAACTTTTATGTCCCTGAGCACACTATTCACAATATTTGGGAGGCTGAAGATTGTCCCATTTCCCCAGAAGCACCTTCCCCAGCAGCCCCTGGTTCCTGCCTGGCATTTCCAGAGACATGCAATATCAAACCACAGCAGAGAGGAGCAAAGCTTTGCCACGGGTTACAAAAGAGACACTGAAATTGGATGAGCCAAACTCTCAGCTCTGCCAAAGGGACAAGGCTCTACAGGAAAAACTACAGTAAAATATTCACTGGCAGTTGAGGAAGAAAAATGGGCATTTAGTTCAGTGGTCACCGCAGAGAAGCAGAGGGAAGAATCACAGGTTAATTCTGCTCTGAACTTGAAAGTCACAGAAGCAAAAGAGATCATGGATCCCTTGTTAATCTTCTCCTTCACAGCTACAGCTCTGTGGGGCTGTGGCAGGAGGGATGTGCTCATTGATAGCCAGGTTACTCAGAAGAGCAGTGGTGGGAGGGAATTACATGAAAACAAGCTCCTAATTGCTGTTCCTTTTCTGCTGAGGATCATGCAGTGTTCATGGGCAAATTAAAGTTCAGATTTTAGCAAATGCACAGCCCCATTGCAAGTGCCCCATAATTTCTAAAGTGGAATAAATAATTTCCAGTGAATAACTCAGTTGCATTCTGCCTATGAAGCTCATACAGATCACTGTCCTCAAATTATTCCTGGTCAATTAAACTTCACAAGTTTGACTTTACAAGCTGTGAATATTTGAAATTTGAGCTGCTGCTCGGGGGTGATATTGATTCTCTTCTCTCTTTGGTTGAGTGCACAAGCTTGTCTATGAACACTTATATTTAACAACTGAAAATTCATCTTTTACAAATACACAGGTGTAACTGAAATTTGTTTCTCTCATAAAATTTGGCTACTAAAATTCAATTACTGAAGTTAGGGCTTAATTTGATTGTAGTTTTGTGTTACAGAAGCACCTAGAGTCAAGTCCAGCCAAGGTTAAGGTACTCTGGGTACTACTAAAGCAGTCTGCGTCTTGCAAATAAATGTCCTAGAGCCACATAAACATTTTAGAAATGGCAATACATTTATACACCAAAGAAATCTCAGAAATTTGGGGTAGTTGCATTTCTTCGTATATTTTATGGCTACTGAATAGTCACAGAACAATTTTGCATACCTTGGGAGACTAATAAATCACAGCACACGACACAAACTCTACACAAAAGTCTCTTACACAGTTTTCAGTAGTAATTCAATCCTCTGCTTAAGCAGTCTCAGCCTTCACAAATGAGAACAATATTTTGTTATTTTAGGTAACCAATCAGGCATTTTAGACAGAAAATATGAGCTCAAATGAACTGCAGTTGACCAGACTGTGATATTCAGTGAACTGTGACCACTGTGAGATTCAGTGAGTACTTTTGCAGTGAGGCTGCAGAAGTGAGAAGCAGATTAACCAAGGAAAATAGGGAAAGAGCCCATGTGGCATCAGCAGTACCTGGCTGCAGCACGAGGATGTCCTGGGCTCGTGGCCAGCAGGTTGGACCTGCAGCACCTCGGGAAGGCACGGAGCTGGTACAAGGTCAGGTGAGCAGCTCAGCAGGGATTTCCTTCTGGCAGACACTGAGGCACAGCTCTTGCTCCATCTCTTGTCTCAGTGGAAGGCAGGAGGTTTGCAGTGTCCCTCCTGGGCTTTCTGGAAGGAGGGTCCCCCTCTGGCACCAGGGTAGGGATGTAGATGCAGCCAGGACTTCATGTAAATGAGCAGTCCATGCTGTCCCTCCTGTGTTACCACTGGAGTGTTCCTCAGTCTCGAAGTTTCTGGTTTTGGAGACAATTTGCAAATGGCATTATGTACAATGGGAATGTAAGGTGCAGACCCCTTGGCATGTTTTCTCTGTAATACTCTTTCTCTAAACACAAAGCTTTAGTCTTTGTAAACCCCACCTCATTTCTTCAGAATTAAAGAGTTTTGGAGTTGCTGAATGCAGCTGTTTCTGTCCTTCTCAGCTTTCTAATGCCCTCAGAAATTTGCCACTTGGATAGGCTACTTAATACAGACAGTTCAGAGGCTTAAAAATGTGATCTTGAGAGGGACAAAGACTGAGTTTTGGACAAAGAAATGGAGTTGGAAGAGTGTGAAATGCTTGTATTTTCTTTATATAGATTCCTTCTCCAGATGGTGAATGAAGAGGCAAACAGGCCTGGAGGTACACTAGGAAAGCGATCTCTTCAAACAACAGGGGTTTTTTTGCTAGTTCGAGTGGCAGTTCAGTCATATGCACTTGGCTTTGACAACAGTGAAAGTTTAGAGCACTGAGACCTGACTTATTGGGAAAACAAAGCAAGAAGGAATCCCAGTGAAGCCCACAGGATACAGGATATGGCTGCAGTAACTGAACTCTACCATTTGCTGGCCTAATCTCTGATAACCAAAACAGCTTCCCTGTCACGTGGTTTTGACCCTGTTTGGGCAGTGCAGATGCCCAAACCCCAGACAGTCCCTGCAGAAGGGGACTCCTGACCCAGCTGTGCTCCTCTCCTCTCCTCTCCTCTCCTCTCCTCTCCTCTCCTCTCCTCTCCCCAGTGCCCAGCTGAGGGGATCTGTCCCCACACAGCCCCACGATCCCACTTCCATCTGTTCTGATTAAATCCACCAGATAGCCAAAACTCTTCTGCCCTTTGAAAGTTATTGCCTCCCAATAACCTAATAAAAGAAACATCTGGCAACCTTTAGAAGTTCAGATCTGTCCTGTTTGATTTACTGCATGGAAGGAAGAGGATCAGGACTGGGAGACTGGAAACAAATACATGGATCAAACTTGACAAGTGCAAAGCTCTGCTATTAACATTGTGTCTTAGCAGCTCTGGTGGCTCTAAATTAATGATTATTATAAATTTTATATTCATTAGCACCTCCTATCTCTTTTTCTCCAAGCTACATAGGCCAACACTGCTCAGCACTCCTTGGCTGATATACAAAAACTAAGCAGCTCCTTTACTGTTCAGAATCATCCATGTGCATTTAATGCCACATCCAAATTTCTGGATCCTGGCCTCTGCAGTGATTTAGCACAAGTTTATGGGAATGGTGGCCCTGTTACAAATGAGACACCAGCTCAGAAGTGCTCCCTGCACCTGATCTGGAGGGTGGGCCCTGCCAGCGCAGGAGAATTCTGCAGGAAAAGGCTTCCTGCCACTGTTTGAGAAGTGGATTAGGAACCACTAGGCCATACAATCCTGTGTGCACACACCTCTGCTGGAAATACAGGCTCGGTTTCAAATACAAGATTATGTAGTTAGTGAAATCCTCTGCCTTTACCTCCTGATTTATTTTAATTATTTTTAATAGTTGTCAGCAAGGAAAGCTTTACCAACAATTTGCGCCTTTAATGTTTTATCATTTTCCCCTACGTTCACCTGTTTTTCAGATTCACTCAGCCCTGCAGTTACCACACAATCTGAAACTCCATAAAATCCTGCACAGGTTCCCACAAATGTGGTCTTTGTGATGTTTCTCTCTCCTCTGTCACAATACTGAAGGTGTTGAGCCTTTAAATATTTTCCCTGTTTGGTCTGGGAGTTGTCAGGTTAACCTCCTGACTACTTCATTCTTACTTGCTTATCTTTTAGTTTCCCACTTGAACGAGAAGATTTTGCACATACCAATGCAAGGAATAATGACAGGAAAAGTAGTTAGACTTGAATTTTTAAAAATACCATGGTACACTGCCTGCAGTGGAGCTGCTCTTCAAACATGGCTGGGTTTGCAAAGCTGGGTGGCAAGATGCCAGCAGATGCTCCAGTTTCACACCTGAGCAGAAAAATGCTTTACTCAGAGATTCCCAGCTAAATTCCCAGCTTGAAGGACTCTTTTCCCTCTTTAATTCAAGTACAGCCTTCTAGTCTGCACTGCAGCAGGTTGTGGTATTTGTAGTCATAAAATATTCTCGGATTTTTTCCTAATTCATAAGTAGTTTTTTTTTTACTAATGTGAGGAACAAATAAAGCTGATAATATACGTTCTCTAAACCACAGCAACAGAGCTTTGGAAATTATCTGTGCAGCAATAAGGTCGGCAAGAGCAGAGGCTTTGCTGTGTTCAGAGGTGAACTGTTCTGATGTGTGGTGGAGGTTCAATTAAGAGAAAGCCTGACATGGCATGAGCTAACTGGAGCTCACATATCTCAGAAATTGAAATCACATCCTATTTTTGTACAAAAAGTAATTAACTTCTGGTACCTTCACTTTCAAATCCTGAGTTTAGAACCCCCCATGGGCCCAATTTTGAAGTGCTGAGCAACGGCCCATAGAAAAATCACTTCGTTGTGTCATAGGTTGGGAACTTAAGAGATATTTTGGAGAAGCTAATCAATAAAGATGTACCAGCCATTAGACCAAGACGACATTATTCTAGCTGAGACATCAACTTATGTCTTTCTCCCCATGAAGAGTTAGCAATTTTATTTAAGTGCATCATGAAGACAGAGATTCCCTGTAACTGGAGGAAAGAGGGCTGGATTTTGTTACACTGGGATAAGTCTAAGAGGAACTCCTCTCGAATTCACCAAATAGACTTCAGCAAGAGATTAATAATGAAACAGGAGATGTGGCAGATGGTGGTGCTCATGGAGGAACATGGTCCTATTTACATTTTCTCCCACTGAAAGGAAACATTCGACGATTTTAAGAAAGAAGGCTCCTGGCAATGGATTTGGAAACTTCTTAGAATAATCCACTTAATACAGGAGATACAGAAGAATTATTTCCAAACTGGGATTTGACATTTACACTAGCAAGAATAATACCTCTAATAATACTGGGGGGTTTGAAGACACAAGATCTGTTAATATTTCCATTTCAGTACACAAACTTGTCATCCACTGGGGGTAAAGAAATCACACCACACTTAATTAAACAAATTAGGGAAAGGGTACAAGTGGAAAGAGAAAAGGGGAGGGGACAGGGAATGAATCATTCTTCTTTTCCCTGAGTCCATCCATCACTGGTTGCAGTTAGCAACAAAAAAATCAAATTAGTTGCACCAGTGGTCTGTTCAGACCTGACAATTTCTGTATTTCTAGTTTCAATTAGAGTAGAATCAATGGAAGTTTTACAAAGATAAGTTAAAGGCAAAGCTTACAAGGCACAGTGTTCAATCTGCCTGGCAAGACAAGGTTTAGCCTTACAGGAGTCATTAAGGTTAATGCAATCTATACTGATGTGACGGGGAGATGCTCTATTTTCATTACACCAGAAAGCAGCTCTGATTCACTGTGCTTCGAGCTAATTGACAGTTTCCAAATCACATGGCAGTAATTGTTTACAGTTGTAGAAAGGGAGTATATTGTTTTCACTGCTGGTTTGCTTGATACATTTATCCACTTAATCCCTCTCACTTAATTTTCTTTGATAGGTGGAAATAAAAAATAATTTAATTCTAGAATCCTTTGACATTTACTTTTCAGCTAAGAAACTGGTTTGCTTTTCAGCCAGGAATTCAGGTCAGGGGAAGAGCTTGAACACAGCTGCCTCCTTCCTCTGAGAACGATCACCCAGCTCACCCAGCTCCTTGATTTAGTTTGTACAAATCAAAAGCATGTTCAGAAAACTGAAAGATGCATTCAGAGTGCCACAAGCTTTCCTACTAACAAAACCACAGTGCACACTCAGCCTGCTGCACATCTGACTCATCTCTTCTACCTCCTCATCCTCTTCAGACCCCTGCTTACAGCAGCCTCTGTTGGGTGTGCTCCCATCACTGCTCTCCTTGGAGGGAGTCTGGTGCTCCATTGCTGAGCTTTAGAAGACCCTGTACACACAGAATTTGTCCAGAGCAGCTCTCCAGGTGAGGACAGGCTGACGGGGCACTTGGAGGAGGTGGTGGGTGAGCTGGGGAAAGCACCCAGCAGAGGTAGCCCCAAGACCATGGCAAGGCTGAAGCTGGCAAGAGAAGAACCCAGGATCAAGCCCGGCTTCCATGGGGTGTGGGGCTGGGGTGACCAGCAGGGCCCTTGTCCAGTCACTCCTTGCATTGGCAGGGCAGCAGCTCCAGGAGAGCACGAGGCAGTGCTGCTCAGCAGGCCTCTAACAAACTTCAAACCCCAGCAGTTTGGAACCATTCTCCTCAAAACTGTTATCCTCCAAACCCCCCCAGCTTCTGCCAAACTCACACAGGACATTTTGTAGCATGGGCCTGGTTGGGGCAGCTTTCCATGCAGAGCCCAGAAATGCTTCCAGCGGACTGTGCCCTTTGGAAAGCTCTCACAGACAAATCCAAAGCTGGCTGTGGAAGTGCCCTGCTCTGCAGAGGTTTGCTAATGGGATCTGGAGATCCTGCTGACAGCACTTTCTTGCTGAGGGATTGCCCCATCAGGGTGGTCTGGTCCAGGGGCTTCCACAGAGACACACAGCGCACACCTAACAAAGTGCATTTTCTGTGAGGGAAGCACAGGGGCAGCACTCACCTCCAGGACAAATGACCAGGTAATTACAGAAACAAAAGAAAGGAAAAAAAGAAAGGAAGGGAAGAAAGGAAGAAAAAAATCTATTTATTCATTAATAGCCCACAAGGCATGGGTGACAGGGAAATAAGACTGAGCTAGCTTGGCAAGGCTCTGGTAGGTATGTGAACATCCCTAATACAGACAGGAACTTCAAAAAAATATATAGGAGTTATCATGTATTGAGTCAAGTATATTTATTTATCTAGTACAAAATCAAATCCCCTCTGAAATGTAATGAATTCTGCACGAACTAAATAAAGAGAAAACACGTTTTAAGCTCCCTGAGTAACCCTGACTGCTTCATGGTATGTAAAACTGACCATACTGATACTTGATGTCTTCTATAAACTTCAAAATGAATTCAGGAAACTTCTGCTAATGAGGATGGCACCATGTGATGTTACACCTGCTGAATCAGGTATTTCATGCTGTAATAAATCCCATCTAGAGTCAGCTGTGTCTAAATTGAAAAACAAAGGTATAAAATCAAGTGCATACAGTCAAGTTTGTTAGAGACTACCCTATATGTCCGGGGTGAAATATTAAGAAAACAGTAAACTGTCAGATACTGGAAGTTAAAAGATGAACGTGGTACCAGGGCCCAGCCACCACATCCAGTGAGAGCTGCTGAAGGCGATTAGTTTGGAGGGAGATATTACAGACTCAATTCTACAAAAAAAGGCAGCCCAGAGGGTGTTCCAGTAGCATTTGTGATGGCAGTGAAGCAGTTAAGAGAACCAGTGCTGAGGAACAAAGTTAATTCTGCTTCTAAATCTGTGAGTTAAGGTGTTGTCTGTTTGCACAAGAGGTCTCTGAAGCATCTGTACACACTTCCTCCAGCTACTGCTTTATGAATCCTGCAATTTTCTCTCCACATGAGGCTGCAAACCTCTGTAATTCACTGTCTTTCCCTACACGTGCGAGTTCAGCAACTTCTCCTCTCTTAGAGTGAGTGATGGGATTTGCCAGGGAAATTCAGCACAGAATTGCTTCTTCCAAACACAGGCATTTTCAGCCTCTGTTTTAAAGCAGTAATGGAGATGGTAGTGGGCCCAAATCATTTCAGGACTCCACAAAATCAATATCTTGTGGCCACATTCCCACAGCTGCAGAGTTTGACTGTACATCCCTTGCCAAGGCTGTCCTTTAACACTGGGTTGTTTGTCTGTCGTTTTAGGATCCCTGAATCAATGAATCTTTCAGAAGGCTGTAATGTATGAAACTTTAAAAAATGTAAACTCATGCAGTTTCAGCACCCAGGACTGACAATAGCTTTCTTCCTCTGACTATGGTTCTCACACAGTCTTTTATCTGACTCACTTAGCAAAGAACAGGGTGATTAAACACATCCTCTGCATCTCCCACCACATCACATCTCTCAGCTGAGATTACTCAGTCAGGCATCATTATGCTGCCCTGAGCAGGCAGTACTGAAAGGTATTTCACACTGTCAGGTTGCTTCTTTTTTTATATAAAGTTTTTTTGTTATGTAAATGGAGCATTTGTTTTCCCTTCCCTAACACATTTTCCTTCCTGCTCCCATTTAGTCGAGTGCTGCCAGTTTTATTTGTAGCTGGTTCTAGAATGTTGAAATATCTGGTATCTGTCAGCAAAACTCCCACTGGTTTCAGAAATCATTATTTGGTCTGGCTGACATGGTGGTGTTGGGTCACAGGCTGGACTCAATGATCTCAGAGGTCTTTTCCAACCTAATTGATTCTGGGATTCCTGCAATATGTCAATCAGTGCTGTTCTCTGCCTTCCTAAGGTTCCAGGTAAAACCTGTACCTTTACAGAAGCTTTTGGGGTCTTTGATACTGTCCCACACTAAAATACAGCCATCTGGTAGCAATTAGACCTGTCAATAATTACTGGAGCTGAGTGAAATGGGAAGACGTAAAAGAGGTTTGTAACCACCTCCTCTGTTTGTCACACCAAAGCAACACGAGTGGCAGTGCTCTCCTGTCAGGAATCAGCTGTTTCACTTGGTTTCATACCTGGCTGAGCCCCAGGGTCTGCTCCCGTGGCTGTGGAGGGCTCCCCAGCACGATGGATCCCTATGGGAGCCGTTCCAGATGTGTTAACACAGCTGTTTGCAAGCACCGGAGCTCTGGAAGTGCTGCACACAGGAGGGAAAACTGGAATTCAGATTCTTCTCATGTCCTCTAACCATGGTTCTCCCAGTCACCAGCAGGGCTAACCTGAGTGTCCTGAGTTCAGATGGAAAGGTAAAAACAGGTCCAAATCATGATTTATTGTGAACTGAAACACAGTTTTGAGCTAACTGCTCAAAGTTTGATTAAAATTCAAAAACTGAAGCCATGGCCGGACTCTTCACCTTCACTGGAGTGATTCTGTCAGGGATTAAACAAACCCCTTTGCTGGCAAAGGAAATAGCTGCAGATTTTCATACTCTTTTGCCAGCTACTCAGTTGTTTACTGGAGCTGTCCAATGCCCAGATACGAACACGAGGCTTTGCATTGTTCATATTCTCCCCCAATAACTTTTCTCTCTCAGGCCTGAGATTTGTTAATCCTGTGTTGCTCAACACATATGTGGGATCTGCAGTGGTTGCTCAGCATTTCAGCAGCTCATCCTCCTCCCAAACCATGTAAAGCTTTCCAAGCTTGAGCAATTTTCAAAATTCATCTCAGGTCTGGCCAAACACAACGTGTCACATTGTCATTCTGACACCACCAGATGCCTGGCCCTGCTACCCCACCAGATGAAACTGCTTTTCTGAGTAGAGTTTCACTCTGAATTTCCACAGGTGGAGACCCAAGGATATTTTTACAGTGCAAATAAGTAAGTTAAGAGTCTACAGGGTGCCTCTGTTGGGTTTTGCACAGCTCCAGCAGGCCCTGATGTTTAATGCTTTCACTTTCATTACCCAAAAGAACTTGTGCTGCAAATTACAGCTAATCCAGTGCAATTCAGAGTACGTGCACAGATCATCTCTCATGTCTGTAAGCAAAATACAGACTGCAGGGACTTTTGTAACCCTGGGCAAAAAATGTGTGCATGAAATGCTGCACCAGCCTTTGGGAAGGCCTTGTTGGCAATGGCCATGGTCTAACTCAGAAATCTGAGCTGGGCCTTGTGAGCAATGCCTACATGTGGGAAAGAGCAAAACTCCTTCTTGCGTGAAGCTCTTCCATAAATCCTCTTCGATTTCATCCTCTGGGAAGGGAGTACCTCTAAGACAATTTGCTTACACTGCTTTGTCAGCAAGATTCTCAGTGTGCTTATGGAAATTTCAACTTTCAATCAATAAAATAGGAGTAAGACCTGCTTATCTTTGGAAAAGAAGGAACTAAAAAGCAAATCATACTTTACTCAACTAAACAAAGGCATTTGTGTTGGATCTCATGAAAAGCCACCAGCAAAAACAAATGGGCACAGAAATACAAGAGGTGAGCAATTTTTTACATTTCTTAAGCTGTTTCTAATACACTGATACTTTTGCTGACAACTTCTCCAACAGGCTGAGAAAAAGATGACTGAAATCCCACAGTGACAGCTGAGACACCAGTGCTGGCACAATTTGGCTGATGGAGCTTGCAAGGATACATCGTGCATCTAACCCATGGTCTGTAATCCTTCGTGTGCACGTGAGGAAAGGCTTTGGGGCTTTCTCCCAGCCCAGCTCACCTGTGCAGCCACACAACACAGGAAGCACTGACTCAAACTGGCACCACTTTTAAAGAGAAAGATGTATGCACTGAAAAGACAATCAGATAATCAGTGGGAAAACTACTCCTCTAAGACTTTAAATCAGTTATATCTACCATTTCCCTCCAGTCATGCTGGCCACTATTTAAAACTCTTTTCTCCCCAGAATGTACAGCTTCCACACAAACTAAATACTTCCCCTTCCCTGTCTCCACCTTCCAAAATGCAGCACACTGATTAATAATGGGCCACTTGCCCCTCTAACCATGCAAAGAACAATTTTAAAGTAGCTTTAAACCTAAAAGATAAGTTTTGGAAAAAACCTAGAATGTTTACACAAAATTCTGCAAAAAAAAACCTTCTGTATCTTTAGTGCTACCTCTTGAACAGATCATCCAAACCTGAAAATGCAGGTAACTGGAGAATCTTCTCAGCCTGGAAAGCAGCAACCACACACTTGGAAGGCTCAGCCTCCTGCATGGTGGGACTTGCAGCAGCTTTGCTTGGGTTCACTGATGAGCTCCAGTCAGGCAGGTCCCACTAGTGATCATTGTTGTTTTGTTCCTGTTTCAAGGTTGGTTGAGATTTTTAAAACAAGAAAACAATGAAGAGGAAACATTTATATGCAAATACTCGCATTCATATATACATTTACATGTTTGTACAAAAGCAGTTGTTTCCTGCATGAAATCAAAGCCTTGTAAACAGACATTGAATATTATCATATGGGGAAATGCTTCAAAGGAAGGCTTACAAATACAGTTGATCTCAGTTTAAATTTATATTCAACACCTAAAAGACATTATTTTTCAGGTGGTGCTGAAAAAGAAATTCCGTCTCCTTTAAATAAAAGGTTTCAACCACTCCTCATCAGAAAAGCTGCACTAAAAAACATTCAGCCTGAGTATTTTTAAAACCAAGCACTTTCATTTTGACCCCCTCCACCTAACTGATACGTAATTCCTGTGGATTAATAGCCACCATAAATGAAAGAGTACCATATAGGTCTGCAGGGAGCTAATACTCCAGATGTACTTTTTTCCCTCCCCTCTGTAGCCCTCTCTGCTTTGAACGTGGTTTTTGTTATTGCTCTGTGAGCGTTTGGCACCAAAGCATTGCTGTACACTTGTTCTCTGAGCTTGGCGTGGCCACGCTGGTTATATTAAACCTCTTACAATTTACAAAGTGTTTGGACTCATTTGGTCCATCCATTTCTGCTGCCCAACAAAGGAACTGAAGAGAATGAATCAATTTTTAAAACAAATAGGACTTGACAGCGGAGACACAGACTTTTGTGAATGGCAAAAGGTGCCTAATTAGGAGCTCTAGGGATGATGAGCCTTTCATTTCTCTAATGAAAAGGAGCTCTGTAGCTTCCAAGTGTTATCCAGCTCCAGCAGAATGGATCTCTTCTCCAGGGAGAAAAAGACAATTAATTTTTCCTTTTCACTTAGTTACAGTTACTCATTTTGCCTTCTGTGTGAAACTTGTGTCAAAGCTTTCAGGTGACCGTCATTTCCAAATGCTCAAAGATACCTGGAATGGATGTTTTCAATTTCCAGGTAGCACAGGGTGACATTTCTAAAATAAAACTTGCTCACCATGCCCCCTAACAACTTGCCTTAAATACCTGGTATTTCTCTCAAAAAAAAAGGCAAAAGATTCCAGTTCTTTACTGTGTGTGTTCCAGTCATAATGGCAACACCAGGGCTGGATATAAATAAGCCTGATTGCCCAAGCACACTCGTTTCCCTACTCTCTTTCATAATAAAAATATACAGAACATAAAATAAAAAGTTAATAGGCAGGGTTGCATCAACTCTTGCAGTATTAGGAAACCAGCAAGGAGGTGGCTCCAGCCAACAACAAAGTTTGCTCTGAACATGGCCACTCATTGACTGTGCCCCAAGGGGAAACGACAGGGTGTTTCCACATTTGATTACTCCTTGTAGGATTAAACTGGGCTTGCTTAATCCTCACCCACAGTGTGCCTCATGTGTCTGCCTTCAAAGTCCATTTGAGTCGTTTAGAGGATGCTAAAACTGAAGAAAGAGCCCTCGAAGCAGCAGCTTTACTTGTTTTGTTTTGTGGCGTTTTGTTTTGCTCTGTTTTTCAAATAAAGAAGCTGGCCCCCATGTAAACTGGGGAGGGCTTGGGGCTGTTCTGGCCCACAGTCCCAGTCCTGTGCAGCTGCAATTACTGTGTTTGTGGGGGGCTTGGGGCAGGCGCCAGGAAGAAGCCAAACTGCTGAGTTTCCACTGTCTTTGCAGTACTTAAACTTTCTGGAAATTGCAATAACACCAGCATCCAAATCGAGCCCGTGGTCTGCAGAAAGAATTTTATTGTACTGTTGCTTGAGCAGCAGAACCCTGGGGGCAATATTATTTACAGTCTCTGGATCAGGCTGGACTGCTTCTTAGCCCAAGAGAGCACTTTGATGTGCCTTCCTCAAGTTATTCATACCCTTTTCACAGAGGTTGCTCTTTAACCCTCCATCATTCCTTGTGATAGTCTGTCTTCTCAATTATTTTGCTCTGAAATGAGATTAATGCATAATAGCAGGACCCCCTTTATATCCTGAAGGTTCCTTGGCATCAGTGAGGTGCCTCTGGCACTGTTTCCTCAGGAACAGCCCTGCAGGGACCCACAGCAACACCTCCAGCGTGGCTACACCCAGACCAAACCAGATGTGGCCGAGGAAACCAGGAGCAGAGTTAAAAATGCTTTTATTCCTCAGAAGAGCCATGATTTAGTGACAATTTGGGACAAGTCCCAGATCTTTGGTAACATTTGAGTTCGATCTGCCTACAGGGGAAGGACCTTTTTCTGGTGTTGAAGTAAATCCTTGTGAAAAAGCATCCCAAAGAGCCTGGTGTCCACCACGGCAGCGAGCAGCCAGGCAGCCGCAGGCAGAGGACAAACGGGGCAGAGCCTGATGCAGAATGTTTGTGTGCTGTGCTCAGTCCACATAGGTGAGAACACTGGGCATTTTGTCCCTTGTAGCCAGCAGGAAAGCTGCCTCCCACCAAAACCACCTCCTACACCTCTGCAGGCACCAGGGAACCCGGGATGGTGAGCACAGACCATGTTTGTGCTTTAAGTCTGACCTTATTCATGACTTAGAGAGGAACATCTCAGTTGTGCCCAACATTGAGAAGCAAAGAATAAAAGAAAGTGGGAGAAAAGAGCATTTCCCCCTTATTTAAGCAGCACAGCTGCTGAGGCTGCAAACCCAAGCACAGAGAGGGTACAAATGGAAGCTCAGAGAGAGTCTGTGCACAACGCTGGATGCTCTGCATCCAAACAGGCACAGAATGGCAACTTCCCACACAGCAATGCTCTCACCTCAGAGGCCAGGTCATAGAAAACACAGCATAGCTCAGTACCCACCTACTCATAAAATATTAGAGGTAATGAACTTAAACAAAGCATCTTGTTTTTCCTGGCAAACAAAAAGGAAAGCCGTTTTAACTAAAGTGGCTTAAGTGAAACATGGGGAGCTGCTGCCAGCAATCCAATTTAGGCCTTTGCTTTTTTCTTTTAGTGCATAACCTTTCCAATGTACCCACTCACTGAGGATAACTTTCTGCTGAGTGGGACTGTTTATTTCACTAGCAGTCTTTAAAGCTCAGTGGGGAAAGTTTCTCTTTCTTCCCATTTTCTCCAAGATAGAAATGGTCAGAGGGGTGGAAATTTTATAAAAAGGAAGAGGACAGACAGGTTTTCTTACTCAGCTATCTGTGTAAGCAAACTCACACACTCACTCTCCCATCTGAGCTATCACACACACGCCGTGGTTACCAAAAGCTAAAGACAAAGGAACATCCTTCTAATTCCATTCTGCATGTAAGTTTGTACTTACCTGGATAGAAATAGTGACAAATTAACTATATGACCCCCAAAAATTCACAAAGATTAAGAATTTGCCATTTTGTGAGCTCAAAATAGAATCACAGAATGATTTGGGTTGGAAGGGACCTTAAAGACCATCTAGTTTCACTCCCTCTGCCATGGGCAGGGATGCCACCCACAGCATCTGCTTGGACTGAGGGTAAATAGAATACAGAACTGTATTTCTACAGTACAGCCTGACAACTGATGTTCCAAACCTTCCCAGAAAAGGCTAATTTGGAAGATCTCAGTAAATATGTGCACTGTTAGAAATTTATTAGCAAGAAATAAACCAACCTGTCTCTGCAGCCCAGGAATCCATTTCGTTCATGTCTTGGCTCTGAAATGTGGTCTGCAAAATAAAAATTATAGCCAGATTTTCATCTATAGATGTAAATATTTGCACTTTTAAGTAGTGATTTGGAATTTTTGTAAAAGCCTCCAAAGTAAAAAAGTTGGCAATCATTTAAAATAGTATCATTATATGAACTCCTCATGCTGCTCTCAGAATACCAAAACCAAATTCAACTTGAGGTCCATCTTGAAAAATTTCAGAGTGGATTGAATGTTAAATATGAAAACTTGAAAAGTTGGGTTGTGCTGAAAAGGATTATACTTGAGAGCAAGTAAGGCAATGGTCCATGGGGAAAACCAGGAGCAGCCTCAACTCCCTCCTTTCAGGTTTCAGTGTTAAGTATTAATCTCTACTTGTGCTATCTGGAAGCATTGATGAGACCTGCCAGTTTTCCAAAGCTGATGTTGGTTAATCTGTGTTCTAACACAGAACACACATTTTTGCATGTTTTGGCAAACAAGTGACTCACGTTTCAGCACTGATGACTCAATTTATGGTTTCTCAGGCTGAGTTAAATTGAAATCCCCAAGTTCTGGCTTGATTTTTAAAGGATGTTTTTCAAGACTAAGCCCAGAGGTTGTAAGGCAACACCGTTTTTCAAACCATACAAATCACCCAGACCTTTTCTCCTTTAATTCCTGTGCATCCTGCCATCATCAAACCTCCTCTGAGGAGCTTCATGGAATGTCCTGTAACTCTGGAGCCTGAGCAGTTCTGGATGCATTCTGTGAACAATACACAGCTAGGTCTGACTTCTGTCTCTGAAGTAACCAGAACCTTTCAACTCTGGAAAGAATGAGCTTAAAGGAAGGAAGAGAAATCCCATAGCTCATAGGTCATATAGGCAGGGACCAGCAGGTGCTCCCAGGAAAATCCAAACAAGACAAAAGGAAAAATAAAAATAATGAATGTAAAAAACACCCCCCAAACAACCTATTTGGTTTCTTCCAACATCACCGTGTTTACTTTAGGCTCAGCAGGAGTCTTGAGCCAAAATAGCAGAGAAAACTCCTAGAACTTCTTTTTGTCTTAAGCAGGTTACCTTTTCCTTCTTTATTCCCCCACACAGTCATTCATAGATTTAAGCGCACAAAAAAGCTCTCAAAAGGCTGCAGAGTAATAGTTACTATTTATTTGCTTCTAACTGAAACTAAGGACTATGGCCTTGCCTCCAAGGGCAGCATTTTCTTTGGTTTTATATCCACACCCATTTGAACAATCGGCTTTCCAAACAATATTTCACCGAGTTCCAGGCACTGAGTAATGCTGGAATAAAAGGAATGATTTTTAAACACTTGGCAGCGTTTCATTTTCTCCCTGGATTGCGGGCATTGCTCACAGGAGGGACTGTTCCAGGTCTCCAGCTTCTGAGCCTGCCTGTCCCCTCTTCCCCCTGACAGATAACACATCCACTGTGTTTACTCTCAGTGAAAAACATCGTGCAATACCATAAATTTGGGGATATAGCACTGTGCCAATTATTCACAAACTCTGTGTTTTGTGTGGGGTGTTGTAATGGTAAAAAGGAGCTGTACTGTTGTGTTTGCTTTGTGCAGACATTTCCTTATAGGCAGCCTTATGTACAGGCCACTTGGAATCTTGTTTCTTCTGTGAATAAAATCCAGGCTTCCTCATCTTTCCAGACCTTTCTTTAAGATATCTGCAGACTGTGGCATTCAGCCTCACATGCAGAAATTGGGCATCCAGGGGAACTGAGCATTGAGGACCACCAGCCTGTGACTCAGGAGGTTGTGACATGGAATTTTCATCCATCAGCTTTATTTCAGTATTCAGAAGGAGGAACTTCTCTTAAAATGGAAAGCAAAAGTGCTTTTCCTTTCATTCTTTTCCCAAGCACGGTCCCACACATGCACAGAGGGTTGCAGGCGACCCAGCGCAGTGGTTGGAATTTCCCCCTGAACGCATCAAAGCAGGGATTGAGGAAGCAGCTGATCACGACAGCAAATGGAGCTGATTGTCAAGGGAAATAAATATTTTGGACATTTCTAAAGCAGTGTCTCACTCTGCACAGTCCTTGTTTGCTCCTTGCGCTTCTGTCCTGCTCAGTCAGAACATAAAACTTCCTCCAGCTCTCACCAAAACTTCGGAATCTTTATCAAAACCCAAAGTTCCAATCCAAGGCTTTCTCCTTTTCTCGGGAACTGTCATTTCTCACGGAAAGCAGAAAGCACCCACCACAGTCTGCAGTTCTGTAGGAACTCCCTTTCCCACTGGAAAGAGCAGGTTTGAGCTGATTTTAAGCAACACTTTTGCCCTTGGCAGGGATCTGATATGCTATAAACCTATATTACCTGGGATGGTGTTCTGTCAGTAGGAAGAGATGAGAAAATGTTCTTCATGGCCATAGTTATCTTTTTCTGGGTAGAATTTCCAGCACTACAATCCCTTTTTGAGTGCTCATCTGTTTAATGGCTGTGCAGGGTTGCCCTGTCCTAATCTGTTCAGCACAGTCCAACCTCTCCAATCTGAGAAAGCAGTCAATTTTATGGTAAAATATAGAAGTGCAAAAATCTGAGATAATGATATTTCATGCCTGTTCGTGCTCCACTACTGACAGACTGAAACAGCAAAAGAAAAAACTTTCTTTACGGATCACCCGTCCTACAAATCAGGTGTGACATCTACCTACAAAGTCCAGCAACACCAGCCTCCAAATGCATCTTGGGAACTAAAAAACGTGGTATTTGTCTCCTTTCTGTGCTATCTTTGTCTTCCAAGATGCAAAGGAACTCTCCAGATCTTGCTTCTAGCTCTGTTACAAGCAATGAATGGATAAAGAGAGCAGGAAGCACCCCAAATGTAACCCCGGTTCCATAGACTTGACAGCCCAAAGAGGATTTCTAGGGATAATTTCATGTCTTGAGGTAGTGATGAACCTTTGAATGTTGACAATTAGTAGCAAACCTCATTAAAAATTGGTGTATTCTTTAAGAACAGAAAGAAGGGCGGTGACAGCTCCTGCCCCGGGCGCTCGGGCTGTGGGTGCAGTGCTGGTTCCAGTGCTGGGTGCTGGGTGCTCTGCTCTCTCTGGTTCTCTCACTCTTTGTAGGGCCAGGAAACCTTTCAGAAAACTGCCTCTCACTCAACTCTGGGTTTGCTCAGCTCCTGCTGCAGCAGAATATAGCCCTAATCCCAGACACCAGCATGGTCTGGAGATACAAACAAAACTTACAGAGCCCCAGCAGTGCTCACCAGGGTTCCTATTTCTACTGCAGGAAGAATTATGGACTACATTTTGTACAGCAGTTAATCTAAAAATGCAATTCTGAATAACCTGATTTTGTATTTAAATAAACCAGCATTCTCCCTGCCAGTGATTCCTTCTTCTCCAATATAATGTAAATAACACTTTATACATTTCATTTTTATGGTCTCTCTGATTCTATCTTACACTTCCCTTCAACAGCAAAAATTATTCATAAATAATAATACATTTTCCCAGTAAAAGGAGAACATTTAGATTATTTTTTCCCCCACTCTTTCAAACACCTTTCCATTGTGTGACAATTACCCATACACTGGACTCCTGCTGCTGGAACAATTTTATGATTTTATTTCCTTGCACCTCTCAGGCTCAGAGGGAAAGAAACCCAGTGCAACATACAGATATCTGTGAACTCGGTTCTGCCAGTGGCCAGTAAGGAGAAGAACCTTGTGCAAGGGAATTGTGCCAATACAGGCTCCTTCCCAGGGAATGCTGAATGCACAGAGATGCACAATTTCAGAAATTACTTTCCTGGCATTTCCACAGAGAAACTCTCTCCTGTCCGTGGGCCATTATCGTGAATAATTATGAAATCTGAGGCAACTCTGAGCAGATCGTGCCTGGAAGGACTCTCAATCCCTTAGATTCTATAAATGATACCATTTATCAGTACAGTGACCAGAAATGTTCAGAGACAGATGTCACACAGAGGCCTCAAGTGTGGCAACATCAGGAAACATCAGGTGGCAGCTTCAGCACATCTAATTCAGTGTGAGCCAACATCTTACAGTTTTTTGTGCTAAAAAGCATAAAATGAACACAAAACTAGAAAGCACTGTGCTATTAGTCCCCACCCCAGTAGTCATTAACTTCTTTAAAATGCTCTAACAGCAACAGGCAGCTTTCAATTTTAAGTGATCACACATTTGCCTACCAATGTACACAATGTTTTAAGGAAGTGTAATATTAGAGCATGATAATAAATAAATTGTGCTGAAAGCTCCTCTGATCTCTGCACAGAAACACTTGCATGGATGCAAAAAAAACAGACTTGAAAGCCAAAGCTTAACTGAGGCAGGCAGGACTGGAGAAGTCTGTAAGAGTTCATAATAGAGAGGTGTGGGAGACACCAGGACAGCCCAGCCTCACAGGGAAGATGAAGAAATGGAATTTACCTGGCAGTGGGACATGTGGTGACCTTACAGAACACTTTGCTGAGGGTTGGTGAGCCTCAAGTGACCGGTGCTCAGGGAGCTGGGTCCCATCTAAGTGGTGGGTTCTTGACAGCATGTGCCAAATCCTCAAGACAAAGAGTTTTCTTTCCTCTCCATCTCTTGCTGCAGCACCTCTCCAGCAGAAGAGAGCGGAAAAAACAAAAAAAGAAAAAAAAAGAGAACATATTGTGCTATTAGTGTGGCTACAGAGACATTTATAAACCAGCAGAGAAAAGAGAGCTGCTTTTGAAGCCTGTTTTCTCCTACACTACTGCCAAGAATCGGAACCAGAAAGGGCTGATTATATTTATTTCCACAAAGAAACCCCCACCCACCCCAGGCTGAGTGTCTTTCAAGGAAACCAAAATTTTCTACTGCCCATAACAGAGCTTACATCTAAAAACCAGAAGAGAACAAGAGCAAAGGCTTTTTGGTCGTGTGATGGACAACCTGCACTTCACAGCCCTTGGTAGCTCAGAACGCCCTGACTCACAGAGCTGTGTTGGGGCACAGCATGTTCTACTCACCCCCAAAACTTTCTTTACCCCGGTGCACTCTGCTTTATCCTGAGGTAGCTGTTCTCCTGGGCTGAGTGGAGGGTGTGTCTCCACAACCCGGGAGCTGTGACATGTGGCACAAACACCCAGCACTGGTGTGCTGTGGCTGGGACACAGAGGCAGGACACCCCTGGGGGCTTGCAGGATGCTAACACAGGACCAGGACATGCCAGGGCTTGGAGGATGCTCACACCTTGTGCTGGGGTTAGGGGCTGCACACAGCTGCTGGGGGGGATGGCAGGCTCAGAACAAGCAAATTATCTGATGGACCAAAAGGACTACGACCAGAAAGGCACAAAGGAAAAGATGCCTACATGGAAGGTCTTCACTTTTCAAGAAAAATTGGGGCCAGCTTCAGGTGGTGTGCAGGAGTACAGATCAACCCCTGCAGCTCTTCCAAGTGTGTCCCTGTGATGCCTTAGGTTTTAACTTTTATATTTTCCGAATCCTGGACTGCCTAGTGGTTTCTTGTAGCCTGTCAGCTTCTGCTCTCTCATGCTAAGATAGACATAACAAAGCCTCTCTAGGTTTGCTCCAAGGACATCCAGACTGTCCTAGGCCCAAAATGTGTAAACCAACATCTTGAGAAGGGGGGAGGGGGAAGCTTGGAGAAATTACATCATTAGCTAAAGTTTTAATTGGCGAATTGATGCTGATATGCAAATGAACCAAACCTATAAAAGTGTGAAGAACTCGTGACTCGTCGTCCATCCTGGGGTCCTTTTTGGATGTGGCCTTTGGCTCCCCAGGGTGTACCTCTGAAGGCCTTTCAAATAAATACCTACCTTTGTTCCCTTATTCTTATCTAGTCTCTGATTTTAGGTGGCCACTTCAGGGATCACCTGCATGGAGCAGCACCACCAGCTGCCTGCCCACCCTGCCTGGCTGTGCTGCTGCTTGCTCCTCCCCGTGCACCCGTAAAGACTGAACATGTGGATGCTGAAAGCTGGGTTGCAGAGAGATTTTCCAGCTTTCTGCCTCTGTCTGTGAGGAAGTCTTTACTTTCTCACAGACACTGGCTGAAAGACAGTTAAGAGTTTCTGTAAACTATCTTCCTTATCTTGCAAGTGCGAGTTGTTGTCATACTGACCAGAGAAATGTTTTGAAGTGGGTGGTGTGGGATCTAACCAATCATTCTAAAGAGCTAGACAGTCAAAGACCAATGGCCTTGTGCCACTCTAGAGAACTAACATATAAACCAGTTTGTATAATTAAATAAAGATGCCTTTTCTTCTAAAACTAGAGTCAGTGTCGTTTCTCACCAATCCTGCTACAAGCAGCAACATGAACAAGGCAGAGGGACCAGGGGGTTAAAACCACTGCAGCAGCAGCTGCGTTGGATAAAAGCATGGAGGATGTTCTCACTTAGATCAGTGTAAATCAGCAAAGCCTCCCCTGACAAAGAGTCTGTCGGGGTGAACAAGGCTGGAATCAAGCTGACAACAATTAGGACTCTCTCGCTATTTTTCTCCTCCGCTCCAGCTGTTTGTTCCCCGCCTGCTCCCTGCTTTTGACATGACAACTAAAACGTATTTGTTCACAGTCTCATGGATCCTTTCTTCAGAGCTTTCCTTGAAATGTTCAGATTTCAGATGGTCACGGGGTTTTGCCTTAAGATTTCGAGCTCCTCGGGGCAGAAACAATGTCAAATCAGTGTGCAGCATGGTGAATGCTAATGAGGCCATGGAAACAGTGACTGTACTTACAGCTAACACAGCTCTTCTAACCCACATCCTTTAAGCACTTTGTAATCCAAACTGCCAGGAATCAAGGGCAGAAGGAGCAGGGGTGTCTTGCTCCTTCCATTAGATTTTACAGCTAACAGAGTACTTCTTCTGGTGTGCTGCAGCACATCCAGCTCATGCTCAGCCGTACACTGTGCTCTGTAATCAAGAGATCTTTCTTCCCCTCTGCCACACATCTTAAATCACCGGCTTCAGCCACTTCCAATGTGCCACTCCCTGGGAAAAGTTAATAAGACTCCATAAAAACGCTGTATTATTACAACTTCTGGCGGTGGCCCATCTATACCAATCACCTCAATACAGGATTTTTGGCAGGTATTTACACTTAATTCTCTACTTAAACAGCTATTTTATTAAGAGTCCACATGTAGTTGCTTGGCATTTCACTTGAGCAATGATGAACTTGGAACAGACACCTCCTGTGGTGCTGGGCTCAGAGCAGACACAGGGGATGGCAGCACCCAGAAATCCCAGCCTCCCACTCCAAAGGATGGAGAGCAGGAGACTGGCAGTGGAACTACATCCCAGCCTGACACCACAACTTTAGGCAGGCATGATGAGCAGTGCTTCACTGCACGCCTCAGCATTTTGGGATGGGCAGCTGAAGACCACGCTGTTGAGGAACCTTCCAGCCTCCCACACGGCAGAAGCTGAGTGAGCTCCTGTGCTGCTGAGGTGACCTTTTCTGCTGCCCTGAGTTCATCCTCACAGGTTTGAATGTTAGCACTTTCATATCAGAATCTAACACGAGCCAGCAGTTCAAAGGTGAAAAGCATTTTACAACAGAATGAAAATCATAACAGTGTTCAGGAGACTCAAAATGACTCGTTTCCCAAGGGGAAATTATTGGTATTCCCTTCCCAGCAACTCTGCTGGTATCAGTGTCATTAAAAAGAGGGAGTGGGAAGACAGATAAACAAAGTCTTAAAAAGCAAATATGTTCTAACTAGTGGTTATCACCACACTTAATAATTAGGGTACTAATTAAGAGGATAAGTAACACACTAGCTATTAGCTTCTAGTAATTAGTGGTTTTTTCTCTAGATAATAACAAGGTAAAAAGAAAATAAAAAGACCTGAATCCATTTCACCATTCACCCTGTCTACATCATGAAAATCTATTGCACATATTAATCATTAGCACCACGAAGCAACACTTTCAGATTTTGGATGTAGTACAGTGTTTAAACATGTGGCTTTTTACCTGAACAGACTGGACCCTGATGATGTCTAATGGGGTTACCTTTATAAGCACAAGTCAACTCCTTAAATCACCCAGCCTTAACTCTGCCACACCAGAGATGCACACACAGAGATCCAGAGCTGGGCAGCACAGTGCTGCCATAGCAGGGAGGAAGCACAGAGAAATTCTTGCTGAGAGCAGGGCAAACATCTTCCAGGGCAGTGTTCTCATGGGTGGGAGAACTGGACTTAAATACCTGAAGCTAAGTCAGACAGGGAGTGAGGCTGAGTTGTCCCATATCCCTGTCAGGTTATGCTCAAGGATAATTTACCCCACGATTTAGAGCCCTTCTGTCTGACACAGGATTTCCCTGTCTTCCTCCTCAAACCATGGCCCTGCAAGTGCTGTAAGAAGCAGAGAGCAGTGCCCAGGTCCAGCTGTGTTAAGGGTGGAAGAGGGGAGTGATTTCCTGGTGGGACACAGCAGAGGCTGCCCTGCCCCTGCCTTGTGGTTTGTGCACTGAGAGCCTCAGTGGTGACCAGATATCAAAAACTGGTCAAGAGCTGAGCTACATCCTCTGTGGTGGCTTTTAAAGCAAACCTTTGTGTGGGTAGATTAACAGTCTCAGATTTGCCCATGGTTAAGAATATCCACACAGCTCTATTAGCTACAACAAATCAATAACGTAAAATGTAGTGTTTGCACCTTTTTTTCCCAAACAATATGTCAAATTACTGTCTCTGGACACAATGTAGAGGTGTGAGATACCACTGAAATAGAGCCCTGCCTGGGGTAAAAGGAAACCACTCTAGCTTAGTAACACAGCTGTGATCAAAGACAATGAAGAAATCATTCCATCTCGTGCTGCTTTTAGATTTACCCGTTACATGAATCTTCTCCCAAACTGCTAGAAAGCCCAGGAATGGTTCATTCTCTTCTGTTCTCTTCAGTGAACTGGACTTTCCTCGACTTTTAGCAAAAAACACAACACTTGACACAATGAAACCAAGAGTTATTATCTGCTAAGCCACATTCCTATGCTCTCATACATTTCAGTACCATTTTATGAGCAGACACACACACGTGCACACACATTGGTCTCACTGGGGAAACGGGGTTGTTTTAAAAAACCCACATAACTACGAGCAAATATGAGCTTCTTAGAGGGTTTCTTTTAATTGGTATTAAAAATGCATCAGTTGCTAAATTTAAAATTGTTGGTAAGTAAACAGTAGGTAGCATTATAGAGAGCCACTTCATAAAATTCTAATTATCCCTTTCCTATTTGTTGTGACATGCCCTCGCACAGATTATGGGTTTGGACTGGTGCCCAGTCCTCTGCTTTGAAAATGCAAAGTAAGCAGGAGAGGTTTGTGTAACCTCCAGTTGGGTTTCTGAGCGTGGTGAGGACATTTCGTGAGGCTGCTGCAAGAGAAGGGAGCTGGGGCTGCCTCACCTGCTTCTCCTCACCCCAGAGCAATCAGCGTTTCCCCCCACTGCATGGGCTGCAAAGTGGAGCTTCTCCAGACCCTTGCTGACAGGGCAGGGGTGATCCCTACAGAAATGCACTCCAAAATCATTCATCGAGGGTATTTCTCTCCAGATACCCTCCATGGACCCGGCAGCATCCCCTCCCTCAGGGCTGATGCTGTCCATGCCAGGCTGCTGGGTCAATGCAGTGACTCAGTCACTGTCCTGCCCTCTCATGGGACAGAAGTTCCTCTTGGTGCTCCCATCCACTCCCTGGGATGCTGGAGAGTGAAATTCAAAACACCCCTCTCAAGTCTTTCAAGTCCCAAGCAGGAAGTAAGGAAGAGGAAAGCCCCAGCGGGTTTGGGATCATCCAAAGCCCCGATGTTTCTTTCAGATGAGCACTTTCTTTTCGTGCCCCAGTGTTTTATGTCCAAGTGCACAGGGTAAAAGCCTTCCCAGCACGTTGCAGAGACAGTCTCCCCTCAACTCGGTGAGCTGAAGGTGGGTGCAGTGCCCTGAGCGTGCCCAGGGCTCAGGGGTGGGTGCAGTGAGATGGGCAACAGGGACACCCTGGTGACAACCACCCTGACAGCTCTAACACAGAGTTGTGTACTTAACCTCAAGGCTATTACCATTATCCAGCTTAGCCAAATGAATGTAGTAGAAAAACATTTACAGTTGCCAGAGGATTAATCTTCTGAATGATGCATGGATTTTAGAGAAATGCCTTTGATTTATATAATGCTATACTAGGGGATATAATTTCAATTAGTAATTGCTAATTTTGATTTAGTGTGTTACATACTGGATACAGCAGGTTTATTATGGTCATATTATCTAATTTATTATGATTTATATTTACTTTAATGGGAATATATATTAATCAATAGATACTCTGATTAACTAGGGACTATTAACTATCCTGCAACACCGGAATAACACAATCAAGCCAGTAACAGACCCAGAGTAAGGTCAGATGCTGTGACTGATGCATCTAATTCTGAATTTTACCATGGAATAAATACAAAAAGTAGGTAATGATTATCAGATTCATAAATGAATATATCTGTTTTAACAGGCAGCATGTCAGAGGCAGTAGCTAAGCTACTTGCCCACAGAGTCCAATTCTTCTCCAAGTGAATGATTTATATATTTTTATATGAAATGTATCACTCACCAAACAGCTTCTTTCACTATGGGATATATAAATTCCACCTGTCAAGCACATTTTGATATTGTAATACATCCTGTTGTCTTGCTTCTTTCAGGGGAATCTGTTTCTAATTCCTTCCATGTTTCCTGTCCCAGACTGATATCAGCAGCATCTTTCATAATGTTACTGTCACGTTGGCTACACAAAACCTCTGCTCAGTGCTTTGCACAGAGGTCTGTAACCAGCTGAGGTGCCCTGGGGACATGGGGACCTGGCAGAGACTCCTGTGCTCTGCTCCTGGGCATGCCCCATGCTGCTGCCTGGCAGCACAGGAAGCTGCTAAAAGAATAAGGAATAGGGAGGTTTATCCAAAAAGACACTCTTTGTCCCAATCTCTGATGAAAGGTGTGGAGAGTTGTAAGACTGAGAGAAGAGGGGCAGGACCTCTGACCCCCCCAAGCCCTTAGGAAGGGCTGTTTGTGAGCTTGTTCCACTCTTTTGATTTCAAAATCATGCACCAAGCTAATGTGGGAATAAGGGCTCTGTTTGGATCTTTGGTTTGAAAGAATACCTGCAAGCTCCAGCTGGTTTTCCAAAGTTTCAGTGGCACTCTGCTGCCTTGATGGACTGTGCTTCTGTGCTGAGAGCTGGGAAAGAACTCGTGAGATCAGGCAAAGCCCCTCACTGCAGAGGCAGGACAAGCATCCCTGGGTGCTCCCAGCCTGTGAATTGTTTGACACATGTCAGTCAAAGGAGCAGGACATTCCCAGTGTCAGATGGAAGGAAACCAGCACCCGGCTGTGACAGTCATCAACAGCTCCAGTCACACCAGTAAGGGAAGGGTCATCTCCTTTTGCCATCCTTTCTCTAGGGACCTGCTTCCAGAGCTGCATTTCTCAGCCTTATTCCTGCTCAGGACCATCCCCATGCCCACCCACAGGAGCTGCAGCCCTCTGTGGATCTCCTGCACCTGCACTTTCCTGGATGGAACTTTCCTCGGTCTGTAATGACTCAAAGAACACCTTATGGTCCCCAAACCTGCTTGTTTAATTGCTCCTCCAAAACCTCCACAACCTGCCTATCCAGCACCCTGCACTCTCTCCACCCCCAACAGGCAAGAAACACTCCCAATATCCACCTTGCATTTTCTTTGTTGCAAAATTAATACCCTTTTGTCTTGCTCTTATGGAGAAGGAGGCAGGGGACAAGAGGGATACAGCCCCATCACCCGTGGGATGGTGTCATCAGAACTGAGACTTTTCTTTCCTGTGCTGAAACTCTGCTCTTGCTCACAGATCATTGTTTCTGACCCCTCCTCTTCTTCACTGCAGGTCACTTTGCCTGGGGTGAGAGGGGAGAGCAGACATTTGGCTGAATCACAACATGCAGAGGACCTACTGTGCCAAAATGGAAGAAAGAATTGTCACCTGTGGACTTCAGTGATTAAAAATCATGTCAATGGCAGAGGGTCTCTGTCAGCTGAGACCAAAAATAAGACTCCCAATTCAGCAAAATTAATTGGAAAACTTTGGAGAAACAGAGGAGAGGGCAAACCATCCTTTGATTACCAAAACCAAACTCCTTAACTCCTCCAAGGCAGATCTAGAAAAGACAAAATTCATCAACAGGACTTCCAGGGCTGAGTGTGCCAAAAAAGCCACTATTTGCAGAGTAAGCAAAAGCATATGAAGAGCATATGCAGCAGAGGAAAACAGAGGCTAGTTCCAGCAATAAAAAAAAGTCAAAATAAAACACCCCCAGAGTAAAGATTTGAAAACCATATGCAGGTTTCTAGGTAAGCAGCCCAATTTTTCTGATGTGCTGAGGGCTGACTAGTTCCCACTGAAATCAGTAAGGGGCTGTTGATTACCTGGTACTTTTGGAAATCAGGCCAATCCTCCAGGAGCACGAGCAGGGCTCTGAAATGCCTGATTATGCCCCATTTGAAGTCTGATACACAGTCTGAGCCCATCTGAGCCTCGACACACAGCACTGTGCCTGCTGTTCAGAAACTTGTCTCTCAACATGCACATCCTCTGCAAGGATGGGAGCAGAACCTTCCTGCCACAATCGGACCCAGGATGGAAACCTCTCTTTCCATCACCACACATTCCACCCCCCTGATAAAATCGAATGTACCAGCTGCAATCATGAAAAGAAAAACCTTTCATAGATGCTGCAGCACATCATCAAACACTGTATGTCATATAATGCAGAGAGAAAGCAATGGAAACTTAAATTTGCAGGTAATAAAAACCTGCATGTAACTGTGACCTGTCCTAATCTACTCACAGGCAGACAGTGAGCAAAAGGTGAGGAAAGGGTGAGGTAAACAAAGTTAAATACAAGTCTGACAGAATATATTTCCTAATTTAAAAAATCCTCCAAATATTGGCTGTGAAGTTTTATCTTTCCAGTGCTGGCTACTGCTGTGCTTCAGTGAGCACTCTGGATTTGGGGCAGGTTCTCTGCTCACCCTTCTTCCCTTTATTCCCATTTGGTGCCCAGTGGCTGCTTGGGAATTGTGCTGTGTCCTTCCACGAGCACCTTCCCACCTGAGGTGAGCTCTGGCACCCACAGGCAGTGATTTACTGCTGAATCACACCACAGAACTGCCTATATCCTTTATAAATTCATAAATCCCAAGGAGGACAGTTTTCCCATTATGGCTCAGCTTTGTTTCAGCGTGTAACCCCCATTGCTGAAGGAGACACAATAAATCCTGGGGCTGTGAAATCCATTGTATTTATATATGAGGCTGCTTTTGGTCTCCATTTCCCAGTCACAAGTAAACTGAGATCTTTTGAGTTTGCCACGGGGGTATTTATAGATTGCAAATGGTGGCACATAAAATCAATTGGCTCCTATATTTTCTTTGGGACATTTTATTGTTTCCTGTAAGTCAATGCATATTTTTCCCATCCTACAGACTCTTTTCCACGTGGAAAAATCTGATCTTAGGTTTTCTTCATATTCTTTCTTTATACTTATAAGGCTGTGATTTATGCATGCACAGTCCTGCCCTTCTTGCAGCAGACAGAAGCAGCACAAGAAACTACTTTTATTATAATAAAATGGTTTTTTGTTTGTCACTTTTCTGTGTTCTACCTTCTAATGTCTCTCCTTGAAGTTACTTGGATAACACAATCACAGAATTCCCTATTATGGATTCATAAAAATGATCAGCCCAAGTATTTTGGGCAGTACCATTGTATCCAGAGGTGTTAGACACAGTCTCATCACAAAATGAGTATTTTCCCAAGTCCAGCCACCACACAGTGATGCTTTAGGTTTTAACTTTTATATTTTTCAAATCCTGTACTGCTTGGTGTGTAACTCTGAAGTATTGTGTGGCCTGTGAGCTGCTATTCTCTCATGCTGGTTGGACATAACAAACCTCTCTAGGTTTCCACATCAAGGACACCAGGCCCCAAAATGTGTAAACTAAAGCCTGGGGGGAGGGCAAACTTGGGGTAATTACATCATTAACTGAGGATATAATTAGAGAATTAACCCTGAAATGCAAATGGACCAAACTTACAAAAGTGTGAAGAACCCGTGACCCAGGGTCCATCTTGGGTAGAGCCTTTTGGCTGCCCAGGGTGTGCCTTTGAAGGCCCTTCAAATAAACACCTACTTTTATTCTCTTATTTTTGTCTACTCTCTGTTTTTAGGTGGCCACCTCAAGGCATCAACAGCATAAACCTGCAGGTTTTACAGGAGCTGCAGCCACAGAGTGACAGACACTCCTCTGTCCTCAACAATTAAATATCAATAGTCTTAGAGGAACACAAGAGGGAACAACTCCCATTATAAAACCACTCAAAAAGTTAAGAAGAAAATGAAGCCCATCAAACTCACCTGAGCTGTGTGTGAGCTGTGTGAAGGGAACTTCTCTCTTTCCAGACCAAACCAACAAGGTGTGCTGGGGAATGAAGTCATTCTATAAACTTAAAATCAGACAAAGAATGTAAAAACCAATGCAGATTGTATCAGTAATTAACTTGATGGAAACAACAGCAAAACAAACTAGTATTTGTTCTTCTTTTACCTGCTGCCAACTGGGTCTTTAGACACAATGCAGAAGAGAGGATCTCTCTGTACACTGTGAGTACTTTGGGACACAGTCAGATATCAGTGTCAGGTACTGTGCATGGACTGGTCTGTGGTAGGGTGGGACAGGTACAAGTTCCTGAAGAAAAAAAACCCCCAAACTTCTATTTCTTTATGTCCTTCCCTGGCGTGGCTCTGCTGCCCAAAGGGCATATCAGGATTTTCTCTGAGTTCAGCTGCATACTGGGGCAGTTTTGCACCAATTTTTGTCTACTCTCTGTTTTTAGTGTCAACTGTACAGCTGTCAACTGCAGCAGGACTGATTCACTGGGTGCTGATGAAAATCTCAAGTGTTTGAAAAGTGCTGCTTTTTTTTATTCACACACTCAAAATGGCAATAAAGGTCAAGGATTTTTATTCTTTTTCTGTTAAAGTAAATGCATTTATACTAAAGGACTTGAAACAAATTTTGCTTACTGCTGAAACAGCTTTATGTTCAAATTACTGAAATATGAGAAGTGAGTTCTTGAATAGTGTAGCTTATCCTTATTCTTTGACTTATTTACTACTTTTCTGCAGTACTTTGTAAACCTTACAAATAATTCTATAACTCTCTGCAATCATATTTCTACACGCGAATTTTGGTGTGGAGATCTTGCCTTTTCTGTATATAGGCTTGAGCAGGATGCCTGAAGAGTACCTAGGCACCAACACAGACATATCTGTTAAAAAAGAAGGCAAAAGCACGATAATTTCTTCTGCATCTGTCAACCAGAGCTGCTCATTATGCAGAACATCACTGACAGGAGCAGGAGGAGAAATACAGGGTGCAGTATGTGCTCAGGTTAAGTGAGAAGTGATTAACATGTTTTCCCAGTCAGATTCTGACTGGTTTGAAGCTCTAGTTATCTTCTGGCATTTGATTAATCTTTTCATTTCTAGGGCAGCGGCTGTAAAGATCAGAATTTAGACAGGACTACAAATGATGCAAGATTAGCAGGCCTTGAGCTCCTCATATAAAGGATATAAAGCTGCTAACGGGGTATAAATAGGTGTAGCCACACAGGAGGCTGAGAAAGGCTGAAGATGCTGATCAGGGAGCATCATCACACATCCAGGCTCCAAGAGATTGTTCCATAGCAGAGAGGTGTAGAGGGCTCTGTTTACCTGGCCGCAGATTCCCAGCTCTGCAGTGGGAAAGACAGCAGGAATGAAGAGGAAAAATAATAAAGGGAAGTTGAAATAATGGTTTGATTGACCAGCTGGTGCTCTGTGCTGTAGACAATACAGCTGTGCTGTAGATTAGCTTAGCCCAGGACATACTGCAGAGAGAAGATTGCTCAGAGTATCCAGCCAGGAATACCTGGACACATTGCATCCCTTTCTGAAACACCAATGGCCTCCAGAAGAGTTGTTCTGACTCCCAGGACTGCCTCCCACCCCATGTCTGCTGCACCCCCTTTGTGTCCCACATGGCCCAGCACTTCAGTCACCACCCAAAGTGTCCAGGCCAGCTCTTCCTTTTTGATTCCCGCTTCTCTCCCAAGTGCACACACAAACATGCAGACAGCAGGGGCTCAGCACCTCTGCCTCCCCTTTATCCTCTGCCTCTCCAGCTGCCAGGGGATCTCCAGCTGCAGCAGACACACACAGTAAATTCTAGGACCAAAAAAGGGCAGGCAAAGGGAACACAGTTGGAATTTCAGACTCGCTTTTTAGCCACATCCTTCCCAGAGACAGTGCAGGCACCTTCAGGTCTCCTAATTGCAGACCTAAAAACCCTAACCTCACCTCCCAATAGTCAAGAGAAATTAGCTATTCTGTAAAGCTCAAAAATGCAGCAATTAGACTGAACTCACTTTTAAAGTCCTCACTAGCAACTGATCTCTGCAGGACAAGTGCAGTATTTCCCTCTGATTTTCAGGTATTTGTAGAGTACAAAAATAGCAGGCGAAAGGCTCGGGTGCTTTGTACCAAAAATACTTTGCCCATGCGCTGTCATGTCCAGCTCACACAGAAATCTCATGTTTAGAGAAAGGTGTTTTGACAAAGAGGCAAAATGATCTGTTGCAGGTAGAGAAACACTGCTGGAAACCCGGGGAGCTGAGAGAGCTGAGCCCCCAGAGCTGCAGGGCTGTGCTTGGAGCACGACCTCCCTGCTCCAGGGATGGGGGAAAGGTTGCTTTCCTTGCCCTGCCTCGAAGCAGCTGATAGGAACACCAGCCTTTCTTTTCATAGGGCAAGAAATTAGGTCAAAACTTTCTAGGAAATTTCTGCCGCCTGCTTTAGAACGCGGTTCAAAAGATGAAAGGAGAGGAATTCTATAGAAACCCGTGTGCAACCTCGTGTGGAAGCCAGGCATTAACGGGAAGAAATCCTGTGCCTGAGCAGTGCTGAGCTGACAGCCAGGGCCTTCCCTGGAACAAAACCCCGGCACAGCTCTGCAGCAGCAGAAGGGAAGGCAGAGAGAGCACGGAAAGTTAAAGCAGCCCTTCCATCAGCACCTGCCCCGAGGACAGGGACACCACTCATTCCATTAGCACTGAGGAATCGCTCCTCGCTGCTCCCAGCCCCACCAGCAACCCGGCTGCAAAGAGCCTCTTCAGGCTTTTTCCAACTGCAACAAATCTTCCCCGAGCAGTGCAGTTTTTATCAGTAGTTAGAGCTTCTCGTTCGTGTTCAGTATTGAATTGTTCTTCCTTCCAAAGCACTGTTTTGATTAGGTGATCTCTTCCCTGAGAGGAAAAAAAAAAAAACCAAAACACACTTAAGGCCAGATTTAAAAAAAGCTATTAGACTCCTGCTTAATTTAAATGCATAACAGCAGGCAACTCAGCCTAATTCTCCACTTGAGCACACAGTCTCCTGATTTATACACACAAGTGGAGTAGCTTTTGCAGATGCATATTTTGCCTTTTGCTTTATCCTCCTTGTTTTTTAATAACTTACCTTTACTTATTATTTTCTTAAATCAGACTTAAATTAGACAAACGATCATTTGGGACGTGGCCTGCCTTGACCAATTTCCTCCAGTGGCTTTGAAAATGGAGTTCACTGGACTCCTTTTATCTCAAGTCACCTTGTGGTGTTTGGGGCAGCCCTACCTTAGGGAGAGAACCTTGTTGTGAGTCATGGGGGCAAGGGAAGAGCTCTTCCCTTAACCCCACGTCCTAAACTCCTCCCAAACTCCCAGAGGGAACACTGAATTGCACACTAAGAAGACTTTTATCACTGATAAATCTTCTTGCAATTTCCACACTGATGTCTCCATAGGTTCCTTTGATTCATGAGATCATTTGTCTGTTGACACTTGATTGAATTAACTACTCTAGAAGAGTGTTTCTGTCCCAGAGCAGGGGAGGGGGTTTTAACTCTTTTTTGATAGCTGTAGTTGAAACAAGTGGTTGGACATGAAGCTCATCTCTACATGATGGATAGATTTCAAAACATTCCAGAGACAACTTTCATTCAAAAGACACAAAGAACTCCTTGATCAATGAACAATGGGTGTTTTTGCACAGAGGAGAATATCGGGTTGCAGGATGTAATATTAGATAAATATCCTAAGCATGTAATTACCACTGATTGTAACTTATGCTTCAACATAGCTTGGCTAGCATCAGTTCCCAAAACACTTCCACCTGATCATGCAGTTCTTTCTAAAAGGACACCAGACTATGGAAACTCAACAACTGCTCCTTGAAAGTATCCTTAAAAGATAGATCCTTGCATGTTGGACTCTTAATTGCCACAGTGTTACTTTCTTAATGCCCTAAAACATCAGAATTTCAACATCTACTTGTGTAAAATTTTGCTATTTAAGGTTTTATTTCACTCAATATTGTATTACCTCTTTGAAGACATGAATTGTACTCCATCATTCATATTTTCTTGGTTTATTTCTGGCATTGATTCCCTGATGTGTTTTTTTTTCCCTTTTTTGGTTCACAGCTCACTCTCAAGGCCAAAACTCCACAGGCAGAATTTCTATCAATTTTATTTGGAGTCTCACCTGATTAGAAGCTGCAGCAAAAAGTTTTATGATCGCACACAGAGCCTGAGGTTTTGGCTTTTCCTGACGTGTTTTTCCAGATTTGATTTCAGTCCAAAATGTGTCTTGCTGGTTAGAATTGAAACCCAGTTCATTTTCAAAATTCCCTGTAAAGGAGAAGACATTGAAATAAAAATGGTAAAAAAAAAATCCCCCAAGATTAATATTGAGGTAATTTGAAACAGTTTTTTATTTAATTCTTTATGTTTCTTGTTTGACCTGACTGGATGACACAGCAGGAACAGCATTGCTTTCTAATAACAGCATTAATCACAGAATAAAAATATTTCTTGGTAATGTACAACAGTTCTTCTGAGTTGAAAATAAAAAGTAATGTTCATCTGCCTACAAGGTTTAAAGTAAATAAAAATGAAATACACTATTGGGATTACACCACGGGAGATGATTGGAAATGCTGGCGTGATTTGACGTGTAACAGCCCACTTTGCTGGTATTAGCAGGCTGTGAAATTGTCATAAAAAATGAAAAACGCAGAAGAAAAAATAATGAGTTTCATAAGAAAAATTCACTTTTTGATCTTTTCTCCAAAAGAAACTTTCTGTTCTGCATTTTGTCCCACACCACTTTTAGGGTTGTTAAGAAGGAGCCTTTTCACCAACAGCACTAATTAGTGTTGTGGTCTAACCTGGCAGCAGCCGAACACCACAGAGCCCTTTGCTCCCCACCACAGGATAGGGAGAGAATTGGGGAAAAGGTAAAATAGTTTTCTAGTTTAATAGGTCAGAAAAGGAAGGAAAACAAATAATATTGATAGAATATAGCAAACATGTGGTGCCCAGTGCAATTCCTCACCACCCACTGGCCAATGCCCAGCCATCCCACTGGCCAACTCCCCCCTTTTTTTGTTCAGCATATCCCTTTCTTTTTTGTTTGTTCAGAACACATACACAGCAATTTTACTTCCCAGGCTCTTGAAGTGTTTTTGTGGAAATGATTCAAACTCTCTAAATGTGACACCAAAGTCTGTTGTCTCATGGGTCTGGATATAAAACCGACGAGAAGCTGCAGAGAGCTGCTGCCTGACACCAGAGGAAGCAGGGGGGTTCCACAAGCCAGACTGACCTGGCCACGTCTGTGAGCTGAGGGCACGTGCAGAAGGACACCCAGTAGCTGAAAGGGCTTATTTGGACAATTATTTCCCACCTGCACTGACCAAAGGCTCCAGCACCACGGGAATAAAGGTTCTCTCAGCCTGAACTGCCACTTCACAAGGAGCCAACAGCAGGGAATCAATCCAGAATATTTCTGTAGGATAAAAAGGGAACAGACTCTTTTAAAACCATTGCATTCTCTCTCATGTCAGAGACACTTCATCAATGTTTTGTAAAAGCACACCAAGTCATTTGGTTTGAAAAGTACCACATTAGTACATTCTGGCTTTCAAACATGCATTTTTCCAAAGTGATCACTTTTATGCATGCAGATACTTGGAAGGGAAAAATTAGAAGAGACAACACTTCTTATCCCTCCCCTATTTCATGTATCATCAGGATAGCAATCTTTAATGCCAAATGCAACTTCCACTTCAGTCAGCACTGAGGCAAATGAGTATTATCTGCTGAGCACTTCATTATTTCATCAGCAGCTCCTCTGTTTCATTTGGAAGCTCCTGACCAAGGCACTGCTTCTGCCTGGAGCCTGGTTAGTGCATTCACCCTGGAGAGACCACAGCAGGAGGCACATGAGCAAAGGTCCTCAGAAATGGAAATTACTCATGAGCTTTTAATGCAAATAAGAAGAGGTCAGTCAAAATAAGCACACAGAGAAAACTAATTGGAAGTGAAATATAGCCTCAAATGATAAAATACAGCTCAATTTTATACAGCTCAGTGCTCACATGCATTTACTTCTAATATCCAAGGACAACAGTATGAAAACATCAGCCTAAGCAGCTGCTTTACACTTTTCTTTCTGTCTGTAGTGATACCTTTCAAGGACAAAGATCTCAGGTGGGTAGCGTTATTTCTTGAATCATTTAATCATAACTTTAAATATTGTCTTCAATTAACATCACACTCGTGTAGGCATCACTGACTACAGTAACCTGTTAGCCTACAAAACCTGAGCTTGTGTTAGAGATGAGGCTTTTGGACAAAATGACAGTTTTTAAAATTTGGAAAGAAACACACAAGGAAAAAAAATACCAAAAAGCCCATACCAAAAAACTCCCCAAACATTGTGAGGATGAGGGCAAGCAAGCCCACACGACGCTTTATTTCCAGTTGAGGACCGACACGGAGCACGAAGATATTTAAAATTAGGAGTTTTAATAGGAGCAGTTTGTTTTAAAGGTTTACAAATTTCGTAGTGAACCTTCCCAATAGACAACCTGTGTTCCTTGGATGGATGGAGGAAACTGGGGCTGCCAGCTCCAGCTCTGCCTGAAGGCACAGGGAGGTGCCTAACCAGCAAAAGCAGCACCACTGAACTGCAGGGCTTTCACCTCCCTCCAAAGCCTGGAAGAATAAGAGAAACAACCAGCCATAATTATGTGAATTCTTCAGATATTCAGGAAATTAATTCAAACCTAAACCCAAACCTCTGTTTCACAGTGGACCCACATGTATTTTAGAGCCCAAGCTAAGGCATGAAATTATTTTATACATCTGAAATGCTGTAAGGGAAGGTGATGCTCAGCCTCTTCTCCCTGCCTCTGTCCTCCTGCACAATTAAAAGGAAGGACCAGACTGCAGCAATGTTGGGGCATACAGAGGAACCACTCCTGTGTTCTGCTAATAAGTCATGAGCTGACCTTCCTGCAGGTACACATGTAGCTGTTAAATAAAGAAAATAAGAGCACCAGGCTGGCAGAGCTGTGCTTTGGAGAGGTCACAAAGCACTCACCTTTCCAGCAGGTGAAAATGTCGGAGGAGAAGGGGGCTTAGCACCTGCACAAACATCAACTGATAGTGGGGAATGTATAAGCATCTGTTTTCATGAGCCAGATAATTGGGTCCTTGGGAAGCAAACTAACCAGAGGATGAAAATCTCCAGAATTCAGATTTCGTTTTAAGGCACTCACTTTTTGCCAGCAATCATTTTATACAAGAGCAGTGACTGAGTACAGATGCAATTGTGGTTATCCTGTCAGGGAACCATCTGTATTTCCTGGGTCCTGTTCCTCTCTAAGGGGCATAATTTCCCAGAGATCATGGTGTCAGAGCACTAGCACTTTTTACTGTAATCTCTTTTTTCCACCTTTTCTTTCTCCCTGCACCCACTGAAACCTGTGTGAACACCTAAAAATACATGTGACTTGGCAGATCTTTGCTGGGGCTCCTCACACATCAGCAGTCTGCCTAAGGCATTGTGTCCAAAAGCTGAACATCATTATAAGTTATCCAACTAGCTGATAAAATGTTACTCCATTTCTGTTTCCATGCATTGCTTTCCCCCTTGATGTGACAGCCCAATCTCCCACTCACTCACTGTCAGCCACTGTTTTCCTTTGATGCTGACACTCAGTCATTCAGTCTTTTCAATACACACCTTCCTCAGCACTAAGTGCACACTTGCTGTGGGTTGGCACGCTGGAATTGCCCGGGAAAACTTTCTTTCTTTTGTTTAAAAATAATCTAAAGCATTTCTTCATTGTTTAAAGAAATCATTTCCCCTTGGAGAAGGACAATATGCTGTCTTTCTTGTGTATACCATATATTGCAAACAAATACCTTGTGTATATTTATATGTACCTGATTTTTATGCCTTTTATAAATATAAAGGCAAAATCTTCAGTGACCACATGCAGCCACCATGGACCCCTGAGCAGCCATCAGAAATCTGCACTCAGCTGCTTGCCCAAGTGCCAGTAAGGTAATGCCCACCTTCACCCTTGATGTCTCTAAAACTCCCTAGCAGAAAAGATGTGCTTTCCTTGCCCAGCTAAAGCACCCATCCAGCTCAAGGCAGGTATTTTTGCTGGGATTCAAGCTGGCAAACGAGGAGGCACTGAAAGCCACCTGCAGATAATTGCATCTTAAAAGAAAATCAGCATTCATAGGCTGAACATTGTGTATTTGTTTGATTTGACATCTCAATTCTTTGCAGAAAGTTGGGAATGTGTAAAGCACTGATGCTTTGATTGCCAGGGCTGACTGTTCTCTGCACTGTGAAGTTGGTCTGATACATTAAAGCATCACACCCAGATTTTGGATGATGAGTTTTCTGTTAGAGACTGATGTTCCTTCCTTGAGCCTTGTACCTAAATAAAGCTTTTGAAGGATCTTTCTTTCTGCACTGCAGCAATCCCAGCCCAGCCATTCACTGAATGTTTAAAGCTGTCCTCACTCTTTATACAAGACAAGGGGTATGGGCATCTGAAGACCAGACTCAGCTTCACTGCTGAGTTCAATCATCCACCTCTGGGAAAGCACCAACATCACAAGCTGTCTTAATAAATAAAATAAATAAAAATAAAATGCCCAAAATAAAATAAAACAAAATAACATCAACAATCTCAAACATTTTAAAGAAGGAGCAGGTGATTCTGCTCCCATTGCCCACCTTGACACACCTTAAAAAGCTGAATTTTCTCAGGATAAACACTGAGTCAAGTTAAGATTCTTAACTCCTTTATATTCCATTTCCTAAATTTTCTGTAACATTCAGAAATCTTCCTCAAGGAAATAAGTAAATTGATCTTTTTCTTATAACACCTACTTTAGGTGAGTTCTGATCACTCTCTGCTCCTCAAGGGGCACTTGCCACATCCCAGTGGTAACTCCTACACATCCTCTTCAAAACAGTGAAAGAAAAACCAATTCAGGTATGGCTGGGCAGTGAATGTAACTGGCTTCTAACCACAGTAAGTGTGATTAGAAGCAATGGTTTAAGTAGCTGTCAGATCTGGAGAGCACCTTAATGAGAGCTGAGTACAAAACATATCTTCATTAAACAATGACCTGACCCCACAACAGCACTTTTCAACATTTCTCTCTGCCACCACTGTCAAAATTTTAGGTTGCTTCTTGACAAATATGGACAGATGTCTAAAAATTTCCCTTAATGGCTTGGGGTTTTTTTGGGTTATGGTTCTGGAATGACTTGGTAGTTAAAAAGCACTTGGTTAGAATTAAAAAAATGAGGCTAATTTCCCTGGTACAAACCTTTAGGAATTTTTAAGAGGGTGTTATATATTAGACAGCCTGAACTTTGTGTGTGTGACTCTGGGAGCATTGCATCGCCCCCCATTTGCATTTCCCAAATGTGATGTGCTCAGTGTCACTCTTGCATGACCTGTAGCTGCAGCTTGTTAAGGAAGAGGAAATGGAAACTGTCAGGAAACAGCAGAAAATTCCAGAGCAGTCACAGTAACCCACTCCTGGTGCCTTTTCCTTACACAAAACCAAGCGAGGATGGGCACTGGGGTCAGGCTGCCAGGACAGCCCTCTGAGAGGCCTTGCAGTCTGGACCTGGTATTTACATTAATCCAATACAGCCTCAGCTATGGGGGATTTGGCATGTTAGAAAAATCCCAGGTTTTAGAAGATTTTTTACAAGGATGTGCTTTACTGTACAGAGACAGAGGGTGAACAAGAGTTCCTGTCACTGCTGCTGGCAACCAAGTCCAGCAGAGGATGTGTTTGACAGCAAAAGAGATTTCTGTAGTGGCCTTTTCAGCCTAAGGAAAATGATATTAAAGTCTAAACCAAAAAACTGAAGGTCAGATTGCAAAAGAGCTGGTGTTCCTAATTGTAAACAGATTTTGGGAGAGCTCCATCTATATGGGCTGGCTACTTCTCAGTTTCTGACCACAAAACCAAACATTAAACTTTTTTTAAAACCTCTGATGCCTCAAGCCATGCTTCAGCCTATATTAAAAAGTCTTTTTAATATTTCAAGGTTTTCTCAGTGCCAAGCTATTAAATGTGTAGACTGATTTCCTTAGAGCAAAATCCTTCCCCAAAAACCTGGACGGAATGTCAGTCAAAATAGTTAATTACTAACCAAAAAAATCCCAGTAATTGACTGCATGGATTTTAATTTTATGAGATAGCGTTATCCTTGTGAGAACTCTCCAAGCTGAGGCTGGAGAACAATGGCTCCCTGAACACAAAAGCAGTTCACAGCAGAGATGGGAAGGCTGAATTTGACCTCACTTGCTCCAATAAAAATTCAGGTTATGTCCATAAAAATGAGCAAGAAAGAGGTAACAAAAGGGGGGACAATGAGAAGAGAAGGGTCTTTTTGAGGGGAATTTGCAAAAAGCTACAGCTAAAACTACCTTGGGCCTTTCATCAGCTATGCTCTCTAGGAGGTAAACAGTTTAGCAGACTGGTAGCTACAAAAAGTCACTACAAAAGCACCTCAAAAGTGGTTATTAGACAGATTTCTTGCATATTCTTTCTTCCCTGCCCAGCAGTAATTGGTCTCTAACAGGGAAAAGTGACAATGCAAGACCTCCACACCGGGTGACAGGTATTCCCACAAAGAACAGCAGTGCCCATTGTCAACATTTTATCTCAAGTTTCACGCCTGGATTTTTTGTCTAGAGGCCCTGCATTTATACAAGAATCACCAGGAGAGTGTTTTAAAACTGTTATTAAGGCTCAGAGTTGTGGGGGAAAGCTCTGAAGTGCAACACAGAATAAAAACTGCATTGCCAGTGCTCGAAGCCCAAAGACGACTTAAAAGGCCCCACCAGCCCCTTGCTGTGCATCACACTCAGTGTCACCTCCCTTTTCTCACAGACATTGTTTTAGAAGTGTTTAAAGGTTAGTGGCTTTGCCTAAATGTCCATAAAGCAAGCTCAGGTGCCCCTCAAAAGGTGCCTGTGGGGACCTTACCCAGGGGCTGGACAAGCTGAAGCAGCAATTAGTAGAAGCAGCATAATGTCTTTAGATTTTAGCTGGCCCCAGCAACATGCAACTTCAAAAGTGAGAGGTTGTTTATCCCCTCTTGGTCATGCTCTTTGGTTCAGCATGGGGTTTGATTGTTTCTTTAACAACTTGACACACATCCACGAGTTAAAAATAGCAAACAATGCATCCATCTTTCCTAGCAAAAACTGCACATACAGAACATTTGAATCCCATGCAGTGATAGGCCAGGTCTACACCCTGTTCTGTGCTGGACTATGACTAATTTTGCCTGATTTGGGTTTTTTTTTTTCTTTTTATTGCAAACAAACTGCTAAAACACACCCATATTTTACTACATAGGTGTCCCTTTGTATTCAGTACAGCACACCCAAAACCCATGGATAAAAGGCTCAATAGATACTTACAGTGTTGCCTGCACTGAGTGAAAAGCTAAAGTTGCATTTTAGGTCTGAAAACTTGTTTCTGGAAATTTTAATGAAGTCTTTATGAACAGGTAAGAAACAGCTAATGTTTATTGTTTATTATCAGTGCTGATATGACTGATGTGTGTTCTCTGCACTGGACAGTTTCTACATCTGGAAGCTCACAGTACTAAAATTTATACCTATGCTACATGTCAGCAGCAACTGAAATGACATGAGGCTAACAAGTGGCAGGTTTGACTGCAGCTCAGCCACTTCATTAAAACAGCTGTTAATTTAAACTGAAAGGAGAATCCATTCTCTTGGCTGCCCACCAGAAGCATTTCCCACAAAAGGGAAGAATCAGCAGCTCTGCTCATCAGTTCAAAAGTTCATTTGAATGATGTGCAGGAGAACAATAACACAAGGAAATGCAAAGGAAGCCCTGTTTATAGCTGGTTCCACTACTGGATTCCGTTAGGAAAAGACTGACATGACTATCTTAAACCCCTAAGAAAATTTTAAGCAGAAGCAGAACATCTTGAACAGATCACTTGAAACTTTGTTCACAACTCTTCTGGCTCGCGCTGCCATCCTGGTGGCTTTGCAGTCCTGTCCTTCATGTCACTGTTCTCCTTTATGACCAAGCTATATATTTTAGGTGATAGTTCCCCTCTGTTGGCCACTGCAGAGTATTTGGAGAGCTCCATATAACAGTTTACCACAGGATGCCCACTTTGGGCATGGACACTTGCTCAGGCAAGAGACTGAAGGCAGAGAGACTCCCCACTGATGTCTCAGCATGTTCCTTTCTGCTTTGCCATCATATCCAAATAAAAGGTTTTCAAGTTTTTTGATGAAAACAACACACTTAGAAAAAGTACAAGGAAAACTTCCTAATGAAATCCCACTGAAACATGCAGGAAAGGACACTTTTTGACCAGAAGTTTTCAAATCACCAGTATCTATCACAAACCCCCTGAAAGCTACTGTGTATTCTGCTGTAAACTAGAACACAGAAAAAAATCCTACCTACTCGTCCTCACATATACACAGAGGCTCTAAAGTGGAGGCAGAGATCTCACAGACAGGATTTGCTCCCCAATCCATCTGACATGTGCAGCAAAGGAGCAGAGATCCCACGGAGGAAACAGCAGAGATTGTAGAACAGGGCTACCAGAGGATGATCTCCTTGTGCCAGCTCGGTGCAGTTTAGGAAATAAGACACAGCTTTTCCCATAACTGTTCATACACACAACTGCACTCAGCTAAATTTAAGCACACATGAACAGAAGTTGAGTGCTCCAACCTTTCTCAAGCTGGACAGAGATTGCAGGGGAAAGAGTGAGTGACTCAATTACCCAAAGGCAGCTCTTGGCAGGGCTGAGTTTCCCATCAGAGGGATTAGATAGGCGGGAGAAAAGCGGTGTAGCAAGGAAAAACAAAATGAAAGGAAACAGAGATGAAACAAGATTCTCCTATTGATTTGCACTGAAAGATGAATTACTTACTTATCACTGCAGTTGAAAATGAAAGCTGTGCCAAAAGGGTGTAGCTTCTAGAGGAAACAAAATTAAATATATTTTCTTCTTTCCTTTATGTGAAGAATGTGCATGACTTCAGAAAGTTACCGAGGCAAGAGCTGAAAAACAAATAAAACAAAATAAATGTGTCCTGCACAGGACACATTTGAGTGTATGAATTCATTACACATTCAATACTCACTAGAGTGTATGACTCCAGCAGACCTACAGCCAGAGCCATGCACTGCTCACACCTCGGGGCACAGCAGTATTTCCACACACAAGCAGGACTGCCAACAAAACCCAGCCAAGTTGGCACCTCAAAGTCCAGACTGCTGGCAGGTGCTGAACCTCCTCCTTGCACAGAACACCTGCCCTGGGAAGCTGCCAGTCGGACACCCAGACGTGATCCAAGTGTGCAAGATCCTGACCCTGACCTCTGAAATCACGGACAGGCTCCTCTGCGGGTTACAAGAGGAGAGACAAGAAGGGGAACAACTTCTGCAGCATCCACTGGGGCCAGTGCCAGGGGAGGATTCCCACCTCTCCACCCTCAACCTGCTGCTCACTCCAGCACTGGTGCTCTGCTCTGCCACTCCTCCTTGCATGACTTTTCATAAGTGAAGCCACACACTGTAGTGATCCTGAGTCCCACTCATAAAACACACTGCACCCTCACAAACGACCTGAAACTGAGTTGGCTTTGGTGCTGAGGAGCCTTCCTGTGGCTGAGAGAGAAAGCCCAGCTGATGTGGAATGCAGGGAGTCCCCTCTCCAAGAGAAAAGAAGTTTCTAACCCAGAACTACACGATAATGGACTTCAAAGCTGTGGGGTTTATGCATGGAAAACCTGTCACTGGTGCAGGACTGAAACCTGCTTATCTTGGCCTTTCACATGGTGTAATTTGACAGGGCCCGTAGCACATCTAAAGGGAAGGAGATGGAAATGCATCTAACTGTACTGAATTTATTTACTTATTTATTTTTAAATAGTGGCAGGACTTACTCTCTTCAGCTCGTGAGCAGCCCCTGTAGAAGTGGATTAGTACATGGAGCACAGGAGGTGGTAGAAAGTAAAATCCTTTACGAGGTTTGCCCACACTTGGTCAGAAATACATTTGTAAGTTGAAGAAATCATTATACTCCTGAGAGTCCTTGGGCAGGAAATGAGTTTATCATTTGCTAGCAAATGATTTTGACCTTTCTGGCAAAGGTTAGAGGACAAAGATACATTAACTGGAGTAATTTAAGTCAAGTGTAAAGTAACTAAGAGTTACATGGCCTTAGGGAAGAGTCTGGAGCCTTAGTTGCAGGAGATGTTTCAGCATTTGATGAAGTTTACTACTTTAAGAACAAAATTATCATCATAAATTTCTGGGGTTTTACCTGGATGGGACTGTGACAGTTTAAATCTCTGAATAAAGTTTATTGCTCACTTCATCTGTCACTTGATGCCCGTACCACAGCACTGTGCCAGGCCACCAGGGTTATGTTGGCAGCTCTCATGAGGGTCATCTTTGGGATCACAGAGCCAGCACTTGCCCTCCACTACTGAGGTGAGGACTCAGGTCCTCAGATGGCTGCATGAAGAGTGCCAGACAGATATATTTTAACAGATTCCTCAGTTTCCCCTTGTAATCTAAGACTTGTTACAGCAAGCAGGAGCTCCTACAACGGCCTCCTGCCACCTGCACGTCCCACTGCACATGCAACTCTTGAACATAAAAGTTTTCTCGAAAAAATAGGTTTTTTAACAAAAAATCCCCCCAAAACAGCCCCACTACAAACCTTTCCCAAGATCTAAACTCCTCACTTTTCTGTGTTTCCTTCTGCTCCCCCATAATTCTAGGTGCATTAAGAATCATGCAACTGGATTTCTACCCAACTTCTCCAACAGATAAGGTCTGGACAGATCAGAAGCTATTATTGCCCAAAATGATCAAATATGGGCTTCCTAATATTATTGTTTTGGTATGATATAAGACTACTTCCATTGGAACACACTTTACTATAATATCCAAGCTAAGACTTTGCTGAAGCAATACCTAAACTAATTCCTAAGTTCATCACCTTAAACAGTATATCATTGCTTTCTCAAAATCTCAAATGGAAAGCAAAAATCCCTGTTGTGCTCAGATGCCTTGAACTTTGCTAATTCTTCATGTGCTACCCAGATTATTGCTCCTGATGTCAGATGAACATGTGTGGTCCTCTGCTCTCCCTCTGCAACATAATGAGAACCAGCTTATCTCATATCAGCTTCTAGAAGAGCTCAGCCATCTGAGATTACCCACAATGTGCTCTGTTTTCTGAGCTAAATTAATATTTAGGGGAAAAAAATAACGTGAGAGATGCAAATTACTGAAAAACAACCAGTTGAGAAGTCAGCCCAAGATAAAACACTGATATCTGAAGGCAATGCACAGAACAGCTCAATGTTCAGTCCTGCTAACACGGCTTCAGAGGGTTATCTAGAAATAGGAAAGGCAGAAACAGAAGCTTGGGAACATGATTACTCAACTCTTACCCAAAAAATAAGCTAGCCAAGCCAGGGACTGACATTTCTCCCTAATGCTGAGAAAAGGCATCCCAGGGAAGGAGGTTATGTGGTGACATTTCAAAAGGGGCCTGAGTTCTCTCATAGTTTGCAGCTAAATGATTTTATTTTCAGGACTCTCAGCCTTGTACCCAACCTAACGAGGACATTTACATAGAATATGGAAAATCCATTTATTCTCTATTTCACAGCAGGGATTTAAAACAAGTCTTCCCTTTTCCAGGAAGTGCTTTCCCATGGAACAGGAGTGTGTCCCAAGGCTGTGCAAGCCACCAAGCACATCCTCTTGGTGAGCATGAAATGCCTCTAGAGAAGCCCCAAAAAGTGACTTCTTCAGCCACTCTGCAGCCCAGGGAAGCAGGAAAGCAAACTCCAGGGCCTCTCTTCCGAGGTGGTACAAAAGGCTTGGCCTCTCTGCCTGGAGCTCATCCAGTTTGTAACACAGACCAACAGTGGCTGAGCTGGCAGGGGAAGGAAAGTCTCCCTGGCCTGATTAGAGCATCTACTTAACAGGCAGGACACCGGGGTGTCGTTCTTCTGCTTCATGAATATTCAAGTTCTTTAGACAAACTGAAAGGGCACTAATGAAAGGCTGAGAACACCCCTGCAGCCTCTGCCATGGTGGCTTGAGCATTGGCTGCTGAGGTCCTGTGGGGCAGGATTTTGTCCTTTCTTCAGCAAAGGCCATCACCCTGAAGTGCACAGTCTGAGGAGAACCTTCACTGCTTCCAGCATCCCTCCCTCACATTTCTGTATAAACCCAGCTCTTTATTTCCTTTGCTACTCTGATGTTAAAGATATGTTTTAAAATAGGAATGACTTCTTTCCAGACTACATCAAGGATGTAATCCAAATTAATTTTGGCTTTGAGTTTTTTTTTAATCTTAATTAAAATAAGTACTTGTTAAAATCCAGACAAAACTTTTTCTTTCCAGCTATAGAAAAGATTCACATGGCAATAACTCAAACTTCCTGAGACTACAGACAAAAAGGAGAAAAAGAAAAATGCTTCCATAGTAGTAACAATATTTACAGTTTAAAACTACTTTTCGATCTCAGTGTTATTCATGTTTTGTCTCAGAGTGAAACTGATGCACCATCCAGTAACTCACACTGAAGCCCACAGCAGAACACAACCATGACTCAAATGCTGTAGATCATGCTGCCCTTAACACCATTTGTCAGTGCTCAAACAATTTTCTGTAGTCAAACATGAGATGAAGCACAAAACACATTTCATAAGATACTATCATCACTCTTTTGACAGCTCACAGAACGAACCCCCCTGGTTTTTTCTATAACAAAGCAACTGTTCCTCAGAACCATGTGTTATTTCACAGTTCTAATCTAAAATCCAGTTTGCATTCAATGAAAGACCAAGTGGGCAAATGAAGAGTTTTCAAGAACTGCATCAAGATCTTGCCATACATTTCTATGTTCTGGGCTACTTCAGCATTCAGCATTTTCTAGTGGCCCTTACTGATCCTCTACTCATCTGAAAATTCAAGAGAGGTGTGTATTGAAAGATTGGGTCCTGATCTTACCAAGGCCCCAGTTTTCACTTTTTGGAAAGTATCATGAATGCAGAAAAAAAAACCAAAACACAGGTAGCATCTTTTCCCTGTGATCTCTGCAGCAGCTACAACAATCCCATCCACCCCAACAGCTGCCTCCAAAGGCTTTCACCTTCTCCCAGAAATCATGAGCCTATCGTATATATCTAGGGTTTAGAATGTATTTTTGAATTGTGGAATGGTTGGAGCTGCAAGGGGTCGTAAAGACCATCCAGTTCCAAGCCCCTGCCACGGGCAGGGACACCTTCCACTATCCCAGGTTGCTCCAAGCCCCGTCCAACCTGGCCTTGGACACTCCCAGTGATGGGGCAACTTCTCTGGGTAACTGTGCCAGGGCCTCACCACCCTCACAGTAAAAAGTTTCTTCCCAATATACAATCTAAACTTACTCCCTTTCAGTTTGAAGCCATTCCCCTTATCCTGCCAGAGGGAAGGGCTTCAGAGCGATGAGCGGCTCCCTCATCACAGAGAACGATGCAAGACAGAGACTGAGGTCTCCTTTTCCAAGACACAGGGAAGTCAGGAGTCAGGTAGTTCAACCACAGCACCAAAGATCACAAAACAACCTGCCAGGAATTAAAAGTCCATGTTCCAGTTGGGAACAAACCTTCTTTCCCTCCAAAGCTGCAGCCCCTTGCTGACCACCCTTCACTTCCAGTCAGCCATCGGGATGAAAACTCAGGATTCGCTTCCCGGCTTGGTCATAACGACCCTGAAACTCGCTGACAATTCCCGCAGGAATTCTCACAATCCAAAGGAGCTGAGCTGCCCTCTCCTGGGAGCAGTGGAGGCAGCAGGGCAGCCTCCCACAGCCAAACACATCATTAGCAGGTGGGGAAAGCCGGTGGAATGGGAAATTAATGCATCGGGCAGCCCCCTCCAGATGGACTGCCCGGCTTTCCCATTTACGGTTCCACTAAAATTGGACTGTGGGGTTGGATTCAGCTTCAGCAGCATTTCTTCTGCAGGCTGCAGAAAGAGGTCATTTGGCATCAATTTCTTCACAGGTTTTCCAGATAGGAACCTACATGGATTGTTAGGTTAAATCAATAGGGCAAAGATTAAGTGAATGCTGTGTCAGAACAAGAGCTTACAGAGGAGTTTAACGGGACTGACAAAACACAACCTGAACAGGTACCTGGTGCTGTTCCTGGCAGAAGTGTGTTTGCACTTAGGATTTTCCCAAATCTCCTGTTAATTTACGAGAAAGAAAAAGGATTCCAGATCTGTGAGTGATGAAGGGAAGGAAATCAGCCTGCAGCTGTAACCCAAAACAGCAAAACCCTGAGCTCGTTGAAAACAGAAAGAGTTTTCATTGCTACATGTTTTTATTACACCAGACTTGAAGCAGAGAACTTGGAGCTGGGGGACAGATTAGTGACAATATCATAATACAACTTTAGCAGCATCAGCCAGCCCTTCCAGCTCCCTGCTCCCCTTTTGGGATACACTAGCACAGACAAAAGTGAGGAGTTAGGAGTTCGAAAAGGCTGCAGCATAAAAAAATACGGGTTTGGGTTGTTTTTTTTCCTGAATATCATATGTGATGTTTTTTAAGTAGTGATAAAAAGCTAGGATTTCCAGGAACATTTCCCTGCTAAGTTGTCGACAGAAATCACAAGGTGGATGATTTCTGCAATTTAAAGAGTGGGAAATGGCAGCCAGTATGCTAATTAGAAACAGTTCTAGGAAAAACATCTAAAGCAAAGTCCACCAGGAATAAGATGGGTATATGCTTTTAAGATTAAAAAAAGTATTTAAATTGCCTACCATAGCCTCTGATGGTTTTGTTTCTTAGGGGGATTTTTTGTTTGGTTTTAAAAGAAAGTTACTTTTCTCTAGTAACTTATTCTTCTTCTGCAGGCACTTGGGATAAGGACAATCAGGTGAGTCACTTCATGAATATTCCTGCATCCATATGGCATGTACAGGAAATCCATTAGAATTAATATTTCTTTACATGGTTTATTTATTCGAGTAAGCCCTTGCCTCAAAGTGCATTGTTCCCTTAACATAATAATTCTGATAAATTACCCTTTTCTTCAATGCCCCATAAGCAAGGAACACAGTGCTGCTACGTGAAGACCCATTACTCTGGCTCATTGCAAAGAAAACACCACACTTTGGAGCACGTTTCCCCCAGCAACAAATGCTTCTCTAGATTTTAGAAGCTGCAGATGCCATTTTTAAGTGAGGGGGAAAAAAAATGTCAGCTATCACTTGCAATTATTAAACATTCATTTGTTTCTGACTGCCTATTGCTCCCATGTATATTTGGACATAGTGCCATTCATTTCCTGACTAACCATGGATGCTTCCAGGCTTCGAGTCTGCCTGGGGTCTTTGATAGGGCACCTGATGAGAGACACACATAATTAGTGAGTATTTTACATGTAACTGGATACAAGAGCTAGACCCTCACTTAGATTCAAGCCAAAGTCACTCTGCTGGGTACAACTCAGCTAAGAAAATTCCTGAGGATCTCCAGTGTGACTTCCCCATTTTTGTTTGATTCCATTGGAATTAATTTCTGTGAAGAGAAATCAAGGGGGTTTTACTGTGGTTTGTTCATAATCAGGTTCACTGAAGACTCTAGACAAATGGGCTTGCAATGGGTTTGGAAAGATGTGAGCAGGCTCTGCTCCTCATGTTTAGTTTGTGGGTATCATTTTTCTCAAGAACTGCCTGTAAGCTGTGGGAGGGAGCCCAGTGAACATCACATGGAGAACCTGACCTCGCCAGGACCAGCAGCTCTGCCAGACACGGGTCACGCAGGACCGAGGGACCACAGCAATTTCTGACCTTTTCCTTTCATCTTCTCCTTCCTCCTTCTCCTCCCCAGCTGGCATCCTCCCTTAACTGGCCAGTACAGCCCAGAAATGGACTCTAAGGAGGGGAAGGGATATACAAAAAGGCACAGAGCTGGCAGCAGAAGCTGGAAGGCAGAAGCAGAAACGGCAGAAGAACCTCAAGACCTTAAAGCCTCAAAGAAAACGGGATCTTATCCTGCTTGCCACCAGCAGATGGGATGCAGTGCTGCTCACAGGAGAGAGAGGGAGGGAGAATCAGAATAATAGCTTCTCTCTGGACTTCAGGAAAGTAGATAAACCTGACTGTCTCCTCCTAAAACAGACCTGTGGCCAGGAAGCCTTTCAAGGAGCAAAGCATTAGCAGCAGGTGGTGCCATCTGTCCTACTCTAATTCCTTCTTGCTCAAACAATATATGTCCCAGTTAGTGAGGAAGGTAAAAAGCAACAACAAAACCCCAACCCCAACTGCCAAATAGCCAGGGAGTGGGAGAATAGGAGGCAAGGAGACAAAAGGCTAATTTTAGCTGAATAACATGAAATAAAAATAGTGTTAATAACAATAAAGCACAATGAAAATGTGATTGCTAAATGACGCCTTCTCTCTATGGTCTGCTCTATTGCACCTGTGCCTTAAGATGAATGATTAGACAGAAAATCAAACCACAGTATGGCTTTACCCCTGAGCTGAAATGCAAAGGCCAGGGCAGTCTTGGGAGAGGCTGCATCACATCCTGCCCTGCTGTGCATTGCTGTTACCACAGTCCAGCTGGAGTTTCCCAAGGTGCCACCTCTATGAAACACGGGCAGACACCGCCTGGCACATCATCCCTCTGTCACCTGGGGCTGAGGCACATCAGCCAGGTTTGCATCACTTCCATCAGTGCTGCTTTAGCTCTGGGCAATGTAAGGGATTTTCCTGTCAAATCTACCTTACATGTCACAGACTATCCTTTCCTATCTCTATTTTAATATGCAGCCATGTATTAAGGTCTCTGGAAAATGCTGAACAATAAATATCAGCTCTGCACTATATGCAAGACCCTGTTGCAACCTCAGCAAAATTATCCAAGAGCTCTTTGGTTCCACAGTACATGTAGCAGTAGAGAGGTAATTTCTTCCACTTGGACTAAATCAGCTTGAAAGAAATAATGGTTCATTCTTCTGAGCTCAGGACTGACTTTTTGAGGCAGATATCAAAACAAACACTTACACACAAGGTAAATTTCATGTTATAACAAAGCAGCAATCCCCCCCTTCAATTTATGAACTGCAAGAGCTAGAACTAAGTTATATGAAAAATAAAGGAGTTCACTTCTGAAAGAGAAGGAAGAAATGACAGAAAGTATTTGGCACAGTTAAAATTAGTTTTATTTTGAAGCCATTCAGAATTTAACCCTCGGATGAATACCTTACTGAGGCAAATAAAGAATTTGCTGGCACCATAAGGAGAAACCTCCTACCTCAACAACCGAAACAGGGTTTCATTTAATCTCCCCAATGTTGCAATGAATAATATCCTTTCTAGGTCTGTGTTTCCACTGGCAATGATTGTGCTTGACACGCTCACGTTGCAGACATTCTGCACAGATTGCATTTTGCACAGGCTGAGTTCAGAGGAACTAAGGATGCCACCACACTGCACCTCCCAGACATGGCCATACAAGCACTGAACTAGGAAATGCCATTGGATACAGGGTAGGTATCAAGATAAAGATAAGAGAGACAGGATGGTCCAAGGACTGGGGGAGGAAGGATGGAGAAGGTAATTCCCCTTCTGTGCTATATACTTCCTAAAAGTGATGCCTGAGCACACTAGAAAAGCAATGGTGGTCACACGCTCCTTTGCAAGTGGAAATAATGGAGAAAAGGACTAAACCAGCACCTGACTGGTGAGGAAGGAAAAGACCACTAGACTAGAGGGGATTCTACACACCAAACCAGTGCAGTTCCTGAAACAGCTCCACAACAGGAATTTATTCCAGAGATTAACTCAGTTTCTGGTTTTAATTTTCACATAGCACCACAAACACCATTTATCCACCCTCTGGGTATCCCTACTCCAGAGACAAACAACATTTAGCAAAAGCCATTGCATGCACTCACTGCTGCTTGCACTTGGTTTTTGCACACACAGTTTCTAGATCTTAAGCCTACCTAATAATCTCAGATCTGTGTGGTTTCAAATGTGGTTTGTGTTTAAGAATTCAAGTGTGTTTCCAGTGTGACATATTTTAATACCCCTCCCAGACAAGAATTCAGGCTGAAAGAGCCATTTCCATTCTGTCTTGCTCTGAGCAGGACCAGAGGCCACGGGGCTGGATCACAGCCTGAGCCTTGCTGCCCTTCCAACACCACTTCCCAAAGGCACACCCAGCTTTTGGACTTGCATGGCTACTGACAATTTTGCAGAAGAAAGGAAATGTTTCCCACAGCTTTACCCTTCACACTCAGCACAAGAACGACACCTTTTTTAAACAGACCTCCAATATTTGGCACAACAATTTTTCTCAGGCCAAGACTTCACATTCAGTTTCGAGAGGGTGACAGCACAAGCAAGAGTCATCAAATTCCACAGAGATGCCCACAGCTGTCCTGAGGTTCCTCCTGTGCTGCTGTAGGATACATGGAGCACAACTGAAAGAACAAGGAGATGTTGCACACAAGTTTTCCAACTCTCTGCTGGCCACACCACAAAACTCCTGAGGTCTCTGACCAGGGTATGATAGTGACAGGTCCCAGGAGCCTTCATGTTTGCTATTCCTCACTCTTCCTTCCTAAAATTGATGGCAATTCTCAGCCCAAAGCAGCTCTGACACTTTCTAATGGAGCAGGAACATAATGCAGACCCTCCTCTTATCTCAAGCTGGGCTTAACCCAGCAGCTGGGCATTCCCAGCAGCCCTCGTTCACTGGGGAATGCTCTGCTCCCTGCATCACCACAGAGGTGCAGCTCTCAGCATTTTCACTAAGACATGCAGGGATGGGACTTGGGTGCTGCCTCTGGGGAAATCCTGAGCACAAACACCTCCCATTCTCTCTCCTTCCCCTATGAGCACAACTGTTCACAGTTCAGCAGCAAAGGAGGGAAAAAGGAGGCACCAGTCACCAGTAACCAAGCACATCTTACTTCCAGGCACTGAAAGACACGAATAATAATAAGCATAAAGACATTCTCTGTTCCATCTGTATTGCAAGCACCAGAGTATGAAAGCTTCAGACCTCTTTTGAAAGACTCCTGGGGCAAAAAGAAGTGACCCAACCTAAGGCTGATCTATTCATCAATGGCGAAGCCATGAAAAGACAACATTTTCCTTTCTGCTGTCATTTTGAAGTCTGTTTACTTGTAACCTTAAAAGGAAGTGAATTACCTCAAAAAAAGAAAAGAAAAAAAAAGAAGAAGAAAAAAAATAAGGATGACTGCCTGGTCTCCTCAGAACACCTCAATACCAGATAAATGTTCCTCTTATAGAAACGAGTATTAGAGCCTTTGGATGGCATCTTTCATTCTGTGAATTGCCCAATTACTTCAGAAAGATGTTGTGGCATTGTTGAATGCTGATAGAAACTCATTGATCTGTTCCCAGACTTACCAGTACACAAAGGATGGGAAACACTCCTGGCTCCGAGTTTCTCTAATGTGCCTTATTGATTCTGTGAAATGCCAAACTCTGCACTTATTTACAAACATGCTGCACTGCAAAGTCCCCATGCATAGAAAATGCCCTGCCCAATTTATTTCCTTTTTACTGAAACATTTTGTGTGAAAAATTAAATCAGCTGTAAGTAATGGACATGGATTTTTGCTTATGTTTACCGTGCAATTTTACCCAGAGAGAACTAAAAAAGGATTTGTAGAATGCAGTGACTTCTCAGCTCAGACTAGCATAGGTTTAATAAACTTGTTCAGACCTGTCTTAGGGATGTCGGGCTCCATGTGGTTTATTGATCAGTTTGTGTGCCCGGGGCTCCAGAGCTCTCCCCTCCCCTGCAGAGTCTGTCCCTACAGGACACACAGGAGTCAGTGATCCTGGTGTTCCCAGACCTGCACTGTACAACCACTGTGCTCTCACACACACAGAATGTATTTGAACTTACATAAAAACCACTTTTCCTGCAAAAGTCCGGGGTAATAGGAGTCAGGAAAGCATTCAGTTGCCACAAAAAACTTATCACTCCTTTTTAGGGCTCTTTCAAGCTGCTTTAATGCCTTACCAAGCTTATTGTACCTAACACAGTGGCTGATCAGTAGCATTCCAAGGTCTGGTTTTGGTCTTTTCACTGAGGTAACTTCTAGTCAGAAAAGTTTTGTTCTCTGGCACATGCCTGTTCTCTTCATACTCAAAGTTTTCACTGATATTACTTCAACCTCAAAGTGTGATTTTTTTGCCAACACATTTCTGCTGGTACTGTTTACCAGCTCCCTGCTACTGTCTGTCTTACCAGCAAGACTGCTTAGGGCTAGTAAAGAACTGACTTTTCCTAAGAACTTCACTTACTTAACCATAATTCTGAAGCAGAATAATGTCCTTTCATCTATAATAGACATAAAATAATTGTGTTCATCAGGCTTGGTAAGACAATTCTCTGAAAAACCACAGAAAGCAAATCTGACTAAGAATGTATCATTTTCCAGAGACGGCTTTGGAATAGATCAAGATTTGCCCCATACTTATTTTTATCAAATTAATAGGTGTCACAGCCCTCACAGTACCCCCCTGAGTAGAAAGTTGCCCAATGGGCCACATTTGCTTTCATTACACCTGCAACAGACTGTGAAGAAAGTAAGGCAGGAAGCAGCCACGACATCCCAGTGGTTTTATTCCAGTGCTTCCATGGGCTCTCATCAGAACAAAGAGTACTCTGCAACACTGAGCAGGTGCTGCTCCCTACAGGGTGAACATCATGATTTCTCCTACCTTTTTCTGAAGTTGAGATTGATCCCCAGACTGGCACATCCTCTGTAAAGCTGTTTTGGGACACGTAGGTCACCTGCTCCAATCCTCTGCAGAGCTCAGACACTTCTGGGTGTTGCCTCTGCACCTCCTCCTTCCAAGCACAGGGTGCTCAGGGTCTCCCCCGGGGCTGTTGGCACACACAGACTTCCAGAAGGCAGCAGTGGAGGTCAGCAGCTCTCCTGAGCAGCTGAAAGGAGAAGGATAATCAACAGCAAGTGGGAAGTCATAGAAACACAGAATCACAGAATGGTTTGGGTTGGAAGAGAACTCAAAGACCATCTCCTTCCAATCCCCTGCCACGGGCAGGGGCACTTTCCACTATCCCAGGTTGTTCCAAGTCCCATCCAACCTGGCCTTGAACACTTCCAGGGATGGGGCAGTCAGGGCTTCTCTGGGAGAGTGCCTCATCACCCTCCCACAACAGAATTTTTCTTTACTATCTAGTCTAAATCTACTCTCTTCCGTGTGGTCATTCCCCCTTGACCTGTCCCTCCATGAGCTTGCAATGAATTAATCTTCTGGGGTTTGCTGAAGAGAAACAGAACAGAGGGGTAAAGGGGAAGGAACTACCCCAAGTCCTAAAGAACACCTTCCCCCTGCACACGTCAAGGGGCAATGATTTGCTCCCCAGTGACCAGAGAAACGAGCACTTACCCCATCCATCTGTTTCTAAACTAGAAGAAACAGGTTAATGTGCAACTGATTCATAAGCCATGTGCTGGCTCTCTCCCCAGGGATGCATTTCACCCTGGAGTTTAATTAAACACTCCTCCTTAGGCAAACACTGTATATTCTTAAGAGAATTCTAAGAACAATTTTTTATTCCCAGTTGATTTTCTTCCATTATTGTATGTAGTAATTTCTTATTTATATCACACCTTTTGTGTATTCCATAAGCAAACCTAAGTACCACACCATTAGCATACTAGTAGCTGCACAGGCTCTTTCCAAAAATTTACAGTCCCAGCCTAATCCTGCCTAAGTACAGAAAATAAAGATCAATTTTTCCACATCTGAACCAGACTGGATTTAATTCCATCCAACACATTCAAATGACAGCTTGGGAAACACGAGATTCTGTAAGGTCCTGAGCTGAATTACAACCAGTATTAAGGCAGTGGACTGGAGATGTCAATTGTGGAATATCCTCCTAATGTTTATTAACTTCTCTGTCAATGAGAATCACTGCTCTGACAACAGACTGGCTGGTGAAAAATCATTGTCCATCTGTTCCCAGCTCACATCCCAGGGTAAAGGACTCGCTTTCTTTGCTGAAGTGTAAAAAGTCATTTGAGTTTGAAAAGCGCTAGAAATGCCTCTGCTATCACATGCAGCGAGCCACGAAGCTCAGACTGTTTTACAGGGACACTGTCACAGCATATCAGGAAAAATTAGCCATTTAAAGACTTCAAAATCTCCCACTCCAGAGCCCGGGCTGAGGCTGCCACACGCACAGCTGGAGCCGAACGAAGGTCAGCTCCTGTAGTGTCGTGTCACCGTGCCAGGCACTGCTGCAGCCACTCCGAAACACTCCCCACGTCCCAAACCACCTCCAGAACACGGGGTCAGCCCGTGCCATGTGCTTTTGCTCGCCAGCAGGGTAAGCAAACCCTGTTTCAGCATCCCCACAGTGCTCTTCGAAACGCTGTGCAAAAACCACGCGGCAGCCAGAAATGAGTCATTAAGGACTCCAACTTCTGATGTTTGTATCACCATGTACAGATGAGCAAACCAACATCCTCCTGACAAAAATCACTCCTGAGAAGCCTGGTACACTCAGTCTAAATAATTGACTAAGTGTAGAGTTTAGAAGATTAATAAATTAACTGTGTGCTGCACTCCCTGCAAACCTTCAGGCCCCAGAACTAGACAGGTGGCATCAGGTGCACTGACATGATAATACTAATTAGGTAACAAAAAGACAATGTAAAGCAAATGATGTCTAGATAAAAAAATACGGTGGGTGTTGGAGGTTTTCTCTGTGGGGAGACCACAGGCATGTGCATTATTCTGGAGAGAAGTAAGGAATGACTTATCTAATTGAAACTACGGGGGTGTAGAGGGAAGGGGCAGGAGAGACAGACGGTAATTCTGTGAGCTGGAAAGCAGCCAGAATGCTGGGGTTAGCAGCTACACACTTTCAAAAGCATCATGAGATCTTATGTGATTACAAACCATCAAGACCCTGGTTCTAATTCTTTTCCAAGTTACATTTGGCAGTAGAGCAAGGCAGCAGTCCAAGGCACTGCATTCATTTGGGCTGAAGGACAGAAGTCACCTACACCCCCACATCCCTGTCCTTTACTTCAACTTCTTTTTGGATGTTTCTCATCTAACACTAGCAAGGCCTTGGAGAGCGAGTCCCTGGTGAGATGCCACATCCATGGAGCTGTAAAACCCTTGGCAGCCACCCCCTTGAGCAGGACCTGCTGTAAACAACTGTGGGAGGGTTCACGAGCACTGCCCCAGCAGCCAAAGCAGTGCTGCAGGGGCTGCAGGGCAGTCACCTCTGGTGCTGGCATCCCACCAAATTCCCACATTTGCAGGTGCCCGTGTGCAGCCCTCTCTGAACAACGTACAGACATCACCTTCTGTGGGTACCAACCGCAGCATCACAGCAGCAAACAGGCAAAAACAAAGCAAACAAGCAAAAATTCTCTCCCCCGAACCTTAAAAAGCCAAATCCCATTTCATCAGATCTACCACAGCTGCAAGGATCCTTTTGATCACAGAGAGTGCAGATTGTGTGACCCCCAAGGTATGGTGCTTGTTTCTGCCTCTCATGCTCTTACTACACATTCCCCCAAGTTCTATTTGGAAAGGACACGGCTCTTTGTTACTTACAGCATTTTATTGGATACCATTACTCATAGATCTGCAAGAGACTACCACAAAAGTTAAAATGAAACACCAGTACCACGATTTGCTGTTTACAACACAGTGCACGGGACTTGCAGACATGATATAGCAGCAGCACAGCAGTTTTAAGTGTATTAAATGTGCCATAAACATCTAAATTGCTGTTGGTATTTTTTAAAGGATCAAAGAGACTAAAGCAAATATCATGCCCCTTAACTGAGAACAATTGCAGAACATTTGCAGAATCTCCACAGAGTATCTAGAGCCCAGCTAACAAGGGCTGCAGGGATGAAGCAGAGAGAGCACCTTGCTCAGCAGAGAGCCTTCCCATTACACCCCAGGATGCACAGGATACACATTTATCAGTAACCATAAGAGCTGCAGGCCTAGATTTCAAAATACAGCAACTATTTGAGATCCCTGTCCCATAGAATTTGAGCTGATTCGTGTTTCCCCCAGAAAAAAACATGAGCTTTAACAGTGTTTGTTGGAATAGGCATGCTGTTCTCCTGAACACACTGCTGGAGTGGTGGGGGGTTTTAAATATGTGCTTCCTCAGTCAATAGTTATTTGCATATTTGTTTCCCTTTCTCCTTCACAAGCAATTCTCCCTTATCTCATAAGATCAGATCCACTTTAGAACAACTAAGATTAAAACAAAAAAGTTTTTTTTGGTCTACAGTTACACTATTCTAATCTTCAAATTTCCTAGCAGCTACCTTTATATTTTTTTCCAAACTTCAGCTTCACACATCATCCAGAGAAATCATTTAATAATAGTTAACACTACAGAAACATCAAAGCTGCCACAGGAAAAGCTTTTTGGGTTTGAAGCATAACAGGGCACAATTTCATACAGGCTTGGTCAGGAGATTGGTTTTGGCACTCTCAGCACCTGAGGCACCAACAAGGACCAAGGTGCACCTGGACAACCAAATGGCCCCAAAAGGGCCACTGAGCCCCCACCAAAGAAAAAGGTCCAAACCCCACCCTGAGGGATGCACATTTTGCAGTCTTTTTTGTGCTGGGGGTAGAACCAGTGACACTTCATCTGGAAAATTACATTCCAGGTTAGGAGATGGTGGAACGAGCAAGAATTTCAGGGCACTGCACAGGATTTCCTCTGAAGAACGGATACAAGACCTGTTATTCAGCACTTCAGGAGGAATTTGCCCTTGAAAGTGCTGTTGAGAATGACAATATTCAGGACAATCAAAATTCTGGGATGTTTTTGGCCCCAGATAATATTAAGGAGGAAAAAAAAAATGAAAGACAAGCACATTCTCTTAACAAAAATTTTCTTATCTCTTCTCCATAATTCTTCCTCTCAGGGTTTTACGTCTTGGTCATTTTTAAAATCACATCAGGCACCAACCTGCTACAAAAGTAACAAACCTCCAGGCAGTTATTATTCAACACTGGACTTAAAATTAATGTAGCAATTTTTAGTACCTCCAAGCAAAACAAAAACACATTTCCTAAAATTTCCTGCTTTGAAAAAGAAACAAATACTCCTGTCTTCTTTAGGAAGCAGCAGAAAGGCAGCAGACAAGTTGCACTGTGAGAACAAATAAAGAAATCAAGATAGAGATGACAACTTCTTGTAGTGCTTCTCACTGGCTGCAGCACTTTTCACTTGGCTGAATCCCACCTTCCACGGAAGCAATGACACCTCCAACAAGGGCAGCAGCCAGGGAGGACAGGAATGCACGTGACCATCCAAAACCACAAGTAATTAAATCATAAAATATCCTGAGCTAGAAGGGACTCACAAGGATCACCAAAGTCCAACTCCTGTCCCTGTCCAGGACACCCCAAAATCCCTCCATGTGCCTGAGGGCTTTGTCCAAACACTTCTGGAGCTTTGTAAGGCTTGGGGCCGTGACCATTCCCTGGGGAGCCTGTTCAGTGCCCCACCATTCCTTGGGGAAGAACCTTTTCCTAACTGAGGGAAACTGAGGGAACTTTTCCTAACTGCAAAGGGACAACAGCCCAACAGGCATTCAGTAGAGGCTGGTGGGTTTTATCCAAGGTGGGAGAAGAAACAAAGCATGTCAATACACATTTGAACAAGAAAGAGAGAAAGAATCAGAGGGCCAGTCCGGCCCTCATCAGACACTCGCTGCTCAAGAAGGGGTTGTTGACATTCTTCTGCCCTGAAAATCGATGCAATTTTCACTCCTCTCACCAACATTACACTCTAATTTTGGGGTTCTTTTCAGGATCTGGTACAGCAGTGAGTTGCACACACTCTCACGGGGGCTGACTGCCATCCTGGAGGGCTGGAGATGGCCAGGGAAGTGAAGGGCAGCTGCGACGAGTGACACTGGCACAGCACTAAAAGCCAGAGAGACACCAGCCCTCCTGACCCACCTGTGTTTCGCTGCTGCACAGGCAGCTCCATTTCCAGGGATTAATAGGTGTGCAGTGCAGAAAACTTTGCACTTCCCCAAAGTCCCAAAATCCTTTTTTTTTCTAATCTATCATATCCAAGGCTGCTCTGAGAACAAACCAGCATTTACTAGAAAGAAACCTTTATTGCAAGAGTGAGCTGAGTGATAAAAGAGACACCTGAGGTTTGCTCTTCATTCCACCCAAGATGAAATTCCTCTACATACAAATCCCCTTCCAAACAGGAAGGCTGTGGGAAGCAGTCTCTTATCTAGCACAGGGGGACCTGTTTGAGCTGTCCCTAAAGAAGGCACAGCTCCCAAAAAACCCCTCAGATGATAAAATGTGTCCTTTCTGTCATGTTAATTATGGAGAAGGCAGCACAAGAACCACAAGCCTCAGCAGGTGTCAGTGTGTAGCATCAATGGAAGACAACCTCGTGGAAAAAGCCCTCCCTGGGCTGCCCATTTAAGTTGCTGCTTGGCTTCCAATTTCCCTGAGAGCAGATTAACCTCAGAGGCAGCTCTGCCAGAGCGACAGATCGGCTTCAGAGGAGGCAGACAAGCGACCCAGGCACCAGGAGCAGAAAACATGGGCTTGCTCCTGACTCGCTCAGCTCCCAGCCAGGAATATTGTCCTTGCTGGCTGCTCTGCAAGACGCTACATGCCTTTCGCTGTGCCAACACACAGTGACATTTTATTCAGAAATTCAGCAGCATCTGCTGCTTCAGTGGCCAAGTTTCTGCCTCAGCAAAACTTGGACTGGATTTTAGCTAAGTGGCCAGACAGGTGATAACACTGTGAAGTCTCCATCCTCCTCCCAGTGCTGGCTGTTCACAGGGATGCAAAGGGGCTAACACCTAATTCTGTAGGTGTGGAAAAGCTGTGCACTTCAGCTTTCTGTGGGTACCCCAGGCACCAGAAATGATGTGCTGCTTGACTTCAGGGAATAACTGAGCGTGTGTGAGGAGAGCCAAGGTCAGCAGAAAGGGAAAAGGAGGAATGTCAGAAATAGGCCTTAGGCATCCCAGAGATCCATAAAAAGTGGGACAGCTCTGGGTGGGAGAATGTACCGCAATCTGTTGTTGCATTCACTCTATGCACACTGAGGATGAAGGGAAATCCGAATACAGCAGCTCTTCTCCACCAAGTTTTAGGGGGAAAAAGGGGGAGGAAAATGTCCAGAGACAACCAAGAGCATTACCAGGCAGAGAAGTAAAAGCAGCAGGAACCTAGTGCTGCAATCCCACAAAGAGGTGTGAGTCACTGGGTTGGAGGAGTACACAAAAACTGTCCTGGAAAACGTTTTATCCAGCTACATAAGTTTACTGTGTTTTGAGGATGTTTGGACCACGCTAAAATCAAGCAGAGGCTATTGAGAGAAAAGGGCCTGTGGGCACCAAACTATTTCGCTTATTTTAATGCTTTAGCTTAGCAAAGTCAGTGGCCAGGCTGAGGGCAGCAGTCATGGTGTGAACACAAAGCAGAGGCACTGAGACCTGCTTTCCACGCAGTAGAGCCTTCAAGATGTTAACAAAAAATTGTGTCTGCCAAAAATACAAGTGTTTTCTAGGGAATTCTTCAATTACTTTCTTTACTCACAGTGCCTATATTCACAGTGAAAACATTCAGTGGAGTGGGAAAGGCATGACAGGGGGGGAAGAATGAGGGCTGGTAAAACCCCAAAAGTTTTTGTGTTTCATCCTTGGCTTGTGCAAGAAGTGACACAAGCACCCCAAAGCCCCCAGAAGCAGTAAGTGCTTTGCAGCAAATGAGTTCTTAGGTGGATGTCATCACTCAGATCACAGCCAAATAATTCCAGACTAATACCTGGAATCCTGGCAAGGCTGGCCAACGCTCACACTGTGCAGCAGATATGCTGATTTATGTCTGCAGGAGACAAGAGAAGCCATGGCCTCCTCACTTCTGCTGTTGTAAGTCCCTCTCTCAAGAAAAATTCAAGGAAAGAGTGTTTGGGAAGACTTTGCAAGCAGCTGATTGTGGAGGACATGAAGCAGGCAGACTGCAGGAGGGATTTTCAGGGTTATTGCATGCACAGATCCTGAGCTGGTAACACGCTGGATGGAGGGAGCTCCCTCTCCCTCAGCAGAACCTCGAGGGCTTGTCCCTCCGGACAGCTCCTGCTTGCCCTCCGTGAAGTGGGGAGGCTTGACTCCATCCACAACCCCAGAAATAAAAGGCAAAACCAAAGAGGCTTTCTGGTTTTTGGGGGGGCTGTGAGATTGCAGCTGCACCATCCCCTTGCCCAGGGGCCTCCCTCGGCTCCTCCCAAGGCACCGATGGCCGCAGCAGCGCCGTGCTCACAGCACGTGTTTCCAGTTCTTCCCTTCTAACCCCTCTGCCTCCACTTTACACAAGACCAATATAATGAACTCAGGTCCACTGTAAGTGGACAGGAGCAGAATTTGATCCAAAAGCTGCAAAACCCTGCAGTTGCCATTGAGGCAAAGCCTTAGCGTGAAGGCCCAGATCCCAGTGACCGGCAGATGCTGAATTGCACACGTGTGGGTTTAAGTCACATCCAGCTCCAGGCTCCCGTGTACAAACATTTAACAGCCACCTCCGTAAACACAGATTGAAAACACAGGCAAAGAAATGTAAAAAGCAGGATTGTCTTCAGCGTGTGCAGCTGGGGCTGCCTGGCACACGGCAGTCACGGAGCCCTGCGCCGCTTCGGCAGAGCCTCCACCACCACCACTCCATCCCCCTCTCCTTGAAACACTCCTGAAAACAAAGCCTCAGCTCAGACCTGCCAAGTCTCCTTTATTTGGATGGAAACTCACTCACGCTTGGCAGCAGCTCGGTGCAATTTGAAGCTGGCTCAGACCTAAAGTGAAAAGATTAATGGGATATTTGAAATCTCACTCCCATTTTTCCTCAGATCTCACTTATGTAAAAGCTCTGATGTTGGTTGCTGAGCTCCTTAAAACATAATCTGCACAATGTGCCACAGTAAATAAACAGATTTAAACAGCAAGTCTGTTTAAAAGGAGTTTATTTAGAAAGCACACGCATCACTAAAGAGAGCTTATTTCTTATCTGACTCCAAGCACTTTGGAGGAAATCCTTCAGGGGTGTTCTGCAGGCAGGGCCAGATTAATTTTGTTTGCAGCAATTATTTTCAGGATGCTCTCCACTCATATTAAGAGGCTGAAAGTTCAGTTAGTTTCTTGGCTTGGGGATTAGAGAAGAGCTGGAGACATTAAAAAAAACTTTGGGCCAAACTTCCCCAGCAGCGTGTCCTTCCCGTCCCTGCTGGGGCTGACTAGCCTTCAGCAGGGGACGCAGTGAGAGGATCTGATGGACCACAGCTTCATCCTTCTCAGCAGTGGCCTCACCCACACAAGTTGAGACCTCCAAAGAGTGCCTGAATTAACTGAACTCCCACATGCACATTTACTTGTCAGACAGGAAGAACTGGAGTTGTTCTTCCTGCCAAGAGGCTGGAGAGGACCTCAGCCACCAGCCACAGACTTGTTCTGAACACCAGCTAGCACAGGGCCAGCCACACCATCCATTTTTGAAATCCAGACCTCACCCCAGTGACAAGTTGTACCATTTGCACATAAATCCCAAGTTTCCAAGTTCAAATAACTGACAGCACACGTTCAACAGCCTTGAGCAACACTTCAGGCCAGCAGAGACTCTGAATTCCCTCCGGAAATCAGGGAAAAATTTATATTCTTCCTCAGTCTGGAAGCACCTGAAGGAGCCCACTGAAGCCTGGTTATGGTCACCGTGGGCTCTAAACTCTCAAGAGGACAGGGTGTTTGGGTTGGAAGATGACAACCTCAGCCTGTGAGATTCCTTCCTGCCTTCCTGGTTTTCTGTGCCCTGTACAAAACACCAGGCAGCACTGCCCAGCTGATTCAGGCAGCTCCTGAATGCTGTTTTATCTTTTCTGACACCAAAGCCTGTGGCTGCAGATCCGAGCACACCCTTGGTACCAGGCTGCTGCTGCCTGTGTGCCTCTGGAGAAGGGAATCACCAGCTACAGCAAACAGCAACTGTTGTACAAAGTGGTTTAATGTTTCAATAGCGGCAAAAATACTCGAGAAAGGAGGTGCTTCCTTTGTTTCAGGAAATTAATTCCACGTGGCACCGTATTACCCCTATCGCCAAATGCAGCACTGTGAAAGTGCATTGCAAACACTGAGCCTCTGCTGTGAGCATCAGAACACACCTAGACCCTCTTTCATGTGTAACCCTCGGCCCATGAAACACCAGGCTGATGGCTGAGGGGTATGAAGAAACAGCCCCCACAGCTACTGAGGAATACAAGCAAAGAGCTGCATCCAAACTACACAACCCTCTGGCAGATCAGGGGGAGGGGGATGCCCATCGTGACACTCACTGGAGAGGGCAATGTGTGGCCCAGGATGGCTGCCCTGCAACTGCAGGGGTCAGTGCATGCAATACTGATCGAAAGGTACACTGCAAATTAAAAAAAATCACTTCATTTGCTACATTTGCACAGCAGTTTTGAAAAGCCACAATGCTTTGGCATCTGTCCTCTGCAGCCTGTTTTTGTCCCTAGTACAAATGTTTCCACTGTAACATTCCCCAATGAGCATTTCTTACTACTACAAGCACAAAAAGCTGGATTAAATCTTGAATGGGATTCTCAATACACAAACAATGAGACTGATGAGCACAGGCCATTTTTCTTACATTATTCTCCTAGTAACTTTCTTGGAAGCCTCTTTGGCTTTCAGATTTAAGGCATATAGCTCTGTTCCTCCTGCCTGCAGACAGAAAGGCTGAGCTGAAGTCTGTCTGCCTCTAATTTGATTTTAGCATCTTTACACATTAGATTATTTACTGTAACAAGGGACAGACATTGAGACAGACCCATTGTTTAAAAAAATCAAGTCAAACATCTTAAAGCCATCTCTAGCTATGTGAAATAGTTAGATTAAAACACTCTGTAAAAGCAGAGGTCAATGACACTGATCTATGCCATTATGGCCTGTCATAGATGACTTGGTCAAATACAGAAATATCACAATTTTTCCACTGCAGCATCATCTCTCTGGGTGATGCTTTCTATGAATTTTTAGTGCCATGAGCCTTTCCCCTCTCAAGGTCACAGCATTATGTGCTCTGACACCCCTCACAGTTACCCTACATGTTTCAGTGTCTGCAAGCTGGCAAATACAACAGTTTGTACTTTGGATTTAATGCTGCAAGTCCAAGTGGTTAAGTTCCAGAGAGAGAAATACTCTCCAAACCTACTGCTACCAGTGATATACCTGAACACCACTTGTGTGATGAGCTGAAAGAAAAAATGCAGGATTTCTAGTCTTTGGCCTCTCATTTTAACTCAGTTTCCTAAAATGACACAGGACACGCACCAGCATTTTGCAAGGAGCACACAGAAGGCACTGAGCAGCCATCCTGAGCCAAGGCAGCACACTGAGATGTAAAACTGCACATAAATTGCTTTCAGATGAACCCTTTCAGTGGGAGGTTTTGGACCCTGGCATTAACTGTGCTTCAGGCCCTTTGAATAAACTCAAATATCTGGATTTCAGCTACCTGCTCTTCCTTCCTGGACACCTGTGGCATTCCTGCAGCAGCTGCAGCTTCTTCCTGGGGTGTTTGGGGACCACCCAGCTCACTGAGCACCAGGTTTTTAGTTAGTTATAGGAAAGAGTAATACATCCAAATGAACACACAAAAGCTGTGTGTACAGTCCCTTTTTCTTTCTTATCTGACACACTTCAGCTTCTGAAGGCCTCTCTTCCTCAGGTTTCTGCAGTGATATCCCCAAGCACAGCTGCTCATTTTTGCTGACATCACCTGTATTTCTAGGTAGGGTCTGTTTTGTAAACCAGATACTTTTGAGCCCATTTCCTTAATTCTGCCAGACTGGCAATTATATCCATTCATCTACTGACTGTTCCCACACTCCCTGATGTATTTTCTGCTGCATCTTTTTATTTCCCAGGAATAACAGACTGTTCTGAATTAGCCAATCCACCCAACACAGCAATACCTAAAACATTATCCCCAAATTCTTTATGACACACATAACTTCTTTTAGCAAATGGATTTTTTGACAAAGCCAAACAGCAACGTGGCACAGACTTCTTGAAGAGATCATCCAGCCTTGAAGTTTCTTTGTATTGCTTACAGCTAGTAAGCAAAAGTCTTCCACAGAGCAAAACATGAGTAGGAAGAACTTCCAATAGGAGCATGAGGCTTGAGCTGACAATGAGTAATTTCCCCCTCAAGGAACACATGGGGCAATACAATACAATGAGTACAATAAGTTCATGATTTGTATCAATAATGCAGCAGCAAGATGTCAAAGCTTTAGGTGTTATAACTGCAGAGGCACAAAAGAAGACCTCTCTATAAACAAAATTTCTGAAATGCTTCATTATGTGACTGTGCTGGAAACAGGCACAAGAGGTACCTTTCTGGCTGTGTAATAGGATTTATACCTGCAGCGATCCAAGCAGCACTGAGACACATCTGCTTCTCTCTAATGGTTTCTGCTAAGGCAGCCCTGGAGAGTTTTGTTCAGAGCAAGACGCTGTCACAACTGGTATTATCCTGAACCATAACAGACACCGACCTCCTGGCCTAAACCTGAAGTCCTGAAAGCAGCTTGCTACAAGTTTGATAAAACTGTGTGCAGCCAGTGAGGGGGTCAGTGAACCAAAACCTATAATCCTTTATGAAACATCCAGCCCTCTGCAGCTTGCAGAATTGTCAGGGAAAAAAAATCTGGTACAAAAAGCCGAAATGTCACACGCTAAAAGTGTGTAGCTGTAGCTTGTTAACAGAGCTCGTTAAGAGACGTTGCTCACAGAGCTCTAAGCAGGTAACATACATGAATAATTTTCTGGACAAGGTAAGACATGCAAACACGTGGTGGCTCACAAGTATGTTCAAAGAGAGCCTTTTCCTATTTTTAAAGTGTCCCAATCATATATGAAAAATTCCCAAGTGGATCCTTGAAACACAAGTGACACTTGAAAGCTGGCACATCTGCTCAGACCCTGCTGTAAAGGGCCCACTGGAATTTACCAGTTCTCTTTTCTGTGTTACCACCACTACAAAACCATCAGAGAATCCAAGTGCACATTGCAGCAGCCAGCACCAATCCCCCTCCCTGCACTCCAGAATGCATAACCTGTGTTTGGATTATAAAGCTTTGGAACAAGAACTGAATCTTTTCCTTTTAACTTTCACACAGTAATTAGTATAATGAGGTCCAGGAATGCTGATTCTACCAACTGCCATAAAGCAATTAAAATCCTGCCATGACTTCCTTCAGCCTTTTTGCTACTGATTTACTACAATCAGCTGTAAAGTCCTCATGAGTCTGCCTGTGAGCATTAACAAATCTCAGGAATAGCAAAACAAATCCTAGAAAAGACAAACATCTTTTAATATCTTGAATGTCAGAGATGTTCCTCTCCACACAGCAGTGATAATGAGTTGAACAAAATCCACCTGAGTGAGCCCCACGAAATGAAAGAATACCTTCAGGCAGGCACTTCTCAAGGCTTTTCATTTGGGCTTTTTGATGCTCTTCTCCACATTCAAAGTTGATGCCAAGTTTTGAGAATCCTTTTCCAGATGGATCAGCCCATTCCTGTCTGTCCCCATTTCCACATCACCCTTACAGCACCACAGCTGGAAGGACATGGCTCTGTTTTTCAGTGGTTCTTCAGATGAAAAAAATTAAGACATTCTCTTCACATCAGCTGACTGGTTCAAACTCTGGAGAGGGAAGAGGCAGGTGTGTTAAATTCCAGACCCCACATTACCAGCCACACAGTTTTTAGCATCAGGCACTTGCTTTTTCTGCGCCAATTATTCAGTTTGTGGTTCATGGTCAGCCCTTTCAGCAGGAGCATCAAGAGCCACTCAGGAGCATTGGGTCACCACCCTCCATGCACAGCACCAGGCACCCACAGCTCCCACTCCAGGAATAAGACAGACGACATGGAGAGTGGTTTTGTGAGCTCTGCTCTAGGTTTTCACATTTTCACTAGTGTCTGCACAGGTTTTATGTGACTTTTTACTTAAAAGTACAATAGAAGTAGTTACCATAGCAATTTTCACATCACTTGAAGCTTGTGCTACCTCTGAGAGTCAAAGCAACTTTTAATAGAAATTCTTACCAACACACCATGTGAATCTTCTGATTTTTTTTATATTTTTGGAGGAAAAGAAAGATCTTAAACCTCCTGAGATTTCAGAAACGTGTTGAGCAGTGGTGCCTTTGTTTCAAGGGGACCACTGTCTACTGCACAGTAGAAGCTCAATGCATTTCAGAGGAGACAGAAGAAAGTGGCTCATTCCAGAAGTATTCATCATCCACAAAGAAGATGGAAAAATGTCTGCCAAAAAGAACCTCTTGCTCCGTCAAAGATACAGCATGCTTAAAGAGAAGTTTTGTTTCCATGGTGACTGAATTTGGAGTAAGAACATCCCCTGCATCAGACATTGCTAAATCAAAAACCCGGTTGCTTTTGTTCATGCAGAGAGCTGGGTTTTTAACCCTGCCTTGCCCAAACAAACAATTAATTAGTGTTTTGCTCTCTAATTTTGCTGTGTACAGCTTCTTTTTGTAAACGAAGCAAGAAAAAGCGAGAAGGTCGAACTAAATACGAGAAACCTGATCTTGCAATCTTAATAATTAGAAATAGCTCTAGTTTTCAATGGCATACCAGCATGTTAAAAAAACATTTATTAAAAACATCAGCAACAAGTTGTCCATTAAAGGCAGTTGCAATCACGCACAGGCCAATGATGTACAAGCTCTTCTTTGTTTTCCTTTCCTCTCAGATGTAACAGCTAACCCTCCCTCATACAATAATCTCACACTTATTGAGGAATGGCAAGAAAAGGATCTGCTCTGGGCAGGTGTCTCTGGTGATCTAATGGGCAGTGATCCATCTTTGCCACTGAAACTGAAGGTCCAGTTTTAGCACCGGGTTTTCATTGACCGAAACAAAGATCTGACACAGCCACTAAAGCTGGGCCCCTTCCTGGGAGCTGGAAAGGATCTATGTCCTGTGCAAGTTATGGGAGCTCTATGGAAGTTAAAAAAAAAGTCCAGAATGGCTCAATGTACAATAATAAACTGTGCTTAAAATGCAGAAACCAGAGTTAACTTAAAAGGCTACTTTACAGTTGCACAACTCTCAGCATAGAGAAATTTCTTTTTTCTGCCCAGCAAAATGCTCCAGTATTTCTTTCTATTTTAAAAAAACAATGCCAGCTGCAAGCAAGAAACCCAGTAAAACAATGGGCATTAGATGTTTCCATTTAAATGTATCTGAAGGATCAGAGTCATCATTATTGAAGTTGCCCAGCTCTTTCCAGTATAAACCCTTTGTCAGTTATTTATGCCATTGCCGAGCTCTAGGGTGAAAGTTTACATGCTGGGCTTATGCCTCAAGCAACTTCTTTTTAATTTAATTTTCAGCAAAAACAATACAGCTGTTTCTGAATTAAAATGAAGAAGGCAGTGTGCTGCTTTGCCCACAATAAAAAGCTTTCAAAAAGCTTCGCCTCGTTTGGCTCTGCCCACCCTGCAATTGGGAACACACTCAAAGCTTTGGCAGCTACTGGCACAATAATATCACTTTCTGCCATCTCCACAAAAATCAACCTAAATTTAGCCACTTTACTAGCTTTGGAAAACAAAACCTCAGCTGGTTGTGCCTACAAAAATAAGGATTCAGGATCTTTTTCCTGAGGAGTTGCACTCTACATTTTAAGGCCAAAGTGCGATGTTTTCTTGACTACTGTCAACAGTCCTGTGTTACACACAACCAAGCAGGCAGGAGCCTGACACTGAATAAAACATCTCTCTCACATCCCTTGGCTCTGACTGCTTTTCAGTAGCACGTTGCCCATCAATAATTCTCACCAGCCTGAATGTAAAAACAAACAAAAAGAGAAAGGCACAGAAACCATCAAGCCCGATTAATTTGAAAATTCAAAGGGTTCTTCATCAATTTCTGAAGATGAGAATTGCCCACATCCAGTTTCAGCAGAACCTGCCATATGAGAAACACTCAAGGCCTTATTTTCATTTGGAGCAGCAAAATGAATATTTCAATTAACTTCGTGTACAAAAGCTACAGTTTTAAGTCCTCCCAAAAAATCATTTTCATCTACTTTTATCAAGTCAAATGAAATGTTTTCATTCAAATGCTGCCTACAAACAAGCCTGTTTATTAAGTCAAATCTTGTGATATCAACAGTTTAATTCTTCAGAACACAGGATGATGAATGGAACTCCTCTCAGCTCACTTAACAACAGGCGTGTAACAAGGTGGAACCAAGGGGTCTCTGGGGATCCCTGCCTCTCTCAGCTGGCTACTGAACGTGGCTAACACCACATGCCTCATTCCTAGGCAGTGGCAGCTAGATGAAATGAGTCCTATCCAAAGATTAATTTTATTAAAACCATTGGATATCGACCACTTCTTCTCCCAAAACAAGGAACTGCAGGATGAAAGCTTGGCTCTCCTCAGTTCTGCCTGTGCTCATGGCCCGATGTCAGGGATTCCAGCTGCCAGCATCAGCTTGACTTATGTTGCTTTCATCATACTTTGAAGGGTTTTCTTTAGAACTGCAACATGAAACACTTGAATACCTGAAATTCAGTAACAGTTTATTAGCACTGAGAAGCATTTCTGGATCCTGCACTATCAGGGCCTGGGAGGAGGAAAGGTTTCCACTGTGTCACAAAGTGCAGAAGGGGTCCAGGGCAGGGATATGGCCCTTTTACAAGTCTCAGTCACGGCTGTCATCTTTAAAAAGATAAAAGAAAGGAAGCAAATAAAACCCTTTTCTCTGTACACATGCCACTGATCTGCAAGCATATGCCACAACTCCACTGCAAAAGAGCAAAACAAATCCATCCCATTGGTATGTCTAGGCACAAAGTGAATTTTGCCCCTAATTTCCACCACAGGAGTTCCAGCTACTCTGTCTCTCAGCCTCTTCCTCTGATCCTGTGACTTGAGCTCCTTAAAGCTGTCCACTTTAAAAATGAGACCTGAATCTTTTGTTTTATATTCCCAGTAAAATATCCCAGGTAAGGGTAAATCCAGCATCAATATGCTGATCTATTTTGAGGTAAGCATTATATCTCAAGGTGCTGCTCAGATAAAAAAGCTTTGCTTTTTATCACAATCTGCTACACACAGCCAGACTAGAAGCTCAGGGTTGTCCATTTCATCCCCAATTTATGTTTAGTGTCTTTAACTCCACAAGAAGACAACAAAAACATTACAAATATTCAGCACAGCATTATTTATGGCTTTCTTTTCAACTTTTCATAAGTTCCACGTACCTGAACAAGGAGATGAATACATCAAGCACCAGAGCTTAATAAAGATTTCCAATTACTATGTTTTCCTCTTCAATCTTTAAACTGGCATTTATGATTAAAAAAAAAAAAAGTGATTAAAAGGTTCAAATAGAAGAAAATATTTGAGATCCCTTGGACATAAGCCAAGAATTTAAAAAATGAGACTGGGAGGAGAGGCGCGCTGTAATTTCAAATCAACTAAACCCAGCGGTCAATAGGTTATAAATTGCTAAATAAGATTCCTGTTCCTACAAGCTCTCCTCATGATTTACTCATTAGCACTTAGGAAACAACAAGAGTTTATGAACACACTCAGCAGAGCCTGTTCCTCACAGCAGCCTCTACACCCCCCTGACAAGTGGCCCTTCTGAAGGATGAGGGCAGGATGGCAACGAGCGAGCTGGAAGCGGAGTTTTGTGTCCCTCAGCCCTCTCAGAGCCCACAGCCTGCAAGAAATGTGATGGCTTTGAGCAGTGCCACATCTCCAGCAGCACTTCAGCCTGTCAGCGTCTTGGCACGGGCAGCCAGCAATTCCACAAGAGCCATTACTTGTCCTGCAGATCCAAGAGGCTTTCCAGGCTCGCTGGTGCTCTCCTTCCAGTTATTCTGATCCCCAGAGCACTGTGATTTTCTGCCAATTTTGCATACACTGCTGTTTCCAAAAATTCCAGTTCAGTGTTTACACGTGTTTCACAATGATCCCTCCTAACAACCATTGAGAGAGACAATATTATTGTGTTTTAGTTTCCTACAAACTGCTGGCTAAGGCTGCATGGAAAGTCGTGAGTGCCAGATGGTCCAATTTATTTTATTTATTCTTTCAGCATCTTTATGGAGTCATAGGCACTTTACACATTTTGCCATTTAAAATCATAAGCACTTTGCCATCACCCCCAAAACCCTGCCAGCTGCCTTGGCTGTTACCTTTGCTGTATCACCAGGACCAGTCAGCACCACAGGGCTGCCAGCACCACGGCTGAGGTGCAGTTAAGAGAACTGCAAATCCCAAACTGAAACGCCTCTCAGACAAGCTGACTGCCAAGCAAAGCAGGATCAGTGGGCAGCCATAGCTTTTGCTGGGAAATTCTCTCACTGGCCACGGACAGTGAAAGTCAAGTGTACAGAGCACAGCACAGTCAGCAGCATTTACTTTGTCACAGCTGAGATAATGACTTCAAACACTTTACAGAGACAAGCAGAAACACTGGGAGCTGCTATTTTTATCTCTCCCATAGGCTCTAGCTTGGCTGACTCAAGAAGATGGGTCACTGAGATCAATCATTGATAAATACTGGAAGGACCATCAGTTGGAAGTGATCCCCTTGATAACAGACAGGAAATACTGATATATTCCTATCTTACTTTGAACTCTGCCTACAAAAAAAGACTTTTTGTCAACAGCAAAATAAAAAAGAAAAACAGAAAGTTACGAAAAGGACGTTTGAATTTACAGCTCCAATCAGCAAGTGTGGAGGTAAATACTGAGTATTTTTCTAAGCAACAATGGGCTGCAGCAGTTCACTGAGGCAGGATCCACCTCCCCATCCAGGAGTAATGGAAAACGTTTAGTAGTCTTTTAATTTCAGTACCTTTTATTTTTTGTCTGAGAATTCCCATGACAGATCCCACAACACAGAAGAAAAGCTGCTTTCCAGCCAGTTGCAGATCTAGCCAACATGAGAGTGGGATCCTTTGCCATCTGCTACCTGGAAGCAGTTCAACATGCCTCATTTCTGCAGGAAAAATTATGAAGGCAATTGTTGTGTTACTCACAGTTATATTTAACAACAAAACCTCTAAAATATCATTTTTACCCACTCCCAGGCTTCCTGGAGCCCTCTGTCATAGCTGCCTCTCTTCCCAGGCACAACTCGTTCTGGAACTGTCCCCACCCTCTCGGTGGCCAGACCTTCTGCATGTTACCAGCTCCAAACCCAAACAGTTTGTCTGCCTGCTAAATTGGGAGCAACTAGAACAGAGTCCTAGTCAGAAGAGTGTGACAAACGTTCCAGTATTATAAAAAATTCCAGTTATTTTATTTGGGGTTTTAATTTGACTTTTTCTTCTTTAATTCGTTTTGACACTTATGGAACTATTAGACTTCAGAATAAATCATTTAATGCCATGGAAGAAGCAGGGAGCTATGTCACTGAGGCCCTCAGCCATGGAGAACATCTGGTTTTATTATTCATTGTGTCATTTCAGTTATCTCTTGTCACCTTTGTTGCTCAAGCCACTTTACTGTGCTGTGCATTTACCCAATAGTCACCCAACAGAATTCTTTCCTGCCATAAGACAAAACAATGTCACAGCACAGGCCAGTCACTCAGGAAAAGGAACAGCTTCTACTTGATTTTTATGGAAAACAGTAATTTGAAACAGCCTTAACATGTGAAATATCCCGGATCAGATAGCATAATTATCAGCTTGTGCTCCTTGGAGGCCAGTAACTCACCTAGTAAGAAAGCTTGGCTCCCTGAAAAAAGTGCTAATGAACTAAAACTCCATTTTGAAAAACCAGTATCTGCACAGGAGAGTTGAAAGAGGTTTGGTTTTTGGTTTTTTTTCTGAAGCATTTAATTTATTTGAACAAAACACCTCATTTTAGCTGTAATTACAGTTTGACCAGCTATACTGCTGCTTCCCAGGGAACTACAAATCTGCAGCACGGAGTCAGCCACACTGCCTGGATGAACTTTCTCCCCCTACACTCCCCCAGCTGTTTTATTTTTTTGGAAGTGCTCTAAGTCAGCTGTCTGACCAGCCTTCTCCACTTAAGCCATACTGGATACAGCTTTACAGTCCAATTGCAAATCCACTGCCCGGGGAAGCTGCTAATCCAGAGCCCTGCAGCTGTATCATAATCTGAATTAACACCTCTGAACTGCTGAAGATGTAGAAATATTGTTACTCATTTGATAGATGATGAAAAGGAGTTTTCCAGGCAGGCAAATTCAAAGCTCTCTGTAGATGTTATTTCTTGAGACTTTTTATGTAAACATCACTGGGAAGAGGAGAGGAACAGAACAGGGATCAGTAGTTTCCCAGCTCAGACCATTCCCTCACAGGATTCCTGGGTTACAGAGAGAAAATAATTTTTTTTAAAACGTAAAGAAAGCACTTAAATGACCCTTCCTGCAAGCACTGAGCAGGTGTTCAGAGATTACCTCAGTTAAATGGCCACGGAGAATGGAATAAGGAGAGCAGCGCTGAGATCTGCCTTCCTGCTGCACAGGAAGGATGCTTTGGGGGTCATTTCTAGACAAGCTGCAGTTGAGCCTGGGTGTTATTTAGTCAGGAATCCTGAAAAAACCCTTCAGTTGCTGTGTGGGGGTGGCAGAGGAGCGCAAATATTTGGAGCCAGGAGGGTGACAGCTGAGGCCTCTCCCTCTGCCCCGTCCCTGTGCCCTCAGCAGAGCCAAGACTGGCACAAGGTGACTGCAGAACACCAGAGACACGGGCATTGTGCTCTTTGATTCACAGGCAGCTCCCAGCAGCTGGCACTGCAGGGTACCAGGAATCCCCACTGCCTCATCTGCCAAAGATTTATGATTGCAGGATCCCTGAGGATCCCTGAGCTCCTGGATCATATTGCCACCACGAAGGAAACTTAAATAACACTCACAATGGCAGAACAGAAAAATATTATCCATATTACTGCTATTACAGTGGGCTTCATTTTATCCTTTCAAAAATCCCCGTGAGCATCAACTTCACGATCTTTCCCACTGTGAGCACAGCCCAAGTAATGCAGCTTTGCACGTGGGACATTTCCCACGAGTCAAGGAGCTTCCTGGCAGAGCCCAGCAAAATCCACAGCTACCAGGGCTCCGGGACAACTGCAGCCCTTGCAAGTGTGACATTCTGCCTTGGGGAGGGAGAAAACTCATCCAGTACACAGTGAATGTGTCTGCCAAACACCTCTTCCCCTGGGGGGGACGGGGCAGGCAGAGCTGGGTTCCATTCCTAATAAAAGGCTGTTGCTCCTACACAAGTCCCTCTCCAAAGACAACGGGAAGGCATCGTCTCCCCAGAAATGCCAGGTCCTCAGGCCACACTGGGGCACTTCTTGGATATCTGATCCCTAAGCACCAAGTCTGAACACATTGTCTGTGTCTGCCTGTCTTCACAGCTCAGGTGATATCACAGGAGGAATGAACAGTGGAAAGGAGGATGTTCAACGAGTGGCTGGGCTGTGGCAGGGGGAGCAGTGTGGTGAGAGGAGGTGTTTCTGTGTCTCCAGCCCATGGGTGCACACCCATGGGGGATCCAGAGCTCACAGGGTAACCCTCTCCAGGGGGAACCTGGCTGCTGGCTGGGCTCCTCTTGGAGCTGCAGCTCTGCTGAGCCAGCCTGGAGTCAATGTCTGTGCACTCACACATGGTTTTGTTGTGTTCTTCTAACTACACACGAGCATCTGCTCTGTTTTCAGAGAAAAAGGTATTTCCCACCAGCAGAAGCCAAATCTGTGGATGACAAAACCAGGCAGAACTAAGAGATCCTGAAAAGCCCTGCCCACTCACACACATGCTGGAACCATTAGTGCTCCTCTTGCTAAGCAGCCCTTCTCAGCAGTGAACTGAAATGTTTTCAGCCACGTTCTGGACTTCTGTTACATGCACAAGGTATTGCTCACCTGTCACGTTTTGTCCCAATTTACCAATTTGGACAGATCACCTTGAGAAGACCCTTCTGGTGCAGAGCAATGGTTCTGCTCAGAGCTTCCACCCTCAAACCCTCAGCCAGGCTGTTAGCCCAAATCCTCTCCCTCAGCCAAGGGGCTCTGGATCACATTGGGTTTTATGGGTTTTGGGGTTTTTTTGCTTTTAGTCCGTGAACACTTGCAGGACAAAACCACAGGTTTTCCTCCCTGACACCTTCCTCGTGGCACAGCTATATCAGCTGCTCCTGCAAGCCTGGCTGTTAAAGTGTCCATAAAGAAAACTCGTGGTATAAAACAGCTGCACAAACACCTCTGGGGGATGTTTCACAACCACCGTTATATGTAAAATCTCAGGCACAGAAGGAGCTTCAGTTTTCACTATGTCAAACCTCATATTCTGCTCTCAGAAATGGTGGAATAATTTATTTTGTCACAGTCTGATGAGGCTCCGGTGCCAATGTTCCCCTGACCCACATACTCCCTTCTGAGCCGTTTTGAGGGATGGTTTTAAAGATCTGTATTTTTTAATTACTTTATAGCCTGTGATTAAGATAACTTGGAATAAAGTCAAGGGAAAATGAGGGCAGAAAAATTAACTCTTGAGAAAACCGCAAGTTGCTAACATGAAGTTTACTCATTTCTTAAATAATAATAAAAAAAAAAAGATGCTTTACCTCATCCCCTGGAGCTGCCTCCCCAGTCTGAAAGCCAGGCTGTACCATTTGATTTTTTGATTTCCTAGAAATTCAAACATTCCCGTTTGAATTCTGTGAACAAGTTCTAGCTACTGACCGAAGTTCACAGAGCAGACATCTCTGTCTTGCCCTTTGTGAAACAACAGAGACACAGTTATTATCTCACTCACCATTCCTGTTTCATTTGTACTACTTACTCCTTTTTTTAAAGAGAAGAGTATCGATGATCACTATGTCAGCACTGAGATTTCTGGATTCTGGATGCAGTGGCAGGGAGCTACAGCCAGACATGCTGGGCTGCAGAGACAGGAAGAACATATATTTGTAGAGCCCAGAGGAGTTGTTATTGACAAACAAAATCTACAGATACTTCATGAATTCACACACATGACAGATACTCTATCACTGGCAGAGTTCACACATGATAAAATAACTGATTTATCTCAGGGAAAAATGTGTTACTTTCTTCAGAAGCAAATGACAAAAGTTAATGATACATCTGATGTTACATTGTTATTTTGTTGGTTTTTTTTTTAAGCCAGTAAAGACACTTCCTCTGAATTAGTTTTATCTATAGCTGTTCAAACCAAACCAGACAGGAATTCAAATCATGGAGTTTCAGATCTTTGTAGAAATCTCTAATTCATTATACTACTTTGAACCAGGTTGGTTCAGCTTCCCAATTCTTCCATTCTTCAGAACTATACAGCACTCACCCTAAACTCTGAAATCACCCAGCTCCAAACACAGGCAGAGCCAGCCTGAATACAAGCACTGCCTATGGAGGATGTAGCTGTGGTCATTTGACCACCAAAGAAATCCAGAAAACCTTCAAACTGTTACATTAATGCTGCCAATGTGACATTTCAGAAAAACAGATGTTTTCTGAAGGCACTGTAGAACCCCAGCGTGCTTTGTGCCATTAACTCTTGTGGGAGCCCTCATTCCAAAGCAGCTTGTCATGGCTCAGGGAAGGGTGATTTCCTTTTCCAGCTATGCAGCTGGATGTCCCTATAACAGGTTAGCAGCAAAATCCCAAAGACATTGACCCAGTAGCCAGAAGTCCCAGTGATGAGACAGCTGCCTCCAAGTGGCAACTCCTGGCTTCCCCTGGCTGGATCCTTGCATAAAAAGAAGTGACTGAGAGCTCAAGGCAGACACCTTTCCACAACCACAGAACTCATAAGAAACTTTTTCTAACATCTAAAACACAACACAGTCATGAGAAGAACTTCTGTCCCTGTCTCCAAACGTGGCTGCTCTTTCTCTCAGAATTTCAATGGCCACGTTAACTTTCAGGTTTGCAAACTATCTTTTCATTTGGGGGTGAATTAATCCCACCAACCTGGCAGCACATCAAGCATTTAATAAACACAGCACTTACACTCCCACCCTCAGCACTGTGTGTTATCAGGCTCTAGCAACTCTTGGCCTTGTGCTTCTAATATTTAAAGTCTAGGTTTTAAAAAAGAGGTATGTGTCCAATTTAAGAGCTAATTCTGTAATCCTGTCTCATTTTATCCCTTGCTTTAAACAAAGCCTGATTTAACTGGACTGTTTTTCTTTTCCTTGTACCATGCAGAAGAGCGTAAGCACTTGGAATGCAGAGATTTCCAGGAACACCAGGAGTGTGTGAAACCAAGTGCTCACTCTTAAATTTTTACTGACACTAGTAATCCTAAATCCAGCAGACCAGCCTACAACTTACTTGAAGAGACAGGCTATAAGAGAAGGTAATGTGATGAAGCACAAATGAATGAGGGGGTGTCCTCAATTAAGATTTGTAACAAAAAGCAGGGATTGCAAAGGTAGTAAAGCAACAATTGATTTTACCACTATGTACTGGTTGAGAGAAGGGAGCACATCAGTGGCATGGAAGGACAGGAAATGATGCTGCAGAAGTGAAAGTGTGTAAAGCTATTGCAGGAGAAGCTGGAGAGAAGCTCACTACTCAGAGGTTTCTATTTGCAAAGATCAGGATTTCTCAGCAGACAGAAAATGTATCAAAAAAAAATCTTACACACACTGAGCCTGCCACACCTGTTTCCTTTTTATCCATCAGGAAAAAAATATCAAGTCAAAGGCTCTATCAAACTTGTCAAAACAAGAGGATGTTCCTCTGTGTCAGCCTCATCAATCACTGCTGACACGGCAGGAAATGCAGTACTCGGTTTCTCATGGATAATAAACACTTTTTATATCTGACATTGATTTCCCACTTGTCATTTTTGTATTAATCCCTCAGCCCAAAATGGAAGAAGGAGAGTAAAGAAAGGCAAAGATGAGACTCTTAGTGGATGTATTTGTATTTGATGTCGCTGATAATTCACGTTGGCCCCATCCAATGAAGAAGGCAAACTCTACTGGCCAGGACAATTGGTCTTCAGTGCTGTAAGGCTTTTATAAGGCCATCTATCTCAATCTTGTTGTCAGAGTTGGGAGAAGACATGAAAGACAATAAATAGAGGTGGGAGAAACATCTGGTTTCCAAACTAGTTATGTATTTGTTCAAAGCTGAAAAGTCTGGCTACATCTCATTGTGTTTTGGGATTCATGATACTTTATCAATGATTGCTGTGGATTAGGAAAGTAGCTGTAAGCTTCACTCCTATGGAGACAGCATTTGTGGAATTATACCTTGTGCTCCTCAAACACCTCAGCCTAACCTGGCCCTATATCCCCAAAACAAAAAGATGAAATCAAAACTCAGGCCACTGAGGCACAGGGCTCCGTGTGGCATCCCTGTGCTGAGATGCAGTGATAACCCACATCTGCTTTTGGCAGGATGCTTCCCCTGGGGCAAGCAACTCATCCTTGACTGCTGGCTTTTCCCCATCTGTATAGGAAGGAATATTGTATCTGACAGCAAGAGGGCAAACATTTGTGCTCAGAATTGTTCTGACAGACCTGGCTCCTGCCAAATGCAGGAAAATCAATTAATCCATCTCAGTGCCAATCCATCTCAGCTGCAATCAATCAAGTACTCAGCTGTCTGAATGCTATTTTCTATCAGTTACACATAGATTTCTCACCTTGTTTTAAAACAAGCATAGTTTATTTGGGGGAAGGGGTGTTGTAAACCCCCCAAAAAATTCAATTTCACACTAGTTTTTCTCCCTCCCAAAATGCTTATTCATCTCTAATCTCTCTCTGGTATCAAGCCAGGCACCATGGAAATGCACACTCATGTTAATTTCTACACTCAATACTTTGATATCCCTTGAATGAAAGAACAGACCAAGTAATGATTAAGATGCAAAAACGTGGCTTTTGGGGGAAGCAAATGGTTGGAAGTTGCTCTCAAACCACCCAAAAATGTTTCTGTCATGATGCTGGGCAGCTGGCGTGCTGTGGCTGCTGGTTATTGGAGTAACCCTTGTCTTATTGCTCCCTCAGTCATCTTTTGTTTCTCCCAACATCAGTACAGAGGTTTTCACAGGAATGTGCTTTTGTTCTGTGTCTTGTCTCACATAAAGGGTCCCTAATTCAGGCTGCTACATGCTAAATATTAATGTTTAGCATTTTCACGTCTTCCACTATGGCCATTCTGCGTTGGCTTGTGCTGCTGTAAGGGAAAAACAATCAGCTGTGTGCCTCCAGGGTAATCCTGGTCTTAGCAGAAGGAAGAAACTGAAATTTAAATTCAATGCCTCCTAAGCCAGGCCATTTCTGCTGACTCAGGTGTGTCTGAGATGAGCAGCTGCCCTGGGGAATCCAGCACTGCTCTCACACTCCCTCAGGCAGAGGGGAACCCTTCCTGCTCTATCCCAGCACAGAATCCAGGCACGGCTGTGCCAGGGTGGGAGGATTTTACAGGGGCATCAAAGACGGGTGGTACATCTGGAGTTACTATAAAAGCTGGACTAATCATTTTGCAGAGACCCCTACTTTAAAAGAGACCAGCTCTGCAGCCCTTTGGTCTCTAACTCACAGCCTTGGGACCGATTTCCCAGCAGATTCTCAGTAGGCTGTGGCACACAGCAAAGCCTCAAGAACCAGGAGAGGCTCAGGACAAAGTCGCAGCACATAAAGGTAATTCAGCTATGTAAATAGTGCTCCAGGAAACACAATACCTCTTCCTTAAGTGTGTAGCAGAAGGCTTCATTAAAAGTTTGTTTTGAAGTAATTTTTCTGCTCTTTGTTCTCTCTCAGTTCCTTTAAAGTTGTTTGGGCTTTTTTCCCCTTGAAAACAAATCATAGTTAGAATAAAGAGACCGCTGCCCTACATTCTCACAGCTGTGTTATACTTAATTGTGAGACACGTCAAATGAAATTCAGGGGTGATCATCACCAAGACAGGCTGTGAAAACACCTACTGCTCAAATTGCTAAGCCTCCCCATTTGAAACCATCAGAATAATCTCTTTGAAAGGTCCAAGCTCGATGTCCAATGACTGAATTTTCCTTTGGAGCCACATCAGAGCAAGGCTCCTCACCTGTTGCTCAGCCCTCTTGCACAGTTCCTCAGCTACTTGGACACCCTCCTTTGCTGTGGTTTTGGTGCACTGCCAGCACCAAATAAATCTGTGAGTATGACAAAGTTCAAGTTGAATTTGAGCCCCTTGAGTAAAAAATTCCGTAATCCCTGAGTCTACCAGGTTACAAATGTACGCAGCTGATGTGAGAAAATCAGTCAGTGAAGATTTAGTGAAGATTAGGAGATACATCCTAATAGCAGAGAAGTGAAATATTGACAATGAAGAGCTGGAAGCATTTGTTCCATTTGCTTATTTAGATAGTATTGTAAAAAAAAAACCCTCAAATTTCTTGCTCTTACATTTAAAAAAACACATTCAGAATGTGTTACAGAGTTCATGTTTCAGGCAGCAGACCATTTCTTAAGACTGCATGTTTTTCCTTTGTGCAGCACCAGACAGGCAACAAAGGCTGTTAGTGAATTTCCAAGCTCATTTTAAGAGGCTTTTGCTTATACTGCATTATTTCTCTCTTCATTGACTCTTTCAATGGTCTCTTGAATGAAACACCTGACACTCTCAGGGATGACAAATCTAGCTAGCAAGCAAGCAGCGTACAAAAGATAACATTAAACACCAAGTGTCAACTTTTTTTGATCTCTGAGAGGGTGGAGGAAAAGGGTCTGTTTGTAGGATGATGCAAAGTAAACACTGGGCATCGGGAACGTTTGCTGAGCCGATAACCAGGTACCAGCACCCCTGGAACAAGGAAGCAGCTGAGGCTGATGAGCTGCTTTTGCTTTCTTTGAGGGGGGCTTCAATTTGGAGAAGGAGGAAGCTATAAAAGAGAAGATGATTTAAAACAATCCCCCTGAGCAAGCAGCAGCCAGAGGTGCTCACTGGATGGGATGAGTTGTGCGGGGAGTCTGCGGACTCAGACCTGAGCCTGGGCCTCTGGGAGAAGCTCTGGGAGAAGGGGCAGGAGGCAGACAGGCCCCTCAGGGAGTGCTCTGAGCACTGCAGGTGGAATGAAGGTGCTTGGCCTCACCCACCGAGGCCAGAAGCACAAAACGAACCAAGCTGGCCCCTCCCCAGATCCCGGCACTGGCGATGCTCCAGGTGAGCATTTCAGTGAGATAAAGCAACCCTTACTACTGATCTTGTGACCGTGCTGAGCTGAGGGTCTCAGCCCTGAGGAAAACACTCCTGCCTCAGGCCCACTGCCTCTCCCTCGCTCTGGCAGCTCATGAAATATCCTGAGGATGCTTCATCCTGTGAAACGTCCTCCCTCACCACCGCCGCAAGTGGAAACTGCTGATTGCCCAGACACGGCTGCTAATGAGTCCCCTGGTATTTACAGACACTGCTCATTTGGAGCAGCTTCACCTCGTGGATAATTTTCCAGCATAAGCAGGACTGATGCCCACCAGGGCATACCTGACAATCATCGTTTCTGTCACCCATTTGTACAATGACTACCCTGAAAATTCAGGTGAAAAATGTCATTCTTGTTAGAGAGAGAACACAGCCCTGCCACGGGTGTACCAAGGAACATTGGTTTAGGTTATTTGAAAGTGAGATTTGTCCAACCTGTCCTGCCTTTCACCATATCAAAATTGACACAAACCAACCAAAAGAAACGCATCTCTCTCATATTCATTTTTGAGAAGACTTGGTACATTTCTGCTGTTCTCCTATTGTACAGCAGCCATAACCAAAATAATTTTTTCAGCATGTGTAATAATAGTGTTGAACAGATTTCTCATGAGATATATCACTGTCTCAATAAAGAAAAGGCTTTTATCTTTTAAATACATTGTTCTTATCCATATTTGCTATCCTTCACCAAATCTATTTCATCTTTGTCAATTTTTAGAGTCCTCAGTAGACCACAACCAAGATAGGTACTGGGAAACAGTTAATCCTAACAATGAGCTTCTCCATTCAGGACAGGACATGACAATAAATACTGATTTAGATGAATTCCATTTTAAAACATCCCATCCTGTGAACACTTACAGCCAGCGGAGAAGCAGGGCCTGTGTGAGCCCCAGGTATGTTTTACATCCTCATTCCCATTTCTGTCCCAGTAAAGACAAGGGCATTGCCTTCTGTGCATATAAAATGAAGAGCAAATCCTCCCATTTATGCCAGTCTGAGCCATCTCAGATAAAAATACTGAACCCAACGCTCTGCTCAGATCTTGCTCCTGCTGGATTTCCTGTTCAGTTTGGCTAACACAGGAAATTCCACTCGAATAAACAACCAAATATTGATATTTATGCAAACAGAACAAGCAGTGATGTAAACTTTTGAAGTTTGTGTGTGCTTCAAAACCAATAAACAGTATTTTTACTTTGAACCTTCTATCTCAAACACTAAGAAAAATATGCCTTTCAAGTAAAAAAATGTAATTCAAATCAAGACAGTACATGCAGTGTGAAATCTTCCACCACATCATAAGGCAGCAAGAACAGTATAGCTCAGCTGTACACCACTAATGCCAAGATTTTGTCGTAAAAACATTGACAGACCCTTAATTATTATAGTGCCTCCTGGCAGTGCTATAATTAGATTGAACATAACTATTAGTCATCTTAATTAGTACACACATTCCTTGTTATCACAATAAAAATTACAAAGCAAGGATGCCACTTAATTAGGTGACCTGGGAATTGGTGCCTACCTATACTTCACTTTTATTTTAAGTGTCCTTACCGAGATTAAATCTAATATTTATAACCAAGAATGGGTATTTATATGGCACTCCACCTGTACATAAAATCACCTGTTAAATTAATATATATTAAATACCTCAAGGACATTTCTGAAGTTATGCCAGCAGTTCATTTGGAATTGTATTCCAAGGAAAGAAATACATCACAATTTTAGGAACTCAAGGTTAATTGCATATTCTAATACGTGTCTTACATACCATAAATTTAAAAGAAAAGAAAGTGCATTCAGTTAAATCCCCATCAACCTTCCAGTTCTCCTGATGGTGCCTCATCGTGTCCTAGTGAAGTGCTTGGACCACTTTTAACCCTCTGCCACAGACACTGTCTAAGGGCTCCACGAAGGAGCCACACTTCAGAGAAATGTTTTTTAATTCAGAACCTCATCCATCACACGTTTTAAACAAGTGGAAATTTGGTATAACTGATTCCTGGTACTGTGAAAACCTTCTGCACTTCACAAGCACCCTAATTCCTGCAGTGCTGACAAGCTGCCTGGGGACTTCGGTTGGATTTTGGGTCTCTGCCTTCGCCTCAGAAGGTGGCAGAGCAAGGTGGTCTGGACACTCTCCCCTTTCACAGGTCAACCAAGGAGTTATTTGTCTGAGGCTTATTGAAGCTTGTGGTCGAAAATGGGCCCAGCTCTTTGTTTCACAGCGTCAGACAACGATGCTACAGAATTGTTAATTATCTTTACCAATTTTAATTGCGCTAGATTGATACACAGGTTTCTTGAAAATAAAATGTGCCCGCTTTGCCATCCACAGATACACCACACCCAGCAGGAGACAGAGGATAACGCAGCTGAGAGGAGTGGTGTGCACCTGAGCTGTGTGGAAGCACTGACACCAGCCTGTGTTGAAGCCCTGAGTGGGCAGAGAGTCTTCCAGGCCACAACGAGCAGCTCCGGTGTGATACAACAGCACTTTGCAATCAAACTGCTGCTCGGAACAAGAGCCCACAAGAAAAATGAAGACAAAACAAAAATGTCGTGACATTTGGTATAGAAACCAAGGGTGTTTTCTTGCCAGGTACCTGCTGACATTGCCAGACTCCAACCTCCTCCCTCCAGCCCAGAAAGCTCACCAGAGCACTTAGCAATCTGTTCACACCATCATTAAACCCATTAGCCCTTAGTGATGGAAAAGTCCCTACAAATGCCACAATGCCACTGCTCTGTGACAAATCCCCCCTCTCTTTAGGTGGTGAGCATTTAGTATTTACTATCACAGATTAATTTGAATTTAAAGAAAAAAAAAAGAATGAAAGAATTGCTTCTGTAGGCAGACTATGGTAAATATCAATATGTTTCATCAGAGCTCCTCTTTCATTAGTTCTAGACCAATTACAGTAACTATTTCTTCTCTGGGATAATTCATCAAGCTATTAATTAGAATATGGAAAACATGAAATTCTCTCTTACTTTTTCACTGCAAAGGACTTTCAATGATAATTGTTACAGATAAGGAGAAAATGGAAAAGTTATTGTTTGCCACAGATTAAGAGACTTGCCAAAAAATGTAGAAGAGTTGATATTCAATGCACCCAGCAAGAGAAAAATAATATAATACATGTAAACAATTTAAAGCAACAACAATTCAAGTGCAGGAATGAATTTTTATTACCATGTCTGGTTTCCCAATTTCTTCTACTTCACCAGGCTGGAAATTTTCAAACTACAGGCTCCCCAGGAAATACTTCTGGCTACTTCAGGAAAATCTTTCAGTGATGTGGCCCCAAGGTGATGATGTCAGAGTCCAAATCCTTTTGAAAAGCTGCAATGTGATTTCTTGTGCCCCCATGAATAGTGAGAAGAGGCAATTACTGTGAATGCTTTGTCCATTATCCCCAGATAGCCTGACTTGTGCAGGAAAAGTCTGCAATGTAAGTCTGTAACAGGGACAGATGAAGTGATGTCACAGGGCTTCAGCTCTGGCACACACAGGAGGTGAAGCTGGCACCATCTCTGGTCTGATGAAAGAGCCCAGCTCAGTCTACACTGGATCACGTTGTGTTTGCCAGATTTCCTTCATAAACTGATAGTCTGCCAAAACTAAAGGCAACAAACGAAAAAAGAACAAGGCCAAGGCTCATGAGAAGTAATGATGCCACAGAGAAGAGATGCCTGAGTAGGCTGTGAGGGGGACTGGACTGATCCTCCCAAAACTCAGCCAGTACTCACTCCAGTTTTTGGAGGAGCACACAGTTCTCGTTCCTCCCCAACGCTGTCCACGCCTGCACCCCTGGCCATGGCCCCACTGCACCTGAGGGGACTCGTCAGGGGAGCCCAAGGTACCACACACTTCGAATTTAGAACACTTCCTCACGTCCTCCTTCCTGCATCTCCTCACTCCTACAGACTGGCTGTCTCCTGTCACAGCTCTCCAGCCTCCAAGAACAGCTTTTTGGGTCACATTGCTCAGTTCTGATTCAGAACAGGCTCTCCCATTGACACTGACATTGTGGAGCAAGGCTCTGCTTCCCTCTCCCCTCATGATTCTGATTTTGTTCTTTCAGGCAACCATCGCAAATACCTTCTCATGGCTCAGGTAACAAACCACTGTTCCCTTCACAATTATACTTCAGAAAGGGGAAATTGGTGCCTGACACTGAGGGTGAGGAAAAGAACGAGGAACAGCCCCACAAGCAGTGAGGATGAGAAAGGAGCAGTGCTCACCATTGCCTCCACTCAACTTTATAATTTATTTCTCAACTTCAAGACTCCAGTCTTGAGAAAATTCTGAAAGTTTATATAACAAGGGAGCAGGTGATTTGTTACATGAGGAGACATTCTGCTCCAAAATGAAACTTGTTCAGAAAGGGTTCACTGTCATCTCCACCAAGAACAGCATTTTGCAACAGGGAAGAATTGAATGAGCAACACGGACTCTGCTTTTCCACCCAAAATACACACACTTATTTTTGAAATATAGGACTGAAGGATTTTTCCTTAGGAAAGATTTATTCATAATAAATAAAAGAAAAATAGTTTCAAGCTGAACTGCCTTCTAAATTAGAGCTTAACTTCAGCATTTTTCATTTTATGAGTACAGCCTCTTGCTTTTATTAAGAGCAGTTGAAATTTCAATTTACTCGTGGTTGGATATAGTTCTTCATTCAACCTACAAAAAAATATTCAATTTATTGAAATGTTTCAGTTTCAGATCATTCCAAGCTAATATTTGTTCAGCTCAACCAAACTGAAAACCAGAAGCATATCTGTGTTTAAATATAGTGGAATAATTTCTTCCATCCCTGTATCTATGTCAGCCTAATCAGGTCACCAGTGGGAACTGTTGACTGGTACAAACAGGAGGCTTTCTCTTTATGAAAAATGACTGACCTTGCTTTAAAGCAATTTAGTTTGTGTCAACATTGCCTTTCTCATTAAATAATAGGCTCTAAGTGGCATATCCATTCTTCTTCAGCATAGACAAGAGCTCTTCAGGCAAGTTGTGGGATGCTATTTTTAGGCATCTCATAGCAATAACCTGCTCAGTGCACTGTTTGGAGTATGTCTACAATAATTATTCCTTGTCTGCTCTGTTGTATTGGTCAGCCCCAGAGAGAGCTCATAAAAATGTTAGATCTGCACCTTTACTTGGATGCAGAAAGAATTTCAAATAAATGTAAACATTTGGTAGCACTCAGATAGCTGTAAATAATACCAGAGCAACAAGTTCATTAAACATCCACAGCCCTCTGTCTGAAAATGCTGAACACCTTCAGCATAATTCTTCCTCATTTAATTGCTGAGATGACTCTTCAACCACTTCTCACTAATTCTCCCCATTTGCTATTTCCTCTATATATTACCTGGCCAGTCATGCAAGTATTGGAGATGATAACACAGGTAATTTCATCTGTCAGAACCAAATGAGCGGTGAGAGGAAATATTTGATTCATTCGTCATTTTTCTTTTTTAATATTTCTTTCCTTTCTTCCCCTCCCCCCCCCTTTTTTTTTTTAAATTTATTTTCTCATTATGGCTATTTCAAATAATCTCAGGCTGCTTTGTGAGAAGGTTCTCAGTCCAGATCTCAAGGTGACATGCTTTACATTAACCCTGTCAGTATTCCCAGCAATTCCCTAGTATTTCCTCTTGTGATTACACAGTTCTCAGGAAATGCACCCCCCCAGAACTAAACATTAGAAAGAAGCAAAACCAGCCTAAGAGGACCTAATAAACGTATTTAAATACATATTTATACCATCCACATTATTAGAGCAGGTCCTTGCTCTGTGTACTGGCTACTAAAGATAGAACAGAGGCTTATTCAGACTGTTCTGTAGTGACGAGTCATCCCCACTGGGAAATCATGTGAGATATCAGTGCTGCTGTAGCACACAAACAGCTCATCAGAGCTTTTTAATGATTTATTAATGTAGTCAATCTGGTGGTGTTTTACAGTGGTTATCAGAGGGCTGCAGTTAATAGTGTTGATTGTAGGGTCTAATATCCTCATGTGCCCTTTGCAATGTTCCACAGGCCAGACTGGCACTGCTCTGACTGGACCAAAGCCTTGGTTTAACAAACCAATGCCTGTCTGCATCACAGACCTGTCTCCAGCCCTCCACAGACATTATTTATAGGATCCCTTAGGGTTCTTGGTCAGGTCTAGTGCAGTGTCACGTCACTACACTACCCTTCCTCCAGGTGATGCTGTTCATCAGCATGATGTGATTTGTCATTTCTAGGTTGATGACATCCAGCTCTGTGACTTTTCAAAGCTTAGCGTTGCATGTGCTGTCACACCATTTCAAACATATTGAACCAAAGCAAAACTGCTTTCACTTGAAGTCAGATAAAAGAAGATCTCTTAATGGGTCTGGGAACTTCAGAACACGCTGCTGTCTCCCAGGTTAAACTCTCTGAGTGGAAAAATAATTTAAAGCCTTGTGTTAAGAGTTAGTGTGTTAAATTTGCCTCAGCATGGTTCAGAGAAATCTGAAAGCAACACAATACTTTATGAAGACATTCTAATTCCTGCTCCACTGGGTCTCTTCCCACTGGGAAGAGCAGTGCAAGGGCAGAAGAGCAGGCAGCCCAGCCGCCTGCCTCAGCCCGACCCCAGCCAGAGATGGAAGCAGCACCAGTTGGACATCTAAGTCACATTATACACATTTTCCTGGAGCAGCCCATGGGCTGTTCCTCAGGATTCAGCCTGGATGGACACAGGGCTGTGCAGCAGCACAAGGCACCCTCTGGCAGTGCTCAGGGAGGGCTCAGGTGCTTCATCACAACATCAGGGTATCAGCCACGGGAACTGACCTGAGAGCTTGAGCTGAAGAGGAAATGCCAAGACCAGGGCACTTTTAGTCCCATTCCTAATAAAAACACCACTGCTACAATAAACCTCCCCGCTTGTTACTTCAATAGCTCCATGGCTAAAACAGAGACAGACACAAGAGCGTTCCCCAAGCCCTACAAGCAGGGAAAAGTTGGACTTTTCACTGAGGTGAAGTAGAAGAAACTGGCACAAAAGCAATGAAAGGATGAAAGAAACCCAGGTTTGAAGTGACAGGGCCAAAGCAGTAAGTCAGTGAAGTGATGTGATTTGCTGATCTCTCCAGTGTCAACAAGAATTAATCCTTTTTTCTTTTTTTTTGTGCTATTTTTTCCTAAAAGATGAGTATTCCTTTCCCCTCAAATAAGTCTCCAATCCTTTCAGACAGGTTGAAGTCTAATAGAGGGACGGATACTAGAGCAATAAATAATTAAAAGGACTGTGTCTAAGATTGTCAGTACTGATTACACACCAAAGCAATGTTCTGATAAGCATGAGTGAAAAGGAGACCATAATATTTGGCAACATGAAACAAAGTTCTGATTCATTAAAGATTGATGACAAGGCCTAAATCTGTTGTGTGATATGCACATATTTATCACACTGATACTAAGTGGAATGGAAAAGTTTCCCAAGACCTGATGACTAAAATCTAGTCTAGCAGTTTTAAAAAAACGACTCTATTTTCTTTTTAGTGTAGAGTTATGAAAATTATAGAAGAGGATATTGCTGCTTAAATTCATCTCCTCAGCTTCTAAAACAAACTTGAATTTAAAAGGTTGCAAAATCCTTACTAATTTTAAAAGTTGAAGTTTGTCCAATTCCCCATGAACGGTACCTAGTTAAACACCTGTTTAATCAAATCAACCAAATCTTCAGAAAATCAAAGCTGTAGGGTACAGATTACTTCTAATCTTGGAGACATTAAAAGTCAGCACAACAGTTAAATTTCTAGAGCTGAAGTCTGAACTATAAAGACAAAAAAGCAATTGCATCAGAAAAAATATACAGAGAAAACTTAATTAAGATGCAGAGAAAGCCAGAGCTGTCCTGGATTTCAAAAATGAGATAGCACTTTTTCATCTCCATCTGAAACACTGGAGCACCTTGTAGTTATTTGCCTGAACAGCGAAGAGATGTCCAAGAAAAAATGTGGCAATTGTCATTGATCTCTAGGATCTTACAAAGATGTTATTCGTGATTTCTGAAAGTGCGAAAGGCCTGGTGACAAAGGCAGCAGTACTTACTGGAAAACAGGGGCTGCTTCTGCACCCCAGTTTTTCTAAGCATGGCCAGCAGAGATGCCTTGAGAGGCTCCCTGGGCTGATTGCTGCACAGCTACAGGGGGGAAATAAAACAAGTTTTGGTTTGTGCAAGGTTAAACATAAGGTTTGCAAGGCCTTGGTGTGAGCATCAAATTAGCTCAGGCTGGAAAGAGTATATGTGTGTGCCAGTTCCTTAACACAGCAGAAACCACAAGATGCTCTGCATGACCAAAATTCTACATATGCTATTCCTGAAGCTCAATTATCTCCAGCAGCGTTAAATTATCCCTCACGAAAAAGCAGTGAGTACATAAAAACAAACAGACATTCTCCCAAGCAACAGAAGAAGCTGTTTGCCAGTGATGCTAGAAATTGAGCACTTTGCTACCAAATGGCTTTAAAGTCCATGAATTCTTATAATTAACAGATTATGCCCCAAAAATATCACTGCTGTAATCCACATTCCCAATATTGATATAAACTTGTTTCAAGAGTATTAAGGTCAGTTTACTTTAGGGGTAAATATTTACTTACGTTTCTGTAAAACCCAGCTATCCCTTTAAATATTAAAACACCAAGTACATATTCCTTTTTTCTCTGCCCCCCTTGCTCACAATAAAGTGCTGTTCCAACGGTCCAGAAAATCCCAGTAATTCTGATGCAAAACGTAGAGACCAAATAACTAATTCAGAATGTTTGACTATAAAGAATGAATAAAATCCCTGAAAAGACACAGAGGTATTTTAACTGATGTTTAAACACTCACAATATTGGGAACAAGCTATGAAAAGAAACTGAGATGTGGTTATATTTAATCTCTGCAGAATGTTTCTGCCAGTCTTATCTTCCATATAGGCAATGAATAAAGCCAGGAATAAATTCCTGAAGAAAGAAGAAAAGAGAAAATAAGAACATTTGCTGTGATTCTTTTCTGCTGTGGGAATTGTCTGTAATCTACAGCACATAGAAGCAAGCAACCACCTGGAGCAGCTTTTGGAGAACAGAAGCAAAACCACTGCAGGTAATCAAGGCTCTGCTCTGTTTGGACTAAGAACAGAAAAAACTCAGACTTATTCTGAGACCTATTCACAGACCAATTTAAAATGTTACGCTTTTAGAACTGGAGGTGCTGTCATCCTTTAACCAAAGAAGCAATCCCTTATTCCAGTTGAGAAGATATGATCTTCTTGCAATACCATAAAATTAGTCAGTTCTAGTTCAATTTAATTGTTTCTTTGTTGCCACGTTAGTTCACATTTTTATGATTATTTTTAAAAGGCACAGAATTTGCAAACCTGAAGTTCTGGGGTGATGCACAGTGTCAGACAAACAGCTCAGTTTTTTATGTATTTTGATCTTGATACTGAAATCCCTTGAAAGGATCACAGGATGCTACGTTCAGGCTTGTGGATCAAGCTCTGAGACTGATTTATATTGTATCAAAAGGACTTGGGAACCAGACAACACTTTGATGCAGAGATTTTTCCATTCAAATCCAGTGGACTTTGTCCCCGGGTGAAAACACCAGAACTACAAGAGAGTACAGAAAGGATGTAGTTTGCAGGACTTCCAGAGTTTGAACGACCTAACCTTACATTGAATTCAGCCCTGCTTTGCACAGAGAAGGTGACATGGTATTTGCACCACCCAAGGTCCTTCCAGCCTGAACTGTCCTTCAGTTCTGTCATTTTGCTGTGCAGCAGTGGTTCAGAATTGCAGTTTATATTGGTGTCAGATCATGACACACCCCCACACGCTGCAAGGCTTTAGTTCTAGATCACTGGTTGAGCTCCAGCACAGGGTAGGCTGCAGATTATGTTAAACAGATTAAACCCCCTCCACAGTTACAGTACCCAGCCGTGCACTTGGTCCTTAAAATACTTAAAATAAAAGTTTCTTTCAACTGTTGCCTTCCTGTGGCTCTGAGAGGGTCACAAACTCTGTTTCTCAGCTGACCAACTTGCACAACAGCCCACAAGGATCACCCTCCTCCTGAAGGCACTGAGAGGCTTCAGCAAAGAGAGCTGTGCCCACATCCCACCTGCCTGAGACCCTCTGAAGCCAGCACAGCAAATTCTTCTGAACTCGTTTTTGCTTCAAAAGAGGAATTACTTGACAAGGGTTTTGTAACTTTTTTACATTGAGGGTGTCAGAGCCCTGGAACAGCTGCCCAGGGAGGTTGTGGAGTCTCCCTCTCTGGAGACATCCAACCCCACCTGGATGTGTTCCTGGGTCACCTGCTCTGGGTGACCCTGCCTTGGCAGGGGGTTGGGCTGGATGATCTCCAGAGATCTCTTCCAACCTGAACTGTTCTGTGAATACCCTCTTGCTTTATGAGTAGGGGTTTGAACAGCTGAAATAAATAATAGCTACAGGTTATGCTTGAAGCTGGATGGAAAAAGTAAGGAAAGTCAGATTTTACCAGATTATTAATATTGGTAGTATTTCACATCTACAAAAGAGAAAGTTTGTATAATGCTAACATATTATCCAAAAACTCTGCTGAAATTCAACTGCGAAGCTGCAAGAGTAATTCAGGTCACAGTTTAAGCTTGTCACATAATTAGTTTACATTTAATCAGACTGCTGGTATGTAAACATAATTACCATTCTCAGACCTTTAATTGAAATTGTCACAGCACTCCTGCAAGCTCCTTCCCCCGATCTGCTGGGATGGATTTCCTGCTCACGGACACTAAGTGGGCACGACAGTTTTCCTGCAGACTCTGCCACACTCCAGCCCAACCCAGACTGGTCTCTTCCCAGGCACACTGGTGAAGAAACAGACACACCACCCCATCTCAGCCCTAATCACAGATGTACTAAATTAAGTTCAGCTGGTGTTAATCAGGCTAATTACAATTAAGCTAATGCATTACCACCAAACTCATGTACAATGATTTTCAAGTGTGCCAGGAAAGCTCATCTCTAATGGGGTAAATACAAACTGCAATTTATGTGCAGTAGTACCAAAGACCATTTGTGACCTCAGACAGGGTCTTTCCTTCTTGGAAGAGATTATAATTCACCTACCTAATCAGAAAACTAAAAATCTTCATTTCAATTGGTGCGCAGTGTTCTTTAAAATTAAAGTTATACCTGCACCTAAGTCTTAGAAAGTACCAGCCCAAGTACTTAGAAATAGTGTGTTAAGAAACATTTTTTCCTCTTAAATGTCCATCAGCGTCAAACACAATAGAGGAGCAGCCTTGTGTTTGCACTCTTCTCCCAGGTGTGCCCTCCAAACACACCTGAAGGTTTTCTCAGCCCCATCGCCATTGTCTCTCCCATTCTGAACCACTCTCCAATTAAATATTATTAAATATTTTTAAGATCTAGCCTTATACTTAGTTTTTAAAATGCTCTAATTAGTATTTTCTTCTTGATAAATAGGAGTAGCAGCATCAAAAACTCCAAAGCTGGTACTGAACTCTCTCTCACTTTCCTTGTGGCCTTTTGAACAGCAGGGATGAGGGATGTGACACCTGCCAGGGAGAAGTGAGGGTTACCTTCATTAATCCCAGCTCAGGATGCAATAGGTTGGCAACAGGTTTTTTCTTCATTTTCTCTTTCTTTTTGTGTTTATTGGTGATTTATTTCTTTAGCTCCTCTTGTTGGCTTGGCCTGCCTGGCCCGCCCAGACTTGATTTTCTTTCATGGGGCTGTGGAGTGAATGCAATTACATTAAGAGCTGCTCAATATTTGATGAGCAGCAGCCAAAGTTAGCCAGAAGGGTCAGGACAGCCTGAAGCTGAGGGGAGATAATGTGCACTTGCAAATTTTACTTACATTCTCCACAAGTTTAAATTACTTTTAATGAAACATTAACGGAAGATTTGACAAATGACCCCCTGAGACGAAAAGTTTCACAGGGAACTTGCAGGGAAATTAGATTAATAGGCAAATTTTCAGCATGCAGTTTTTGCTCTTAAACCAAAATCTTTTTACTACTTAATTTCTCCTTATTATCTTATTATGTTATACTCAGATCATTTTCCCCTGTGCGAATAACACTTATTATTTACTCCCTCTTACTTACTAACGTCAGAGTGTCTCTGCCCTAATTCCTTTCAGGAAACTGAACATCCTTCAAAAGGCATCTCCAAGATCCTGCAGAGCACCAGTAAAACTAAGTCATATTTTTCACAAATGTTTAACACATTCAGAATATTTCCTTTGTGCTTCCATGGCAGATGAGCAACCCATCACTCCAGTGGCTGTGTAAAGAGTCCATCCCTCTGATTACCACCTGGCAGTGTTTTGAAGAACAAGGCTAGAGGAAGTGTTCCTGTGCAATTTAATTAACAAGCCATTTCTGCTCCATCAAACATCTGTGCTCTGGCTGACACACTTAAATATGTGAATGAAACAGTTAAGCTGCTTCCTTTTGAAAGAGTAACCCTTCATTCTGTACTGGGGCTCCTCCTTTAGCACTAACAACAAATATTCAATAGTTACTGAACTAAGGATTTGTCTCCTTATGCCAGCAATAACCATTCCTGATCACTGACTTCCTTACAGACCAGGTTTTGCCACTGTTCAGTGTAAATTGTCTGGGTAGATTCATCAGACAACAAAATGAGCTGAGTTCTAGGTTACTCCAAGATGAAAGGGAGCACAACCTCACTGTGTGTGCTGATGGCCAGGAGTAAATTGCAGGTCTCACTGTTAGTTTTGGCTTTAAAACAAAAAAAATAATGTCAGATTCTTCTACCACAATGGCTGAAAGTGGGTTCTTCACTGCCTCAGCCCCACAAACCTCCCTGAGGTCACTAAGGGGGTTTTCTGCTAACTCAGGTTTCTTTCACCAGGGCTCTCAGAGCATGTTGCTATTTTCTATTACAGCAAGAACTCCGATTGCTTCTGCAGCCAATTACTTGTGCTCAAAGGGAGCAAGAGCTGCAGGAATGCATCACTTGATGTTAGAACATGTTGTAATTAGGTTTTCAGCCCTAATCACTGGGAAGGATGAAAACTTCCCTTGCAGTTTATAAACGCCAGTATCAACAAACAACATTTTGTTGCATGAGTAATTCATGTGATTGACACTGAGTTGTTTCTTTTTGCGAATCAAAATTCCATATATACAGAGTTGAGTGAATTATGTCCTGAACAGCATTTCATAAGCGTTCACTTTTCCAACCAGCAGCACAATTTTGCTGATCATGGCCCACTGACAGATATCTTATCCTGCCAAGTCCAGAAGAAAATTCCTGGTTAAGATTAGCCCATTAATCCCTGACATTCACTTTACACCTGCCTTTGCTGGTAAGGGAAACCAAGAGGTCAAAAAAAGAAGCCCAAACCAATATTTTAATTGTGTGAACAAAGAAATGTCTTGGTAACATTCTTCCCTGTTACTGGTAAGAGCTATAAGCAACCCCTGTAATTCTCCAGGAGACTCTGCAATTTTCCAGGAGACTCTGCAAGTTTTACATCTTGTAAATTTGCTACAATTCAAAAGAATAAAAACATTTCCTATGACATTAAAAAAATCTTCAGGGCAATTCATTCTGATTTCCACTCTCTTTGACCATGTAACAATGTAAGTGTAGGCAATAAATTTTTCTTGGAATGAATTCCCCAAATCTGGTATTCTGAAAATGATCAAACATTTTGTTTCAGCTTCATCATCAGACTTTTTCAGTTTTTCTTGAATTGAGAGTCTACTACTGAAAGGGAGAGACTCATGAAGAAAGGTTATGCTTCCACAACAGAGGTTTTCCAAATGGAAAATCACAGAAAAAGTTATACTAGCTCTCCCTAGAGGCAAGATGGGATGCACTTGGGGAAAAAAAATCTTCACCAGTGGTAAGGAAACAACTAATCAATGAACTCAGTCCTGCTCCAGATGTTCTGTTAAATACATCATTAGTACATGCTCTAAATAGGAAACTAATCGAGAAATAAAGCTGTCAGTTATTTTTTTTCTTGCTTCCTTCTTTTTGTCTCCCTAAAACAAATTAAGTTGTAAAGTTGTGCCAGATTTCTGTCCTCCTGGAGGGAAGGTCTGGCTGGGCAGCACAACCAGCAGCAGGCAGAGCTGGCTGTGCCCACTGCTCCAGGAGGTGATTAAGTGGCACCAATTAGCAGCAGTTGTGGAAACTGAGAGGGACACTCTGAGGAGCAGGGCTGATGTAAAGGTCAGTTTGAGAGGAACGAGGATTTGCCCGTGAAACAGAGCCACAGCCCGGAGAGCCAGCGGCACAGAGTGTCAGTCCATTCACCCTTCTCGCCCCAGCCCCTGACACTGCAGCTGTGCCAGAGACCCAGCGACTGAACTCGGGATTGCCACCTCTGGTGTCCGCTGCTCCTGGAGGGCAAACAGCCCCTGGGTGTGTGCCAGCTGGCACCACACCGAGTCACCCCAACACTTCTGCTCCTCTTCCACAGCACACTGGGCCATGGCTGGCCCAGAGCCACAGAGCAGGTGCCACTGCAGACCCTGCAGCCGTGTTGAAACTGGCAGCCACAGCCAGTTATTGATTTATCGAATATTGAAATACAACACTGCAAAAGTGAGCCAGCTACAGGTGTTCAAACTCCCTCCCCTGTGCTTTCACCCTTTCCCTCAGACCCTGATTTGGCTACTGCAGTGCTGTGATCTATATAGCCCACCCAGCAGAATCACAAGGGTGCTTGAAGTCAAAGGCGAGAGAGTGGTGGGAGCTTTTCTTTACCCAGCACATTTCCCTGTGCCAACACAGCCACAGGCAGGGGGAGAAACTGTAGCTTTCAACACATTGCAGTTGCAAGACATCACAGTCTTCAGAATATCACTAGAGAAGCAGTCGGACACTGGCTTTATCAGAGGAGCGGGAAGCAAATCACCAAATAATTGCATCTTTGTCAGTGCCATTTCACTCCTTGCAGGAGCGTTGTAGGCGATAATTGACGCTGTCATCATGGAAACAGCAATCGCCTCTGGGCACTAATGTGGAACATGTGCTGTTCGGAGCCCTCCCCGGGCCCTGGAAATGAGAGCAGCCCTGGAGCAGCCGGGTCATGCATTGCTCAGCAGCTCCTGCGCTGCTGCCGTTCGGGACCTGCTTCCCCTACGAGCGCGCGATCAATTTTGTTGTAGACACAGAATTTCAAGTCACTGATGTTATCTCAGTCAGGTGGAGAGCTGTAGAGCAGATGAGTGTTCAAACATTCATCAGGAATCCCCACACTCTGTGAGACGAGTGCTGAGCTCCGTGGCTCCGGAGAGGGATGCGGAACCCGCACACCCTGACTGGGATCGCGGCCCCTGAGCAGCCCAAATTCCCAGGAGGATGACATGTGTACACCCCTACAGCACGCCCAGCCCAGGATTAAGGACGTGGATATAAAATCCTCTCCACTGACATTAATGTATTTAATGGATTAACTGAGATAAGTGCAGTACCAAAAAAATGTTGATCTGGAGTCTCCAAAAGTCCGTGTGCTTCAATTCACGCAACCAGAAGAGTTTCATTGCTGTAAATGGTATCTCCATAAAACAAAGTATCCACACAATAATTCCTACAGGATCAGGGCCTCAGTTAATTACAGTAACTCCTTAACATGACATTTTTCCAAGTCATTTATAGATCTTCGGCTACAATACATTAAAATTAGTTTTTTGTAATTTTTTTCCTTCTTACACAAAAAGCCAATGATGGTTTCAACAAAACAATCTGTTCTTCCACAGACACACAGAAATACTGCTTCACCAAAAAGTGAAATCCAAGGAATCTAGTGTGAAGAAAATAAGGAGTTATAACTCGTATGGTGACTGCAGGAAGAAAACTAAAATAGCTTATCCTGCTGGTTATTTGGGGCAAAGTCCAAAAGCTGTCATTTACCTCAGACCACTTTATACATTTAAAGGGCAAGTATAAACAGAGGGAAAAGGTCCCCATGGAACAGATACTTGCTATTTTAAAAGTCATTCTTAAAGCAAAAGTGTGAAATTGGAAATCACTGCCAGTTATAACTACGGTAAAGTGAAAAAACCCCTCACATTAATGACCTGAATTGCCCTGGCACTATTACTAAAGTTTGGTGTTCACTTTTTATTTGAATGCTTCAGCATTCAGGCAGCTGTTTGAAAACCAAATATTAAGCCTTCATGATCAGGTATTTTTGAATTTATTAAGTGCCTGTTCAGGAATTATGCTTGTGCCAAAGTGAAAATTAACCCAGTTGTCTGAGGTAATACTGTATTTTTATGGCAGAGAGATCTTTTTTATTTCCACAAAATTGAACTATGACTAAATACCTACAATACAGAACAGGCTAAGAAAGCCACCAAAATAACTAATACAGCTAAAGAATATGTAAATAACTGCAGCTTTTTAAAATGAAAAGATGTTCCTGGTAGCTGTGTCATTATTTAGAAAGCGAGCTATCCTAAAACCCAGCTGTTTTATAATCTAATGCAAAGGCAAAAATCATTGCTCTGGGAGAAACAAAAGTTTTCCTGAGCTACATTTCCGCAATGTTTTGCTTCAATCATCCTCCATTTGAATATCAGATGATCTAACAAATGCAGTTTGATCTAACAAACGCAGTTTCACTTGCCAGATTTCTGTTTGTGTGTAGAAATTAAAGCAGCCAGGCATTGCAGCACCAACAGTGTATGTGCTGCTGGAGATCTGCCTGTAGGGGAAGTTTCTGACATATTCTGGTTTTAGAGGAGAAAACAAGGCATACAGGAGAGGGCTACACAGTTCAGAAGCTTTGCTCAGTCTCCCATCATTAATAACAATCTTAGATCATCAAATGATGTGAGTTAAAATGACTTAACTGCATTCAGCCTTGCAGAGAAAACCGGACTGTCACACGTTTTCAGCACTGTCCATGTAAAGGCACTGAGACCAGAGATAATAATTAGAAGTACTGGGAAAATGAGGTTAAGTTAGAGGAAGAAAGATTGTGCCTATGTGTTAGGGTTCACATTCATGTGCAGAGCTAAGTCTGGGTAGTTTGCAAATGCTGGTTAAGTATGAAATATTTGTTAAAAATAAAGATCACAGAAGCATATAGCATACAAACAACACACAAACTCAGACTAAAAAACCAGAAAAAACCTTAATAAATTTCATGCAAGAGCTTCAAATTTTACACACTTTTTACAGGGTGGTTGGTAGGATTTCAACATCTAGACATCAAATAAGACAAGAATCACAACATCATTTCTCCTCACTGAAAGAGTCTGTATTGTCTTAGTACCACCCCAGCATTTCTATCCTGTTTCATTTCCTGGGAGATTTATCAGACAGGACAGAGCATGGGGAAGATTTGAGCAAAACCTTAGAGCAGGGATTAGAACAGAAAAAGGATGACAAGCTGAAAAATGCGATGTAAGAGTTGTAGTGAAATAAAAGCTGTTAATACAGCAGCAAGCATGTTTTTTGTCATTGCTCTTCAGTGCTCAGGACTAACATCCCACTCTACTGAGCAAATGCCTTGTGCTATTTTCTGACTGTATTTCTGGCTGTCAGTTCTGTTGTTCTCTTTGTGGGAATTGTGGAAGGTGCTCTCTGTGTTATCCACCACAACGCATTTGCAGCATTTTCACAGATTCACAGCAGAGGATGTTGCTCTCTCCAGTATGACAGCACAAACACAGACTTGGGTGCCTGTGTGCAACGTGATGGAGCAGGAGCACTTTTAGCCTGGCATTTTAGGAAGAAGAGAAGTGTTCAGAGGAGGGAACATATCTAATAAAACCAATATAGTCGGGAAAAAACCTTGTGGTGCAAAGGTCCTTCCACCAACAGCTGAAAAACTGAATGAGGTTTCTGGGATGCAGACTGTACTTTACTAGGAATAAAGGACATGGTTTTTAAAAAGTAACATAAGTAACATTTCATTTTAACATGTTCATGATAGCAACTTCATGCAGTTCCTCACAGACCTGGGCAGAACAGAGTAAATTACTGTTAAGCTGTAATACTCTGGTGTTGGAAGATGGGAAAATGTGATTGTTTCTCTTTTCAATAATTGTTTCATGGTGTGAGGCTGGAGAGTCTCAAACTCCACAAAACTTAGAAACACACACAGGAAACAACCTGCTTACCCAAAGATTGAGCTGAACCTGTGAGAAAAGCCAGACAGTGCTAAAACCAGAGCTGCAAATACCCTAACCTTTGGGAAAGCAGCAATGTACGTGTTCAACATCAACTCTGTGGCGGACCAAACCAAAAATCCAAGAACTGCACAGCTCCAAAGGCAGCAAGCCCCAAGTTAGGCTGCAGTTGCAATGCTCTTGCCCATATTCACAGGCAGTGCTGAGGCCCTGTCCATTGCCACGTGAGATCTGACTCTGGTGTATCACACTTGCCATGGGCATCATCACTGCTTCCCCAGAGCACTGGGAGTTATAAACCCATCAAACCACCCTCACTTCACTGAGTTTGATTTTGCTTCTGCTTTCATCATTCTAAATCAAATGGGAATGACAGACTGATAGGCCTTGTGAGCACACACAGCACAGCACAGCCAGAAATCTCATTTTAAGTTTTCAGTCTGCTCATTGCAGCAGGAAGCAACAGTCCTGATCATGTCCTGCGTTTGAGCAACCCCATCCACAACCAGGGATGCTCTGCAAAGCATCTGACATGTTTCCCTTGTTTAATAACAAGGAATTTACACAACAAGAAGCCTTCCCTCACTGCCTTTCATTTGCCTACAGACTTGTCTCAGTGTTTCCTTGAGATTCCAGGCTGTAAAAGCACAGGCAGCAATGCAAAAGGTACTTTCTGACCTTATCATCAGTGCTTTGTAATGCAATCAGCATATTAGCTAGGCAGTGATGTCACAGCTTCAGAAACACCCACCCAGCCCAACAGCTTCCTCCTCCCGTTCTAGCAGCAGCATGAGAATTCTCCATCAGGGATTAACCAAGCTGGGGCAGGGCAGCTTGTGCCAGGGCAAGACAAACAATATGGAAACTTCACATCAGCAGGTGACCCCATCTTACTGCTGGTTCTAGATGTGATTCCTAATGAGAACAAAGCCAACAACACTTTAAAAGCACATGAGAAGATGTGCTCATTAAACGAAAAATGCAAAATCACTTGGGTTTTCTTTTGCTGAATTAGACTCCCCTCCAAGATAAATATATTAAATTAAAAAATAACTGCAAAGCAAAATAAATACCTTTAAAATTTTCTTTCTCTTTAGGGAACCTTTTTTGAACTTCTATTAAAAGAAAACAACTAAGAACCACCCAACACCAGCATTTCTTGTCCTATTCTCATCAGTGTTCCTAATACAGGCAACCCTGCTCCTGAGATCTTCAGCAAGGAAAGTCAGCCAAGAATCCCTCTCCTAGGTTTACCTTCCCATGGAAGAGGTAGAGCTTTTTCTATTTTGAGCATCTCTGATTTTAGCCTCAACCTTCCAAATGTCTTGGTAAAACTCCATCACTGCCCAGCTCTCCTGATCCTACTGGTATAAACCTACGTCTGAATTTGGCTCTGTTAGACACTGACTTTTCTCTGCAGCCTTTTCCAGGTGAGGTCTCCATCTGCTCCAGGAGCAGCTGAAAACAATGGAACTACCAATACTGATAACAAATGTCAAATGTGGTGGAAATCCAGGCAGAATAATTAGGATGACATTAATTCAGGTGCTAGGAAGACGAATAAGGTGATTAGAATATTAAAAGGATGAAAGATATAAAAAGCTTTGCCATGTCCACGTGTCTCTGAAATCTGTATCAGGTAGTTACAATCATTAATAGCTCTAAGGACCATGGAACACCTGGAACTCATGGGAACACCTGCATCCGAACCCTTGCATTTGAGGAATGACTTAGCAACCCTGATGCTGGTAAATATTCATTCTTTGAGCTTTCTGCTGCTTAAAAAATATCTACATCAGAAAAAAGCCCTTCAGATTGATTGCAGAATTTATCTTTTTAATGATTCTCCTACCCAGGTCTCACTGATCACCTCTGTTAACAAGCCCTACTGATGTTCTGTAAAATCACCACCCAAACAACAGAACTGTGAATCCTGAGATCTTCAGGAAGGGGGATTTGTTATGCCATGGAGCATGAGTGGCAGTGGTAAGGACCAGGCACACCCAACAAAGCACTTACACAGCAGGTCAGGTCCCCAGAACTGTGCTTGTGCCATCTGTCAGCACTACTCAAGTCTTTCCTTACCTCAAACCACCATTCATGCTCCTGGGAGTTACAGCTGCCCCAGACTGGAGAGGAGAAGGAGGGGGGAAAAACGTGCAAGGTATTACTGCACACTGCTGAGAGTGTTTTGAAAACTCACAATGTGCACACACTCTTCTATTTATGTGAGGTCTTAAAAAAAGTCAGCAGCTTGAGCAAATCCAACCCCCACAATCCAAGTTTTAAGAGAATTCTCCAGGAACTGTAAAGCCTTATTATTCTACTAATAAAATTCAATAAGGCACCTTTGACTAAAGGGGTGTAGGCAAGAGGGTTTTACTTATGTTCACCTTCATTGAACTCCTCCAGGAAAAATGCAGGTTATGCATTTAATATCTCACAGACCAGTTTAGACAACACTAATGAACTTAAACTCTGAGCACAGCACTGCTGCTGGCATGAACTCACCCCACCACACTGCAAGTGGTGTCAGTTCTCCTGCCACCACGTGCTTCCATCCAAGGAGTTCACTGAGTATGACGTACCACATGTCAGATTTAGCTCCAGTGTTAGTTCCTGGCAATGAAAATCTCATGCCATACGATAGTTGCCACGGTAACTACTCTGCCAGAGGGAAGACGGAATCTGCCGACGGTCTGTGTGCGCTCTCGGCGAACAGAACAGCTGCCCTGGGTAATTTGGGTACCACATAAATCTGAGTGCATCTCCCTGGGTTTGTATCCTCAGCCTAGGCTCACCTGGCTGAGGGCTGCTCAGGGAAAGGTGCATGTTTGAGAAACTGGAGGTTCAGAATCACGTAAGCTCTGCCCCTGTGAGCAGCACATTGTTCCAGCCTGCAGGAAGGAAACACGGATTTGGGGCAAATACAGTTGTCTATGACATTCTGAGTAGCTGTAGGACAACATAAACTCCTCTCCACGGGGCAAATTTTGAGTTAAGATGTGCCTGAAACTGCTAAAAAATGCACACACTCTATTTTCTGAAATCAATACAGAAGAGGGTCTAAGATTATGCAGGTATCTGAAGCACAGGGTCCTCTGTGCACTGACAGTAACAATGTGCCAAAGGCACCAGGCAAAGCAGCGAATACCAGGGATGTAACACAGTTTGGCAGCCTCAGGGAATCATTCAGGAATTCTTCCCTTCTTACCTGCAGACTTGTTGCTGTGAGCCTTCCTGCATGTACAATGCCTCAGTTCTCCAGATGGAAGCGAAAGCACCTCCAGCAGCCGACCTCAACAGGCACCTCAGCTGAGCAAAGTGCTGCAGCAGGAGTTTCCTAGTGCAGAGCAGAGGCATCATCAACACAGGGGCATGGGGAAAAGCTGCCCAAGTTGAAGTGCACAATCCATAAACTGTATTTAAATCAGAATCTTCAAGTCTTAATTGTGCATATGTACCAAGAAATCAAATGTGTAAGTGCTTTCACAATAGCCACTGAAACAAAGCTTTACTTGTGCTCTGAAATGCACAACAATCTGCTTGCAAGGGAGATGATGCAAGTGTTGGTGTAGAAACACTGGGTTTACAAATTATTACTATGCTTGAAAACTCTGCCTTTGATCAACAGGTTTTTTTCTCTCAACCACTGACAATTTGGTGCAAGAGAGATTAAAAACATAATTAACACAGGCTGCTCCATCCAAAGAGTCTGACACGTGGTGGGCAGAGCCAGACTGAGAATCTTCCCAAGGCTTGAGCATGTTCCTGTGCTCCCAGCACCATCACATTGTTTAGAATTCTGATTCTACTCTCCTTCCTTCACATTCTCATGTAGAAACAAACCAATCATTACTAGTTTTCCACAGAATCCCTAATACACAAATCACCTTTCATTCTAAGGCCAATGACTCTCAGGGACTGGAACGACTCCATCCTAATAGAGCAAGTGGAAGAGAAGAGTCACTTACTAAAGCAAAATTTAAAGGAATTAAATAATGTCAAGGGAAAAAAAGAAAACAAATCCTAGTGTCCCATAAGAAAGTTAGAAAAAGGTTAAAATCAATTACATGTACTACACTTTGAAAGATTCTCAAGTCTTAGTGGAGGGTACTAAATGGTTCCTTAACATCTGTGAAGTTAATTATGCTTTTAGCCAAATTATCAACTCACTGTTTTTATAATTGATAATGTGGTGAGCATCATCACCTGGGGTTAAATTCAGCTTCACCACATCCTTCTTGATGCTGTAGAAGAGACCCCCGTGACTCAAACACTTCTATTACTACAGTTGAGCACTGCCAGTGCTTTCCCCATGAGCAGGATCAAGGCTGGGGTCAATGTTTTGCATAGACTGGATACCTTGTCACCTGTTTTCCTCATTCACCCCTTCTCCACCTTTTCAAGGAGTCACAGCCACTGGGATGGCCTCCATCTATAAACCCTGTGGTGTAATAAACCACAGAAATTGGTACATCTAAAAAAACTTTAAAGCCGACTTTAAAGCATGAGCCAGATCTTCATTCTTTATGTCAGGAGGAGCTGCACAACACAGCAGCTGTAACCCTAAGGAATTTATTGTTTAACACCTATTGATTATTAATCCATTCCAGAATAAAAGTAATCTCAACTGACAAGGTGATGCCAAATCAAGTGTCAGTCCTGAATGCTTAAAATGCTTCTAAAGTCTTGCTCAGACAGTAACACAGCACGTCGAAAAAGAGCAAGTAGCACAATGAGATAATCATTTATCCAAACTAAAAGTGCATGTGTATAATAAACATTAAAAGGGCATGCATTGATCCATATATTAATCAGATTCATACCCGCAGACCAATTTTTCTCTCTCTGGGGTGTGAAGAACAAGGCTATGAATCATATTGTGAACATTTAAGGATCACACTTGAATAACCTAATTGTGTACAGCAATGATAGGATGAAAAGAAACTTAATCAAACTCTGAGCTGTTGTTGGGTTTCATCCTCTTAAATACAGTTCTATGACACGATGCTAATAAATTATTTGGATGGAAAAAAATGTTGGTTTACCTTATTAATATTCTGAATCTTCTCCGCCCATTTTCTTCATGCTTCATCTCTTCATCTGAATAGAAAAACACAATTACAGAGAAAAACATCAGGGTTTAATGCAAGTTTTGTTTCTTTTTTGTTACAAATCGTGTAAATATATACTTTTTATAAATTTACTGCCTAATAGAGTAACTGGAGTTTTGCTACATATGAAAACTGTCAGCCGATCTTTAAATATTTATCTTTTAATTCCCCTGGTTACATGTACTTGGAAATGTTTTCATAAATACATCGATAACTGTCTTGTACAGCTCATTAAGGAAGCTTTTTATCCTTTAGTGTAATAGTTCAGTTTACAGTTGCCTGTGAATCACTTTTATGGCCCTCCATTAAGCACGCCCTTCAAACTGCAATTATTTGTCAGATTTTGTATATACGGAAGCAATCACCAGAGAAACAATGAAAGCTGAGAAGATGCATAAACACTCGGAGCCAGACCTTGGCCCATCTCCAGCAGTGCATTCCCTCCTCCAACGCTGACTCCACACAGAATGAGAGGCACTTTACCAGCTCCACCCACGCAGAGCAGGCAGGCTGTCCATGGGGCAGGGTGGGCACGCTGGCTATCATTAACCAGGATGGGATGCCTTGAATTTCCCCCTCAAATCCATCTTCAGCCTTCCTCTGAGCTCCCAGGACATCATTCTCTCACATGTTGTAGTTTTACAGCTCCCCTCATGTCCTTGACTACTGAGGAGGGGATCTCCTCCACTTGTGCTTCCAAAGCCAGGAACACCAGCAAGCTTCTGCTCCAGAGAAAACTTACTTACACAAATTCTGCCCTTCAATCTAATGTGCCAAAGTTATTTTTACTTCCCAGAACTATTTCCTAGCAAAATATAGACTTAGATAAATAAGTTTATAAATATCAAGTTTGGGAGTTTGCCTTTTTTTTTTTTTTCCAATGCAGTAAGTGCTGCATATCTGCTCCCAGAGTGTAGAATTACTGTCCTGGAAGTTTACACCAGCATCCTATTATTTTCCCTCAAACCTATTTCTGTAATTGAGTATATGACAGATATTGCCATCTGCCAGGTCAGTGTGAATTCAGTCACACAGGTAACCTTGCAGGGAGCTGCAAAGGATGTGCAACAGGTTTAAAACTCCAGCCCACATGCAGCTGTGATTGTCCACACAAGCACCTGCAAAGGAAGCACAAACCAAGCAACAGCACCCAAGGATACACTCCATTGATCCATCCAGTGAAGAGAGATGGCAATAATGTCCAAGGCAAGGTAAAGAGACTAAAATGAAATTCCAGCAGACTTTCTTCCAAGTGGATGTGCTCTCTCTGCCAAGGATAGGCAGCAATAGAAGCTCCTGGGGTACCAGCACCCACAGGGAGCTGAGGGGTAAGAACAGATCAGATTAACACGATTAATTCTCTGATTGTATTCTGTGTGAATAATCTGACCCACTGCTGCTGAAACCTGTTAAATATTTCACTGCCAGATATCCCCTCCTACAAGGGCTGTGGGTCACAAGAAGTTATTTTGTCTACTGCAGCTAGAACTCAGCATTTCTGTGTGAGCCTCCTGAAACAAAATGCTTCTGCAGCAATACACATCACATTTTAACACATAGACATGTGGCTTCTGCCACAGCTGAACATCACATACTACATTTCTTCTAGTATCAAATCAACTCGTGATTAATGTCATAAATACCAAAGAATATTCATAAGGATTTTCCACACAGTACAAAATACTGCTGCAGTTCAATTGTACAGGATGTTTACACTGTTCAATGAGATACAGGACACTGATCAGTCAGCTACAAGGTAAAATAGTATTAAAATTTTTAGCAGTACTGGAGAGAGCCAGAACAAGTTTTGTTCAGTCACAACACTGAAGACAAACAGTGATGGATGTGGTGGCTGGTGATAGCTGCATTGTGCCTCCCTTCTGATATTTCTGATAGATTTCACTGCTCCTCACATGCTCAGGAAGGCAGCAATAATGGCTAACAAAAGGTAAAAGTGGAGAACAAAGGAAAAAGCTCATTCAAAAGTGAAAGAAAACTTATCTTCTTATCTCCTAAGGAGTTTTCTTGCTTGATTCAGCCATTTTATGTGATGTCTGAAACTAGTTAAATCCAAGTTTTTTATTAATTCCTGCTAAATATGTCACATCCAAGAGACCATTTATGTGTTTTTAAACACTTTGACATCCAGTGCTGCCACAGTACATATTATTTAAAATACATTTGCTTGTCACACTTGAGCAACACTTGAGTGGACAAAGAGTTCCTATTGTGACACATCTCCAACTACTGTTACCAGTAGCCTTTTTTTTCTTGAATACTGCAACAATTTTTCTAATTACTTGCTAAGATGCTTTGAGGTGCTGTGGAGAAGTGATGCCCATTACTAACAGCTGCTGTTAACAGAAGATTTTTCAACAGCATGAACAGGAGCTTTGTATCTTGGGAGATATTAAAAGCTTTCATCTGGGCTCCAAAATTCCAGCAGCATTTCAAAGCACAAAAACTCTGCACCCTTCGCTCTGTAGCCTTGTACCATAGAAAACAGGGATCCCTCTCAAACTTGGAAACAGAGCAATGACCCAGCACAGACACAGCTCATAATGAGAGGTCCTGATGAAAGCAGAGGCAGGGTCCTGGAGGGCTGCAACCCCCTGAAGCCTGTTGATCCTGTGGTTCTCAAGCAGCTGTTAACAGCACATTGGCAAAGTCCACAAACCTCCAAAACTCAGCATCCCCGCAAGGAATTAGGACCAAGACCCACCAGTGATTTTTGGCACAGCCAAAACTGCAGGCATGTGCACTGTATAAGAAAATGGTTTTATGTTGCTTGCTCAGTTGTTTACTGAAGTGAACTTACTCTTGTGACTCAAGACTCTTCTCCACTTCATTTTCATTTTGTCCAGCTCTGGCTGGAATTTCGTCTCCAGGACAGATGTTACCCTTCACATGTGGCTAAGGGGGGCACAGCACAGGGGGGAAAAAAATATCAATAGCCAGCAACTGAATTCAAGGTATCAAGCACCTTGGAGGATGGCAGACACAGACTCAAGGCTGCAAATGTCTTCAATTCTTGCAAGAGTGAAGGAGAATGTGATTGTTCTGTATATTCAGATATTACAGACAAGCTCAATGACCTACACATATGATCCAAAACAATTGAGATTCAACCCAGCAGTTACTGCATATCAGCCAAAGGGATCTGCTTTCTTCTAGAGCAGTTAAGAGGAAAAAAGCATCAGCTTTGGTTTGTGTGCTATGCAGGATGAGTTCCAGAAACTTCACATACCAGTGTTGCTATGAAATAGGTCGCTCCACAAGCCAGCAAGCAGAATCCATGCACTTGTGAGCAGCTTCCACATTATTTTCTACAGCAACCCAAAAATGAAATGTCACATGCACAGACTTGTTTATTGCTTAATTCACTCCCACAGCCTCAATTCCTGATGTAGCAGGTGCCACCACATAAAGTAGCCAACAAGCCCAGCAGGGACTGATCTGCTTTGTTTCACTAAAAGTACGAACATTAACTGTTCCTTTTTATACCTTCTTCGGCAGCTGAGCTGCATCTGAGAAACATTTTATCCCTTACACTACGTAAAACAATTAACACACTTGCTCTGCAGTGAAAACTCCAGGTGGCAGTGGTACAAACACTCACCAGCTCCTTGCAGCTTTAAATTCAGTGAGCTTTAATCATAAAGTTCCACTGCACAGAAACCAGCTGACTGTTGGTACGATCTAACTGGTGGTTTCAGGTAATATTAACCCAAAATATTTATTATTAAGGTCTGCAAGTTCAATGTGAAACCATTATCACAAAGTTTTCATCGTTCTCTAAAGACTGGAGAACTGACAAAAGGCTGTAAAACACTGAAAGTTCAATTGAACCTGTAAAGCAGAGATTTATAGTACACCACAGAAACAAATTCAAGGCCATAGATATAATCAGATAAACAACTCTGGTTTATGTTAACTTGCACAAAAAACAAATAGAAGAAAATAAAGCAGCTATTACATACAGCTTCCTATTTCTCCGAGATTAAATAGACTTTGGGTTCTTTGGACAAGGTATGGCACTGAACACTGCAGTATTTTTTTATTTCGCCTGAAAAGTACAAATATCAGTGTAGAAAATGAGCATTAGTAATGAGATTTATTATCAATATTCTGATCCAGAATATTTTTTTACAAGTTATGAAATCTTCCTACCTAATCACTCTATTTAGTTTCAGCTGAATTTGTTCTTCTTTATTTACAAAATCCAAAACCAGATGAATCAATCCCCACATTCACCTATTTCATAATGCTGTTGGACATAAGCTAATTAAATGCTTGGTAAATATCTTATCCATCCTCCCTCCAATACAACACCACTCCCAGAAAACTATTTGCTACTGCTTTCTCCCAGTAATTTTTCATGTGTCAAGCCTCAGGTCTTTTGAGACCGGCTTTTTATCTAGATAATCACTTTGTTAAAGTTTTTCCCTTATTATTGATTCAATCTTTCCTTCCAATTTATCTGGTTCTCCTCACTGTGCTTCCTTATGTCCCCCTAACTGCAGGAGAGAATGGCAGTCTCCTGTTCTGAGCTGAGACCACACCTGAGCTGTTCCTACCTACCCAAGTCGTGCTGGTTTAGTGACTTCACAAGTTTCCCAGTAGTTTAAAAGGGTTCTGATGGGCCCTGGTTTGCTCATCTAATTCATAAAGCGTTTCAAACCCTGCTCCAAGAGTGATTATTTCCTTCTGAGAGCAGCACTATCTTGTCTTAACAATGAACTCTGACCAGTAGTGGCTGCATTTTAAACGAGCAAAGTAACAAGTACTGCCTTGCAATGCCCCTCTGCACATCTGGGCAAGGACTGCATTTTAATTTATGGTCATACATCAGTGTACACATAAATGAGCAGCATTAAAGCAAGCAAAATGAAACATTGGTAATGAGACTTCACTGAATATTCTGGCATTTAAAAAGTTCTGGCAGAGGTAGAAAGAGAAGGCCACCAGTTTTTGTGAAAATCACTGCTAACAGGATCTATTGCCCTGCCCAGACTTCCCAGCCTGCATGATGGCTCTGTTTACCATTTCTGAGGAAAGGCTGGATGTCTTCCCACCACACTCCACTTCCACTTTTCTTACAGATTCCAATCATGGAGTTTCCCATGGAAAAGACCTTCCTGGTATTTTCCCAGCTGGGAGGTCACAAAGCACAGGCTCCTCTACTTGTGCCAGGTGCTAAATTTGCTGCAGACAGGCAGGGTATCATTAACTGGACAGCACAGACAGTGCAGCTGCTGCAGGGGTGCCACAGGATCTGGCAGGAGGGGGAAAGTGCTCCAAAGGACAGCCCTGGTTTGCAGTGGCCAATTCTCCATGTGTAGAGCAGCAAAGGCACTGCAATCCTGTGTTACCTCACATTTCTGGGTTCTAAAGGGTAGGAAATGAGACCACCAAACAAACTTTCCATTTGCTGTTCATACTGGGGTAAACCAAAGCCTAAATATAGCACTCTCCAATAAACAGCTCCTCACCAACTGTCTCAGTGACTTCAGTTACCATGGCACCTCCCTCCAGAATCCCATTCCATTGGATCTGCTGCAAAGGGGTGAGTATTGGGGGTTTGAGCTTTTTCTGCTCACACTCTTATAAGGTATAAAGAAAAAAATAGGTAAAACCCTCAGAATATGCCTATATTAACACACCAGACTTCCCTGAGCTTCCTAGAATAAGCTTCTGAAATGCTTGCATAGGGTTAATCCCTCTAAATTTAAGTAAGGCAAATACCACCCTAAGACATTGGAGCCTACATTTATAAAGTTACAGGGATTTCTGGCCATCCAAATGAGGACACTAAGAGTGAAACTCATCTTCAAATTGCTGAGTACACATCATCTTCACATCACTGAAACTGCTGAGCTGAGAAGCCAAAACCAACAAACCTGCAGAGTTGCCAGCCATCTGAACCAACAGCTGTAAAGGAAACAAGTATTAAATCAATTCAAACACTCCAATACCTAAAATACGTTAATCCCTAACAAAATTATTAATGAATAATGAAGGCTTAGAAAAATTACATCGAAACAGACATAATTTAAAGGATGACTAAAGAATTAAAAGTATTTAACAGATCTCTGAGTGGGAGACTTGCAAATCTAACCAAAAAGAGTGTGACTAATTCTAATTTCAGACATTCATATTTTCAATGTTTTTAATAGCTCATTTTCACTCCCACATACAGATGCTGTTCAAGCACCCTTACACATTTAGTAATTCACAGCAACAAACAATCTCATGCAGTTACAGGCACACCAGGATTTAAAGTCACACTCATGCAACAGGAAAACACCACCGAGCAAATTATCTCAGCCTGCACCTCACATGGCTTTACTGAAATTCACATTCCATGAACTACAGCTTTTCTTCAATTACTATATTCCTGAACCTCACTTTAAATTTCTTCTCTTTCATTTCACAAAAGTTTCAGCATTGCTTCCTGAAAAGAATAGAAACTCAAGATCTCCCTATGGACACGGGGCTGGTTAAAACTCAAATCTCATTTAGAAGTTCCTGAAGCAAATCTCTGCGCATCCCCAAGACTTAGTGAATCCCTAGGCCTGCCTAGGACTCATTCAGAGAGTCTCAGGTAGCTTCTTCTAATTCAGAGCACGTTCTATTTACTTGATAGTAAAAGACAGATTATGTTTTCCAAACTATCTCAGGTAACCTTCTTGCCACATGTCATAGCAATAACAAGACGAGATTAAATGCTGGCTAGGGGCTCTGCTTTTTAAAAAATCAGGTTTTGACAGAACCTCCCACCTGAAATCCATGTGTTTGTGTTCCTTGGCAGATACCAGAACCCCTGCTTATCTTTACAGGTGTGAGGGTTCAGGCTCTCTTGCTTGGCTTTTTTGCTTAGCTGCAAATCTTTAGGAACAACAAAACAAAACCACCTCTGCTGGCTAAGTACAAACTTGTATATTCACAGACAGAGGGATGGCTGACAGACACCAAGGCTGGTTATCAGTTCCCAGAGGATTAAAACCAAACCAGGCTGGGGTTGTTCAGGAACTCCTCATGACCTGCTGGTGGCCTTTTGGATACCTGGTCGTGGTACAGCTCCTCTGTCATGTTGCTCCAGTTTAGCAAAGCTGCTCCTCCCTTTGACACACCTTCCCTTCATCCCATCATGGGGAATTTGTCAGCTAAAGCTCCCAGACACTGTTAACCAGGAGCTGCTCCAAATCACCAACAGCTGGAACCAGCAAGTTATTTACAGAGAGCTTGGAAGTGCCCACAAGGAAACAGTGACCAAGGAGAGCCATCCCTGGGCTCCTTCCTGAGCATCTGCAGAGCAGAGCCCTGCTGCTGAAATCAAAAGGATCCCACCTTCCATTACTCTCTCTGGCACAAATCTACTCCATAGAAGTTGCATTCTCTACTAGATCCACAGTGTCCTATTTTTCCCCCTCCCCTTTATTTCACCTTTTCTCCACAAAAGAAAGCTGAAGCCAGGAGAACCTCACAGCACTCGCTCCACCCTCACCACATACATTTGTATGTGAGCAGCTGCTAAACGGTGGCTTAGCTGAAAGCCCCAACAGGCAGAATTCTTTCCACTACCTTTTCCTTATGCTCTTTAACAGCACCAAAATAAAATTGACATTTTTAAGCCAAGAAGAATGGGGGGTCTGGGCAGGCATTTTACTATAGGATCAAACATTAACCAGACATAATCCTGTGGCTTCAGAACATCAACCTCTTTCCATCAGCTACCTGAGCAGCAAACATGTGTAGCTGTAATCCCTGCTTTACACAATCTAAACCACCAAGGTTAATCTGCTGTCAGCCTCACGTTGGGCATATTGTGGCTGAAATACATCCTGAATGCATAAGAAACATTCTGCAGAAATCTGAACTGCAGATATTGCTGGATCTGAGTTTGTAGTCATGTCTTTAAATTAATCTTTTACAGAATGACAAGCACCATAAAAGGATTTATCAATGCTGCAATGTAATGAGCAGTGCTAACCTACTGGAGGAACACAGAGCAAGCCACCTGCCTCTTTCTAAAGAACTATTTAGCAATTCTTTTCCAAAATCACAATTGAACCTCTACAAAAAAAACCCCCAAAAATAAAACCAACAAAGAAACCACCACAATAACAATGAAACCAAACAAAACCCAAACAAAATCAACAAACAAAACAGAAAATCAACCAGCCTAAAATATGTACAAACAGAGAAAGTTTGTGTTTTGCATGACAAAATCCTCAACTCTTTTCAATTCCTAAGTGAATAAACAGAGGGGAAAAATGGTAGATCTCTTGTCCAAAAACCTACGGAAAAAAAAATTTAAGTGTTTAAAGTGAGCACTTGCATCAAACAAAATGCACAAAATTCTCCCTTTAACCTGTGCTGGAGGCCACAGAAGTATGGACAGAATGTTTTAATATTTAAATAAAATAAAAAGGCCCGAATTAGTCCCTCCACATTCCATCCTGCATTTCCATCCAACCTGCAGTCATCTCATTCCTCATATCAGATATCCCTAAATAACCCCAGCTAGCCACAAACTCAGTAGAATTTACATGGCCTCAAACACTACAAAAGACATTATTAACAATTTGATGCTGATTGCTCTTGGATACCTTAAAAATTAACTCTCAGAGGTGTCAGTCTCTCTGAACTAATTTCAGTAGCTATTGTGAGATTTCCCCTGGCTTGATTCTCCTGGTGATAGGGAAACACTTCCTGAACTCACTGGAGGCTGGAAGTTCTCATTAACCTGAGTTACCAAATGTGTGCAGTCCCTTGGTCAATGAGAGCTGCAGGGGCAGGGACAGCAGCTCCAACCTCTTCAGAAACACTTTGCTAGTCCAGAAAAAAATCTGTCCTTATGGAGGAGAGATTTTTCATTGTTGGCTACTAAAGCACTGAAAAGCTCCAAATTGTCAGCAAAATTACAAAGCAGAAGCTTGTGAGTGCTACAGGCAGCACTAAGGAAAGTGCTCTTTTGAGTTCTGCATTGTGCCTGACAAAGATCTCATCAGAACTGGGCGCTGATGTTTCAGACAGGTAACAAAAGTGAACGTCAGAGCTGAGCACCTCCACTGACCCTCTGCCAGTGCCCTTCTGCAGGCAGCAAAACACAGGAGACAGGCTTGGGCATAACAACACTTGCAGGGATGGGAGAAAAGCTGCTCCTAAACGTTTCGGTTTTTCTGGGGAGAAAAGGTCTCAATCTGGGGTCATTTCAGATCACCACAGCAGCTGTTGAAGGGTCATCAGGATTTAGAGGAAATCAGATCCAACAGAAATCAGACTGTGCGCGTCCCTTTGTGTGTGTGTTTGGCCTGAAAAGGGTCAGCTCCAGGAGGGATTAACAACCTCTGAAATCACACCCTGGCCTGATGGAGCCAATGAAGTCGCTGGGAGCAGACAGCTGTTACCAAAGGCTTCTGTGCAACTCCTCAGTCGATTGTAAAAGTGCCCACAAAGAACAGGCAAGCAGCTGAGGCAAAGTCATTCGAAGTTGCTGTCAAAGTTAAATGCGCTTTGCAGTATATTGCTACCATTAAAATGACTAGTTTTTGCTAGCAGTAATTACGGAGATGTCAAAAATCAAATGATGAATTAGTTCAATAGAAAGTCCAACACAGGAGTGAAGGGCAGATTCATCTTGCAGAGCTCACGTGCTCACCCGGGGCACGCGGAGTTCGCACAGCCCCTGCGCACTTTGGGGCCGGACCTGCCCGAGGTGAAGGGCAGGTTTCCTTCCTAACACCACCACCTCACATCTTGCACAACTCTGATCAAAATGCACTCACCAAATGAAACAGAAATAAAAGCATCATCTCGATACCACATTTAGTGACTCAGTGAACCAGAAGTCAGGTCACACACTCGGTGACTGCGGAATCAATTAACCCATTTGGAGGAATTAAGCATGGCCAACTTTGCATTTACTGTAGGAAAAATTGGAATTCAGAAAAGGAAAACTGACTTGCAGTTACTTTTTCCTCATGACTGAATATCTTTTAAGTTAATGCAACAAGATACAGAACATTCAAATGCAGGGACTAATAGAATATCCATTTACTTAAGGTTCAGTGAGTCAGACCTCATTGCAACTTACTACTGAACTTCCCAACAGAAGTTGTTACTGAGTTTACATTTTATGTAATATTTATTCCTTACAGAGGGAGAAAATTCTTAGTGCTCTTTATCGGTAAAATCAGTTTTGAAATTTTTTAAACTGCAATTGTAGACAATCTGGCCAGAAAAAGAAGATGACCAGCTTTTTCCCTCTGATCATGAAGGATTTGTTTGCAGGCTCCATTCAGGGACAGGGTGAAATCTGTCTGGGTGAGGAGGATGAAGGAGCATTTAACAGGGCAGGCACAGGACTCCTCCTCTCTCCCACCTGCAGGAGCTCTCTGGCAGCTCCAGCAGCAGCTCTGCTGCTCTCACTGGGCACCCTGGCTGACAACCACCAAATCCTGAGGTGCAAATTATCATCACTGAGAGAAGAGGTCAGCTACAGCTCTAGAACTAAGTTCATTCTCCCAGCATCTTCAGTACTTCCTTTTTTTTTTTTTTAATCTCTGGAGAATATTAGTACTACGTAACAATTACATGGCACTTCTGAGTTTTAGATCTCAATGCTCTTCGCAAGAAGTGGAAAATATCCTATTTTCAAGGTGCAGAAAAGAAGAGATTAAAGGATGCTCAGTGGTTGTTTCAGGTAAATAATCCAGATGTACTGAGTTGCAATCAGGATGCTTTTACTGTCATGTTTGTTAATGCATTTCAGGCAATGATATCTGGATTGGAGTACAAAAACTTTTGCAGTTATAAAAGAGATAAAAGCCAGTGAATTTTTATGTGTCCTATAGACATAATTCCACCTCTTAAAAATATCAGTCTCTTTTAAAGCATATTCAACTCTTGAAGTGATATTATATTTAAAAAGGGCCAAGGAGGGTTCACCTCAAGACAGAAAAACATATTCAAACAATTTTATGAAAGTGAAAACACAGTTCAAAATGGAGATCCCCAAGAAACAGCCTGAGGTATCTTCATTCAATACATACTTGTCCTGAACAGAAAAGATTTGCTTCTAGAACAACTTTGATTATGAAACCAATGTACAGATTTGAGAAAGAACAGTTTATTTCTTACTAGGAATCAAGTGCTGAATATTGAAACAAGAGGCTCACGGATGCTAAACATGCCAGAGGAATCAAAATGGTATTTCTAATATTACACAAATACTAATATTGGTGATTTCTGGGTGGTTTTGTAAACTTTTCATAACACAATTTAACAAATTGCCAGTACAAAGGCTGAGTACTCCTTTGATAGAACAGGTTTTAGCCAAGTTAAGTTGTTGTGGGTTTTTTTAAATTGCATAAAACCACATTTCTGCACAACAGAACAGAATGAGTGCCACGGATACCTGTAAAAATCATTTTTTAAAGCAACTAATAAACTTCCCACTGATTGTGGCAGTAGGTTGTAAGTTTGGCCCACAAATATTTAGCAGACCTGACCAGACAGGATTACAGCTGCCCCTTACAGCATTATATCTCCTTTCCATGGTGCCACCAAAACACCAACCATCGTTCCCATGAACTCAGCCTTTACTTATGTAAGAGATTAAAAAAAACAAGCCACCCCAACACTACAGCACAACAAACCTCATTGATTTCGCAAGATGTGACTGCCAAGAAAAATGGCTTTCATCACACTTCATAATAAATTTAGCTAAAAAGTCATTTGTTTAAAGTATTGCCTCAGAAAGCTCCCCTGAGACATGCCATCTTGATGGCACTCTTTTCATTATTCAAATATAATGAAGTGATTCTGCATGGTTATGCTGGACTATAAATCACTGCTGTAAGAAAAAGGCATGTTCAGCATGTTAACAGACCAAAGAACAGATTCTGAAGTGTTTTATTATTGCATATGCACTTTATCTCTTGCACATACACAGCAGATAGCAACTCTTAGTACTTTCCCAAATTCCATCACTATTAAATTTGGAAGCTGACAGGGGAGAGAGACTTTAAGCAGGGACTTATTTTGCAGTTCCTGTCCAGTGCTGTTGCAAACTGTTTAACCTCCCTGCAGCCTCACACACCCACACCACAATGCTGGAGAAAGTCAGCAAAAGCAGAATACTTGTGGTAGGATTTATTGTAACCAACTTCTGGTTAACAAAGAATTAAACACATGTTAGAGGCCACATTTAATTGACACTGAAAAATCAGCCAATATGAACATTCTCTTTCAGAAACGAGAGAAAGGAGTCTAAAAGGACTTGTCTTCTTTCCAAAACTGCTGGGAATTATTTTTTAAAATTAATTTATATTCCATCATATATCTGAGTAAATGTCAAATACTTCTCTAAGGTTGCAAACTAAAACCCAATTCACACAGTGGATTACCTAGACTGAAAATCATTGTAGAATTACAGGATAATTTTTTAAATTTACTCCTGGTCATGCTTCACAGCAGTTTTGAGTTTTCAATTCTTTAAGAAACACTTGACGAGCAGGATCCCCTTGGTCAGTGCCTCACACACAGGAAGAACATTGTATTCCTTCAAACAGGTGAAAAACTAATTAAAATGATAACCTTCTATTACAAGGCAAGCTGAGGTGATTTAACTCCTAGGCAGAGAGGGAACAGTCCCTCATGTCTGCATCCAGCCCACCACATGCTGTGCTTGCTTTTCCCTGTTCATTTGTTGCTGGAAAATGGTGTGGATTGTTGAACAGTCTGGCCAAAACCCTTCTAACCTCAAGTAACTTTGGTGCTGCTGTTTTACCTTGAAGCCTATGACCTCCAGTGAGTAGCTGCGTTTAAGATTTAAAGTGGTACAAACAAACAGGATCAGTGGAGTGCAACCAAATTACTGGAAATGAGATACCCTGAGCATGGCACTGCTGCTGTACTTCACCTCTGCATGGAAAGGTGGAGATCAGAAAGAGCAGATAACAAGAAAGCTTTAAAGACTGCATCATAGTTAATAATGGCTTTCTTTTATCAATTTTGCAGTTTTGCTTTCTCGTATTTCTATTGCCTTTTTTCACTGTATCATATATTCACTCAGATCTTTAAAAACCAAGCCAGAAGACACAAAGAACATGACAGCCACAGAGACAGACCTAAGCTACAATTTATATAAAGTAAAATAAGGTATTTCAAGACTGTATAAACGATTTCAATATTAAGGATTCAAATTGTGAGTAACCATGGTGGAATGACATTTAACCTGGTTGGCAGGAAAGCCTCAAAGATGAGTGATATTGATAGTGGAAATCACAAAATGTTAGTGCACTTAACTTCTACCAGACTTCCTAAAAATGAGAGACCTGCAAGGTTACAAACACAATATCTCAAGTTCAGGAAACCTGATTAAATCTTAGCAGCAATTGCAACACTGCTTAGAGTTAATGGTTCAAGTTACAAGAGGCTGAAAAGTTAAATAAAGCAGTTAATGTGAAAGCTGAGTCACCAATCTGGTGTTTCCTATTGTAGGAGAAACTGCCAAACTCAACAACTTTTGCAAAACTCCAAAGTGTCCAATCTAATACCACTGGGTTTGTTAAACTTGCAGGTTTTTTGTACAATATTCCAAAATATNCCAAAAACACTCAGATTCCTATTCTTAAGTGTACACAACTAACAAAATATACCAATGTCACTGACAAAAACCAGAAGAAAAGAGGGCAGGGCATATCAGGAGATATTGTTCTCTCAAGAAAACTATTCACTATACACACTATATTATCTTACCAGCATCTCTGAATCATTCCTCAGAATTTCAGCCCTTACAGGTTTCAGCCTTTCAGGACAGAATCTCTGCATCTACCCTGGAAACAAAAAGACATGCTTAGAAGTCCAGGAATTGGGGAAAAGCATGGAGTACAAAAACCCCTAAACCAATCCCAGTGCTTGGTTTCAAACCTGTTTTATCCCTCATTCAGATAGAATCCTTCCAATTGCTTGATGTTTCTTAGAAAAATGATTTAAGTTGAAATATTTTTTAGGAAAAGATCAGTAGGTTGAAAAAAAAATATGAGGAAAGTGCAGAGGCTTGTTTTCTTTTTACACTCAACAGAGAACTTCTGCTCGTAGGCAAAGGGGCATCTGTATCTCAGGGTTAAGCATCTCTAAATCACAGTCCTAGCAATGTCCATCTCCAGAGCCCCTTCAGCAGGCTGTGAGCACCCAAGTCCTCAAAGGACGGCACAAGGGATCCAAATCAAGCCCTTCAGAGAAACAAGAAATGCCAGCACTCTGTTCTGCCACAGGAAAAAAAGGTTAGTTACAAATTTGGCTAATGCCATCTCTTTATTCCTATGCATCACTTCACTCTGTTCAGTTGCACCTTTGCACTTAACATTCCCACCTATATCGAGCTGCAGATGATCATTGAAATCCTAAATGCTATTTACAAAGTCTGTCCCACCACATGAGGCACTGTGAGAACAATTAAAAAGGAGAAGTGAGCGTGAAGGGCGATGTGGCACCCACATCTCTGCAGCAAAAGCTGATTGAAACATATTAATTTAGGCAAGCTGCTTATTCTTGCAGTGATCAGTCAAATTCATTCATGCTCTAAAACACCAGTCATTAACCACATCGACCACATACTAAAACAACTGAAGTTGTTGTCTAATGGAAATCACTACCAAGTGGGGCTTTCAGGAGCTTTGTTTTATAGCAGTGAAAATTCCACAAGTTTCCAAAGAGCTTTTAATGGCTTTTAGAAATTAGACACTAAATTACTGCCTGATATAATTTTACTTACACAACAATATGCATGGAAAAAGCAGAGTGTAAGTGTATTTTCTGGATAGCTGAACTCTTCTCTTATTGTTCATGAACTGAGAGAAACCTCCCTCAAAATCCAGAATTACAAACTGTGCTTATGGTGTTATATACCAAGGAATGGCAAAAAAATTCTTCAGCAGTGACAGAAAATGAGATAGGACATTTTTAGGATGTTATAATGAAGCCATATTACAAACTGTTCCAAGCCCCAGTTTACTGTCAAACTGAATTTGGGGGAAAAAATTTATATTAGGCTCCAAGTTTCCAGGCAACAGTTTTTAACAGAAAAAACCCACATCAGAGACTGCAAACAACATAAGACAAAATTATAAGGCAGGGAAAATGAGTGAGATGGAAAATATTGCTACATGTCAGGCTCCTCTATGCAAAAAATTGTTGATCATTTCAATTGTTTTTTTTTCTTTAGAAAGAGTTTCATATGGAATTCGCCCAGACAACCCAAAAGACAAGTCAAGGCTTCTGTTTCCAAGTTCAAAAGATCAGACTATTTTATGTGTAACTCAAGATAAGGAGAAGATATAAAGAGCATCACAATGAGCCAAAATTGTAAAATAAAACTCTGAGATTCTGAGTCATATGTTAGTTCATTTCCTTGGTTCTTTTCTTTCTTTCACATTCCCCTTCAAAAGAAAACTACAGTTAATTTGTTTCAGCCAACAGAATAGGCAGAGGTAAAAAAGCCACATCTGGATCTTGATTCTACTTTTGGATTCAAACACCTTTTGAAGACTACTTTATCCTTGCAGCAATCTACCAAATTACCAGATTAACCTTATTCTGAAATCTTTCATTTAAATTTAGTGGTTTTTACTGTGCTTGCTTTCCCAGAAAAAAGAATTTACCAACTTACCAGATTTGTAATAAACTGGCAATAATGTGTATGTGGTCAGCACATCTTTGTCCATAAAACTGACATCACACAGGTCAGAGACTGGTTCTGACTTCAGCAAATCGAGCTGATAAAAGAAAAGAAAAAAGGCTCATCATCAAGGATTTCTCCTACTACCACCTCTCCCTTTTCACTAAACATTTGCAGTTTCCCTTCTCCCAGCCTTTCTGACAGGGCTGGGAATTGTTACCACAACCCAGCAGTTTTATCCTGCTCTGCCATTCCTGGACTGTAGCGTGACAATTACTGAGTTGTGGTTTATCCCCAGATCCCAGTGGGACTGAAGCTACAGCTCCAGTGGGGTACACACGCATGGAATTTTCGAAGAGTTAATTTAGGTGGAGATGAACCCTCTATTAGGTTTGCCAGGTTAAAAAACCCACCAAAAGGAACCTTGGCAAGGTGCATCAAGCTGTAAACATGTGAAGGCTCCCCAAACACTTCCCCTGTACCTTACCCTATCACCATTTTTAAATGCTCTAAACTTTAGCCACTGTGTGCCAAAGGACAGACTCTCCAACCCAAAAGGCCCCTTTTAGGTTCAAATATTTCTCCAGTCTGCAAGTTTGAGGGGGTTGGTAAGTTGGAGGGATCCTTTTCAGAGCTCAGTAATACAAAACAGAGTCTTCGTGGAAGATGAAAGATTTAATTGCCAGAAAGAGCAAAGGTAATGATTCAGTTCAAACATCCCAGCTTTATACAGGTCTCTGAACTGTAATCTTTTAATAAATGAAACATATTTCTATATACTCCTTCACACAAAACTTTAAGCCCTTTATTATTTCTCTTTTCTTGCTGGAGTTCTGTGGTATCAGTGGAATGAAAAGAGCACAGAAAGCAGCCAAAGTACCAAATGGTATCTTAAGACTTACAAAGAGTGATACAAATACTAATGTATAAAGTAGAGCTTGCCTTTCCCTTCAAATCCTTTAGCTGACATGCTGTGAAAGGCACTCTTTAAAGCCATATGTAATTGAATACAAAGTCCAGGTTAAAAGGAGGAAGAAAATTGCACAAGTTTAGGAAAAATAATATTGAACCTGAAACTGGTTTTCCCTGCATCTTCTTTACTGTTCTTATAACTGTCAGCTGCAGCATTGCTGATTAAAGAAAAATGTAGAAGTGTTGCAAAACAATCAGCTCCTGCAAGATATTTTGGGGCTTTTGTATGCAAATATAGCAAATATGAAACATGAATAATTATGGACTTAAATACATACATGGATGAGTTTTACTGATAGATGTGGTACAAATCAGCAAAACTCAGTCATCATTACTCCCCGTGTTTGCCTTCTTACTCAGGGATCTCCTTTGGTCAAGATGTACAATACACAAAAAAGAGAACCCTGTTCCTAATGTAGCAGGTTTCACACTGCTGTAAATCACATGCAGTGGTGGTGTGACCAGAAATCCAAGCTATACTGGAAGGAAGAGTATGTGCTTCTGCCAGAGTTTTGGTCTCTGCAAGCCAATCATTTTCAATTACAAAAATTTTCTCAGAACGCTCTTGAAATTGTATTGACTTCAGATGAATATAATTTCTCTCTATTCAAGTAATAAATTATAGATTTCTCTTAGTTCAACCTGACTAGCACTGAATAAATTGAGAATTAATCTGTTTCCTCCTCTGACTCTAAAGTCATCACGAGGAGTTCTTTGGGTTTCTGTAAACATGTCTTAAGAAGGGATTGAACAACCTTCAGCCTACAGATTCAGTCAGCAGTGCTTTTGGGGGATTAATTCCTGCTTGCAGCATAACTGGGATACATAGCATTGCTGGTGCTTAAAATGTTCAGCCAGTGCTGCAGAATCTGAAAAACACAGTGTTAGAGCAAAAAAGGTAAAATGAGAAGCAAGAAAGAACTTGCTCCTCACCAGTTTCATTTGCTCTGTAACACAGGAGCACACAGAAATTAGGGCAGAGAACTCCCTCAGTCACCTGTTTCCACAGCATCTTCTGGGCTTTAAAAAGAGATCTACAGTCTCACATGGCAAGAACATCAGCAGTAAGCTGTTAAATTGGCTTTTCTGAAACATAAAATATGAGGAACATACATCATTTTAAGCATTTAATTGACCAGAGGTGCAGAGAGAATGTCTACTGAATATTTCTTCATCTCAGGAAAGCAAACTTCCACATCCTGCCTTTTGGGAGAAGAACAGGGATTTCAGCACGTCTTTCCCTTGGATTTCAGTGGACCTGTCTGACATATCAAACACCCCTGTAAGGAATCCACAGACTTTTACCCTTAGGTATTAAATGAGGGCTAGACAGGAAACCTTCTCAGCCACATTTTAAACAATAAACTACTCCATTGCTTCCTCTTGGAGACTTACCAAACACTTACTAAGAGTTTCCTAGTAAGCTACCCTTTTTTTGTTTGTTTTTAACAGAAAGCCACTGCCACCCAGTCAGCATAACTGAGTTTATGATCCCTTAACTCAGAGATATTTTCCCCTGCCCTTCTGTGTGAGGGTTTATATGAAAACAAGCAAGAGCAATTCTTTCTCTATTACAGTGTCTCACCAGTTGCAAGCGGAAAAAAAACATCAACAACAACTTCTAAGTAACTCCCAATGCTTCTTTTTACCTTTCCTAAAGTAACAAAATAAGAGCTACTGCAAATATTTTAAAAATTAAAGAAACAGCAGTAGAGTATCAGCCCACACAACCCAACATAAGTGCCTTTATTGCAGATTTTTCTCATTTTTCCACACAAAGTTCTGCTGTTTCTTGGATGAACACTAGAGCAAAGTATTCTTATAAATGCTTAAAGAGAAAACTCAAGTTTAAAAAATGGTTTTGCCTTTTTTTAGTCCCATTCCTATCAGACAGGAGGTAATGCAACCACCAACCACAGAATACACCACCAAACCAGTTGCAGCCCTTGCTGGTTTTGAGCTACTTCCCACATGAGAAATAACTGATTTTGAAGCAAAGATATACACAGGCCATATACATTAAAAATGAAAAAGCTATTTCTTATCTGTATAAATTATCCCTCAGCTCTGTAGAAGCTGGAATGCAACCTAAGTTTATTAACAAAAGAAAAGCCCCTTGAGACTCACTGAACTGATTGTTGAGTACTGTGAAAAAAATTATGAGATACAATCCAGAGACCAAATCCCCACTGTTAAGATATTTTATTTAATTGTTTTCTTCAATGGGGCATTTCTTGACACAGTGGGCAAGGGAATTCACTGCTGTTAAGAAGGCATCATAATCAATTGTGCAGCAAGGAACATGTGCTCTCCACTGTGCTCATCACTGGGCAGTAGAGATGCTGTTTTACAGCCTACTTGTATTTCTCTTCTGGTTTCTCAACTGTTCGTCAGGTTTCTCTCCTCTCCTCCCTTTCTTTGGAATATGAAAATTATGGAGATCATTGCCTTGATATAAAATTGTTTCTACACCAGTCTTGGATGATAAAAAAGAATCCTAGAGCATTTTAGGTGAGAGAGGTTACTTGTTATATCAACTTCACAGAAAATTTCACTGTCCTCTGTAGCATTAGCACAGGCAGGTGGGTCTGCAGTGAAGAGCAGAGAGGCAGCCACACAAATTTGATCATTGCAGCTAAGGCACAAACCTTACATCATGGCATCTTTGGTCTTGGTGGACACATCCCAAGGTCAGCCTTCACTCCCAACAGTTCCATCCATCAAAAATAACAGGTTGCACATTGAATCAACTGATAATAGGCCAGAGTGCAAGATGCAGAGTAATAGCTCTCCCACATCAAGGTTACAGCTTCTGACTTTCACTGCACAGCAAGCCAAAGCTAATAACGTGTGAGCTCTAAGAATCATTCAACAGACTCCATCATAAGAGACATAAAAGAATATGCAGAATAACTGAGAGCTGCTCTTACTTCCTGGGGTATGGTTGCTGTGGTAGCAGACACAGGTCCCAGGAAGTTTGTCTCCCCCATAAATTACTCAGAAAATAGAAAAATCTCAGTGAAAAAAACTCTTTGACAGAATTCTGAGTCCTCCAGACTTGCAGGGATTTTGAGAACAGGGAAATTAAATGTTGCCTTTTAGGTTGTGTTTTTACGATGGGCAGACAGGGATCCCAGAACAAAACTGTGCATGGAAATGGGCACAATGATGCAAGTGAAGCATCTGCCCTTCCTTCCCAGGCAAGAGTGCCATGGCTGGAATACAGGCACAAGACAAACTCAAACTTCACATAAACTTTGGAAAACAACAGCAGCTGGAAATGAACCTGGCCAAGGGACAAAGAGCATTCCTAAGATCTTTCCTTCATATCTCACTCCCATTGACCTTTGGGCCTTGCATTTCTTTTGGGACAGAGAGGTTTTAAAATACTGGGCAAAGGGGAAAAGCAGAGGGCTATCCCAGGACACAGCACACAACCTCCCTGAAAACCCAGGTAAGAAGCATGCAGTAGCAATAATCTCTGGCGTTTCTGGAGACCACATAAAACTGAAAACTATGAAAAGTGTAACTTTGTATAAATAGCTCTTGTGGTTGAAGCAAGGCTTGGGATGCTGCCACATCTCTGAGGAGCTATTAAAAGGAACCTGGAAGAAAAGAAAGTGGTGTGTTCCTTCTCACTGCCTATTCCCCATATCTCTCACTCCACTGACTGAATCAGCTGGCCCATTTTTAACTGCCCTTTCATCTCTACAGTTAATAAAGCTGGTAAGTCTGCTTAACACTCCTTAAGTCCTTGTAAATGCCTCTTTTTGGTGCCTATTCATCCTTAAAACCTGCTGCCTGACAGAGCCAAATTGGAAAGCCTTGTGTTTCTTTTCCTTTACGTGCTTCAAAGAACAGAGGAGCTGTTTATATACATCAGGACAGCATCAATAAGTAATCAGCAAACACCTCGGGAACTGCAGCTGTTTCACAGCTGAGCATCTTTAAAAACATTACCTGAAATTACTGTTAGACCCTGCTTTGGGTGCATTTTAGGAGAGTCGTTAATACAGAAAACTTTTGCATGAGTTGCTCACAGGAGTCTCTCCAGCTCGAGGTGCAGCTGCATCCTCTCCTGCCCTAGGCTGTAGTCTCATAAACACATTCTGGTAAACACATCTGGAGAGATGCACTGTGAGACTAAATTCAGGCTTGTACTTAACCACAAGTATTAATTTCAAGTAGGTCACGTCCAGCTGAGCAGAGCTGCTGCCACCAATGTGAGCTCAGCGTTTTTGAGGCTGGAGTTTAGACTGTAAGTAAAAAGATCTTTGTTTGAAAAGGAAGACAACTAATTAGCAGTACATTACTCTAAAGGCCACATCCAAAATTTGCAATAAATACTTGAAATATTTGGCCCAAAGTCAGGAATAACTTAAATTGAAATAAAGGTTGCTTACATCTTTTCCTGGCTACTCTACATCCCCCCATTCCAACCCCCTTCTTCTGTACCAACGGGACAAAATTTAACTCCAAGATTTCAACATTACTCCATGAGCTGAATTCTGGGGACCACGGGAAAAATACCAAAAATCAGCATTTCCTGCTCCCTTTTAAGACCTATATTTATTCATTTGTCACAAGTAACTGTGAATTGGAAGCGGGTGGAATAATGACATGAGTAGCCAAGGAAGTGGGTCAGTACCACAGATGGAAAATGCCAGACACATCATAACCTAAGCCTCCATTTGCTTTGTAACCCAAGCAGTCTGCAGCTACAAACAAATAAATCTAGTTTTAAAAGGAGACAACCATCCACGGAAGAAGTAAGTCTGGAGTGTTCAGAGAAGACAGATTTATCACACAGACTGTACTTAACTGATTAGTCCTTCACACAGCAGGAAAGCTTCCCGTGCTGGCTCACAGTTCAAGGTAAGAGAGCCTTGTCTCCCTTTACAGCATAAATGCCATCGGGAGAGACACTTAAATTAATTGAGATTTTGCTTCTCATTGCAGAGGTAATCCAAGACTCTTGACACAACACCCTTAATCTTGTGTTGTGTTCCCAGTGCAGAATGGCAGCAGCAGCAGCCAGCAGGAGCCAACAGGGAAGCAGCGTGTCCTAACCAGCACCCACAGCACTGCTCAGAGTAAAACTACAGACACAAAAGTCCTGGGGGAACAGGAAAACTTCAAGTGACTCCTCCAAATCCTCCCGAGGTCAAAGAATAAAGAACTTACACATAGCTCCTTTGTTTGGGGAAGGCAGTTGCTGTGTTTTGGAAGTCAGTCCATTTGTCTCTGCTGGGGTTTGCGCTGGGGTCTGTGAAGATCTGCCATGGCATGTCTCACACAACAGCCTTACTGGGACACGAGAAATCTCAAACTGGGTGCCTCAAAACATTTACCAAGTTCATTATTTCCTGAATTTTGTTATTTAAACCAACCCTTATAAGCTGCAAGAAGCATATGGGACCCTGCTATAATGAAGCTACTCAATATTTTTAGCTGTTTAATATTGGATCAGCACATCATCTGGAGCAATCACCCCTCACATTTCACTTTAATTGGGCTGTCTGGAACAGAAGGGTTGAGAAAGGCACACATGTTCCATTTCCAAGCAGTATGTTCAACTGGCTCATGAAAGGTTAAAATCAGGAATAAGAAAATAGCTTTATTCCCCCAGGAGTAATGCCAGTTGATCAGTTTAAACACAGATGTTTTAAACTCCACATCTAATAAAGGGTATACCAAGGCTCCAGAGATTTGCACAAATAGGGAAATTCCTTCCCTTCAAAGTAGATTCTCATTATAATTTCTTCTACTATGCAAATATCTGACAAAGAAATCATAAAAGCCAAAGCAGTGGGTGGTCTGCTTGGATGTCAACACTGATACATCTCTAGTTGATGTCAATATGTGATTTGTAACTGATAAAGAGCACTCAATATCCTCAAAATGCAAATGTTTACATAGCCAGGCAATCAACTGATCAGTCCCACACAGACTGAAAGATTAATGGATGTGTATTCTTAACCAGGCTTCTGAGGGGCTCAAGGGGAATAAGGACTCATTGCAGCCCCCAGTTCTCACACATCACTCAAAATAAGCAGGGTCAAATGCACTTTTTTTCAATCACAAAACTTGAAAGCAGTTTTTTCCCTTGAAGAGATTATCACAGCAGTAAAAATCACTACAGAACATTGAGGGAATATTTGCATGTGAATAAACCACACTCAGAACATTTACAAGTTTCCTTAAACCAATTCCTGGCTTAGTGGTGGGCAGCTCTGCAGGGCTCTGTGTTACCAAACCACCACAGTAACACAGTGCTGAGAGGGGTTCTGGGTAAGCAATTACAGGGCACATCCCACTCCCTGACTACCGACAAACTCTCAAAGTCTGCTCATCTCTCCTCCTTCATTTTCAGCCAATTGCCTTTATTGGTAAGAAAGGAAATTTTTGGATGTGAAACAATACAGCATGTCTTAGGGATTCCTCTTGGAAAACAGCAAACCTTGGATCCATTCTCAAGAACTGATAACTTTAATTCAGGTACTTCCCAACTTGTTATAAAATTCCTAAATAAAGCTTGTATTTGATGACATTTTATAGCAACATCCTTGGAGAATTCGACAGGCTGCCTAAGAGGTCCCCACAAAAAGTTCCTCATTCTCCTGTGCTGTGGGAAACTGTGTTTCCAGGTAAGAAGTTTATTTGATGGAGAGAGAGAGAAGAAAAGGAAAAGTTAGTTGAAATTATATGTTATACCCTAACTTACCACAGTGAAGATGGAAACAGATAAATTAGTCTTGAAATAGAATTTTTGGTAAATAGCTAAAGCTGATATGAGCAGTTAATATTCTTTTCCTTAAATTATCTCTGCACTCCATTTTTGTATCTTACCCACAGTTCTCAGGGTTTTGATGCTAGAAAGGCTCAAAAGAGTAAATGCTATCACTGAGCTGTATCAGGTTCCAAACACACAATCATGTGGTTCAACCAGGGTGATGCACCAGGGCACAGCACTTAAAGCAACGGCAGTACCAGGGAGAGGGAACAGCTGTAATTCTGAGGATCAGCACAACCACCTCTTTCTAACCCTCCATGGTCATTCCTGAGTGCAGAACCTTTGACAAACTATATTGTCAAGGAGGAACAAGGCTGTATTGACAGTCCTGGGCTCTTAGAAACCACGACAAGTTTCATCACAGCATGGGTAAGATCTTCATTGGCCCTGTGATCTGAGTGTGGCAGACAGTGTAGTGTCTCAGGTGTTTGTCATTTAACCACAGGTTATGCCCCTCTAAGACTCACTAAACCTCACAGATCCCTGGGAAGACAGAGGATGTGCCACCTCCCAGGAGCACGAGCCTGCTGGGGAGATCCTGGGCACAGCACGAGAAATGCACCTCTCAGCACAGGGCTGGCAGCCCTTTAGTAGGAAACCAAAGGCAACTCAGCCAAGTTTCATGGGGGACAAAAGAAGTTTTCCAAGGGCAGACAGGACTGTTCCAAGTTTCCTCCAGCTACAAAGGTCAGAAGTGAAGAACCAAGGCACGTAGTTTTGGCTGAGGCAGCAATTTGCACAGCTGCAGTTTACTCTGTGCCTCACATGGATTTGCAGTAAATCACCCATAATCCTGCCACCTTCTCTCTATTCATGTGAGGGTTAAGAGAACTCACAAGGTGAGAAGCTGAATGTGTTCCCTCCACTCACTCAGGAGCTGCCTCAGCTCTTGGCAAGGTGGATGGGACAGCGCACCCTTCTAGAAAAGGCAGCTCCACAAAGGCAGTGCTGGTCACCAGAGCTCCTCACCCCTTGCCACCCTGAGCTATCCAAGCTAAAACACCACTCTGAATGCACCAGACAGGTCAGAAACATGGCCTTGTTTTTGCTGAACTGGTTTTAACATTATTTTCCAAGAAAATAACATTTAATTATGGGGTCTGTATGCTCAGCATCCTTTTTCATCCCCAAACTACTTTCTCATTAGATACATGAACTAATATCTCTAAGGCACTGTGACAAAAGGTGGCTTTTTGAAAATGCTAAGTAGTCTTCATATGTGTAATTTAGGTTTGTATTTGACACTAAACTAAGAACAAAACATAGTTTGACGAGGTCAGATGAAGATGCTGAGCATAGCAGTTTGTAAGAGAAACTTGGGCATGGCAACACAACTCTGTTGGTATACTAGAAAGGCATCCCTCCAAGAACCTTCCAATAACCTGCTTAGTATTCAATAAAACCTATTAGGACAATCACTTCGACTTCTAATATGCTTTGTCTCATACACCACTGGGTCATTATTCTTTGTGAACATGTTGTCAGTATTTAATTCAACTAAGTTTGTATCCATGGCAATGGTTAGGAGTAAGCTAAAGAAAAGGGAATGTAGTCATAGGCCAGCAGCTCAGTAACAAAAAAATATAGCAGCCCACTAATGAAGTGAGAAGAGGTGAACAGGAGTGAGGAGAATGCCAAGAGAAGAGGGGGGAGTTGTAACCACAGTTGTGACAGAGGACACAGAGATGTGGGAAGCAGCCAAACTCCAGTTAGACTGTAATTTGGCAAATCCTGTATTTTTAGCACTACTAACATTTGGTGGTGGCTTCCAGTATTCCAGTAAATACAAACAAGCTTGCAGGGAGATGCTGTCTAATTCCTTGCCACATCAGGCCTGTCACTGTGAGGTGCTTATCTACATGAACGTCCTGTGCTGCTTTATCATTCACAGGACAGCAAAGCAACACGACCCTCACCTCCCAAGCAAATTCAGCCACGAGGGGCTTAAAAGGTTTCAGACCTTCCTTAAAGGATAATACAGTTGTCAAGAAGGTAACAAGGCCCGCATTAAAAACTGTGCCACTTGCTGTAAATGACTGACAGCAGAATAAAATTGTGACTGTCTTTACTATGTAAATGGCTTACTATAAGCAGCTCTAGACGAAATCTCAGGTTATGAATCTACACAGCCCTGATGCTGATCATTAGAGAAAACTATATATCCCCATTAGTAAACCAACAGGAATGAGCTTTAATAAGATTCACCCAAACTGGAAAGGTGTTTTGAGATATTTTCCAAAATTACCACAGGCTATAGAGGTTAATGAAGCACAAAACACACAAGCATCTTCTAGTTTCAGGTTTCGTTACAAAAGAAGCTCTTATATCCAGGTTTTAGGGCAAAAAGAGTACCTCAAGCTGTTACTAAATCAGTCAGCTCAGTATTAGAGATTATAATCACATCTCATTCTAACAGTACCTTCTGCCTTCCAGGTTTTAATTCTGAGAGACTGAGTTAAAAGAGATTGATGCCAGCACAAGATATATTATCATATTCTTAGGCATTTTTCTCAGGTACAGACTGCAGTTTTCAATATATAAATTGCCAGCTACTTATCTCCCCTCCTAGTTAAAATGAGTTAATTGTTTCTTTCATAAGGCAGTGAATGCTCTCTAGTAACAAAAAGTGTCAAATGTGCAACGCACATGAAAGCAACTGAATTCAGTCTGTTTAGAAACCTGTACAGGTAAAATTCCTTCTGCATGACTGCTCTTTAAACAATATATCTGAAATCAGAGAAGCAAAACCACAGAAGACCTTGTAAACAAAGCATCTCTGTCTGCAGGAAGATGTTGTTGCATTAATTTGAGCAACACAATTTTGAAATCACTTCACCTACTTAACACAATTCTCTCACATGCATAAGACTGCACACATCATCTCACATCTTCCTTAAATAAAGTGGCCAAAGCTCTTACTTTTAAGAAATTATCAAGAACAGAAAACATCTGTTGCCTCAAGTATTTGAGGGGCTGGAGAATGAGGAAACACTCATTCACAGTGGCAGCTGAACATATGTCGGTTACCATTATACACATTATTAGTTTAGCTTCATATTTTACTACTTTTGCCACAATAGACAAACTCAATTTTGGTATGTAAACAGAAGGGCTGTCTCAGAACTGCAGGAACAATTTTGTGAGAAGCTCAAAAACACCAGTTTGGACAAGCTCTTTCTTCTTGTAGCACACAGTAATGTAAGATTAAAGATACATGGGCTAAAAGGTGAGCTAAAGCTTCTTCAGTTTAGGAATTCTTCCAACACCACATTCCTCTCCCTTATTTCCACAGTGTACTTAAAGCCATTAAATATGGTCCTGTGGCCTCTGAAGCATGTAATTACTAAGATAAAATATGAAAACCTCTATTTGTCTTTCTGTGTTGCCAGCCTTGAGGCTGCCAAAAGGAGAGTGCACTGTGCTGTGTTCTCTTGGGCTTTGTCAGAAAGATTTTAATTGTCCAAGCCAACCAGAGCAGATATACCAAAATATGCACTGCTCCACCAGCTGCATGTAAGATTTTTGAGGTTACAACAAGAATAGGGAAAGGAAAAAATTCACCCATAACTACAAGGGCAGAAAGGAGGCACATGCCACACTGCTGCAACTGGCTGGAATCCCTCTTACATGTCATTACAAATGAAGTAAAAACCCCACAATGACTCCAACACCCACAGGACAACCTCTTAAAAAATAATACCAGCTAGGATTAGTCTCCTCTGCAGCTTTTCCTGACTCTGAGGTTGGTTCACAGTCAGTTAGGCCTTCAGAAAATAGAGCAGAAGTCAAATTGTCCTGTGATTCTCTCTGGAATTTTTGGGGTCATGTACACTTTTTTGTTGAGTTCAATATTCAGCCTAGATTAGTCAGAAAGACTATCTGACCCTATTTGCATTCAAGGAGAAACATGCATCTTGCTCATTCCTTAATTCTTTGCAGTGCCCTGAGCTTCCACACCAAACAGAATTAGTTCTACTGAGTGAATTCATCGGTTCTAGCAGAAGCTAAATTGTTAAAAATTATATTCTCTCACTTTTCCAAGTTATTACTAAACTTGGGATCACAAACTGAAAGAATGGATGCCAACTTTCCTTTTCTGCCTATTAATAGGAACAAATACAGCCCAAATACATCCCTTTCCCTAAGGAGTGTTAACACTGCCCAGGACACTGCCAGTATCACTCAAGTTGCAAACCAGGCAAGAGGGATTTTTTTCCTAGATTTCTAGTAAATCTTTGATCATTCAGCTTTATCAGCCTTCTATTATCTCTGATGCTTGACAGAATGTTGAGCAGCTCCTCTATCCAGTAAGGCTGTCGTCCAATGGTTAATTTTTTAGGCAGGTACAACTTCAGCCTTTCTTTTTACCTCATATAAGTAGAAAAGAATGGTGTTGGGTTTATATATCTAATGAATACATACAGATATAAAAGAATTCCTGTTGTGTTTTTTTCCTGGCTGAATCCCACTTTGAGCATTTCTACCTCACTGAAATGGGCAATTTTCAATGTAATATCCAGCATCTCTCACAGTTAGCTTAAACTTGAGCATATTTTCCTTGGGTTTTGGTAAGTATTTGGTGTAAAGTGCTTCAATGCCCCATGAGAGAAGAGAAGGAGGTGCTGTGGAGTAGAATGGCTCATGGAATACATCCCAAGAACTTTTGTAAAGTGTCCCTTTCTGGGAGCAGGGCCAAGTTCAACACTATCCAGAGAATAAAACAAAAAGCTCAAGTCACACTTTATCCAAGCAGGCAGGTTAGAGAGGTTCCAAGATGAACTCAGAGTCAGCCATCAGCATGCCCAGGGACTCACAGAGACTCATGAGAACGGAGAAGGAGGGCTCAAGGAACAGAGCTAAATCAGCCCACTCCAACATGTGTCACAGCCCTCAGTCAGTTTGCGGAGGCAAAGGTGATAAATTAATAAATTTAGATCACAGAATCATTTCCAAATAGCTGGAGACCAGGGCCTCAGACTTTAAGAACACAGAGTGGGGCTGGGTATTTTATGTACATAACGCATAACTATACAAACCTCTTGATTTCTATAGCTACTTCAGGTACCCTTACTTTAAAGTTACTGGTTGCCTCATCGCTTTCAACACTGAGTAAGTATCTGTAACATGTAACCATATGAATTTGAAAGGTTTGTTCTAGAGAATGAATAAGGAAAGGACCACAACCATTTGCATAAGCAACAACTATTTTTTGTAGTGGGGCTGCACATCACAGCTCCCTATTATTTACTGGTGCATTTATATACATGCAACTCCTGAGTGACTTTTCCCTGGAAGCTTTCCATTCCCAATTTGGTATTGTGAATGAACAGTGCAGTGTCACTGCAATACTGAGAAATACACTGGAGATGAAACTGCATTCCTTGATGGCAGTGGGGCTTTTGTCAAGGTTTAAATTAACACATGTGCTCCACTATTATTCCTTCCAGCAAGTGTGCCAGTCCACAAGTACAAAACAAAACAGCCACAAAGCAAAACCAAACCAAACCAAAACGATTTTATCATCAGAAATCCTAAGTACTTCCCATTTGGGACACTGCCATAGTCCTGCTGCAGCTTCAGCAGGCACATAGCAGTGCAGCTGCAAACTGCCAGCTTTTCTAAGGTGTTGTATAGAGGAGCTTGGTGCTGGTACTTCCAGGGAGCTCTCTGCATGCAGCTCAGTGGGAATGGCAGTAACAGTCTGCAGAGGTTTATCAAACCTACTGCAACAAGAAAAGTGCAGATTAACCCACGACTGCTTGCCTTATTTTTTTTTTTAAATCATTTTTTTAAACCTCCTTAAATCATGTAAGCTTTTTATAGAGTAATTCAACTGCACAGAAGTAGTGCAAAATCCTTAAAATGCTTGACTTTGTAATTAATATTGCACTAACATGAGAGGTCACCTGGTTCTCAACCTGTGCCCAAACTAATAATTCTCCTCTAACTGTGGATGATGATGAGAGATGACTGGAAATCTGTGTTTTGACTTCTTTAGAAGACCCAGAAAACAGCTCTGTTTTGCTGCTCCTCCCTCCCATCAAAAAGGCACATTTTTCACTATGATAAAAACAGTTGTAAAGAGCCAGGAAAAGCAAGCATACTTACAATGGAAATAAGTGACCTGGAGGTACTCAAGACTCAACTGTGCTTACTAAACATTGTGTTAAACCTTCATTAATCACAAAACACAACATTTTTAGAAATATTTCTGACCTGTTCAGAAATAGGGAAAGCCTGAAGGTTCTTTTAAGGCCAGTCCTCAAGATTTCCAGCCCAATTGCATATAGGAAAGCAGTTTAGATGAATCATTCAGCACGGTTTTTCATATCTCAAACAACGAGTTTGATAATCCAGAATGACTACCTAAAACACAGTATTGCAAATTTTGAGTTGTCTGCAGCTGTGTAATAAATACCTATAAAATCAACAAGGCAAGAACCTTAGATGAGGATCACAGAATATTTATGCCAGCTGGAAATAATGGAAATGGTTTAGGCCAATTGCTGCATTTTGTTATTCTGATTTTCAGCTAAATAACATCCAGCATGTGTTGGACCTTGTCAACAACTGACATTTTAACACATTTATAAAGGAAATTCTACAATTCTCGGAAAAAAAACCCAAAAACCAAAAAAACCCAAGTTGTTATTTCTTCCAAAACATGTTGGCCTTGAACTTTTTTTTGCACTGCATCACAGATTTATTTACAAGCTTTAACCAGCATCGAAAAATGCAGAAACTAAATATGCAAACTGTCATCAGAATAAAAGCCACTTCTGCTCTGTTAGTCTTGGTGAGAAAAACAGCTTAGTGTCACTGAAGTGCTGCAGACAGAGCTTGAAGAGATACTTTCCCAAGGCTTTCAATTCATTCTTAGAACAATGAAGCAGTACTTGACAAAATTTCCTTTGGCCCCACAGAGTTGTAAAGGACAAGAATTTTTTTTTTTTAAACATAATCATTAAACAACCAAACTTCTCCATTCTAAAAATAAGAATTAATTCTTCATCTATTTCAGTTTATTTGGTGATAATTGGTTCTATCTCGCCTACAGAAGGAAAACAAATCTCGAAATCAACCTTTCACCTGAAGAAACTGCAATTAATCTATTTCAGCCCAGAGAAGGGCAGTCAATGCCTGCACTGCTGCTCTGGAGCTTTGCTTCCTGCTTTCTCCTGCAGTTACAGTGGTCTCAAACATGCTCTCAACATTTTCCTGTGTGGTGCTTTGTTCTTGCCCCCCTGCTCAGCTGCTGATCCAGTTTTGTGCAGCCCCAGTACGCAGGTCACACGCGGAACGCGCCGGGCAAGCCCGGCTCGGAGCAGCAGACAGAAAAACCTGCTTCCAAAGACAAGCCAAAAAGAAAGCATTTGCTCTTCCCTGCAGTTCAGTTTGTGCCCTGAGCAAAAATAAAAGCATCAAAATGATTTTCTAAATTCCAGTGACTTGGAGAAGTCTCTTACCAAGGGCCAAATGCCTCCCACTGGTTCATGCACACTTGCTTCTCAGTGTCTTACGATTCACACTTAACAAGCATGCCTGGGTCTTTTTTCTTAAAAGGAGGGATTTAGCTGCTCCTTCACTTTAGGTATCAGAGGCTGTTGTATGTTACATTTTCAGTTATGCTTCCCAACTGTCATCCAGTTAACACAACGAGCTATTTCCCTGCAGTAGGATCTGTTACCAACACATGTTTCCCAACTGATTCTTCTGGCTTTGAATTACGAAAGTTGTGTGTCCAGGTCTCCAGGGAAAAAGGTTGTCTTATCTTAGAAAATCAAAAGCAAGATCAGGGGTGGGGCAAGACTACTGAAAAAATGAAAGACTTGTCAGGGTCCTGGGTTATATGGCAAAAAGTAAGGGCTCTTTTCCTGAAGGATTTTGCTCCAGAAATACGAAGAGGCTTTGTCACACTTTAACCTTCCTTAGTGGGACAAAGATACAACTAAAAACCATAAACTCCTCAAAAAGCCCAAGCAGTTACTTGCTAACAACCTCCACTTATGGAAATACAGGTTTTTACAAGCAGAAAATAAATCTCTGTGGAATATTGTTAAAGCACAAAAATATGAATCCCATTGTAGAGATTTGGAACCAGAGGCAAAGAGAATGCGAGTTTGGCACTGCAGGCAGAGAGAGGCCACGAGCAGAGCCCTGGAACTCTGACAGATGGAGTGGTGGGAGCACCACTGGATGCTGCCAACCTCCCCAACAGCCTGTGCAAGAACAGCTCCCACCGTACAGAGTGGTCTCTGATCCATTTTGGATGAGCTGCTGTTGATTTTAAATGAAGTAGCACAAAGCTGGAAACATAACAGTATGACTTGCACTGTGATTTTGAAAACAAAATGAAACTAACTAAAAGCTCATCATTAACAATCTTTGCAAGTGCATGAAATAGCTGTTTAAGTAGAGGCAATAACCTTTTTAAGGTTATAACATGATCTAACATCCATGATTTTGCACTTTCTTTTGTTAAGTGGTTCTTCCTGCAATTAGTGTCAGAGCTCCTAGAAGTCAGAGATGAAAGTGCTTCTCCACAAGCAGGACTCTTAGTATAAAAAAAGAAAATGTATTTAATGGATGTCTGAAAGGCAGAAACGTGAATGAAAGTGAAGAAAATGTATCTCAAAACAAAACCTAATTTGTAAGCCACATTAGTGGATGTTTACTGGCCTCAGTTGAAAGCTCCTCCTATGCCAGTCTCCCCACAGAAGGAAGATGTGGAGAGAGAGTTCAAATTTCCATCTTTTTACTTTGCTGAGCTGAATGTCTCATTTTTAAAAGAACGAAGCAGAAAGGAGGCATTGCCACTTCTACATTCAAAAACCTATTCTTTCTCAAATATCTTTGGCTATTAGGAAGCAAATTTAGCTACTGATCTAATTTGTTTCAACTTATAAGTACTAATACCCAAAGAAACATATGTTGAACAGGCTGGTTAAGAATATTTAATGAGAGTTTAGTTACTGATTTGTAAATGAAAAGTGCAAATGTGGCAGTTGCCATAGATCCTTGTAGTTCCTTGCTGGCACTGAGCCCAGCTAGACTTAAAAATATGCAACATATTGATGGGAGAAAAGGAGAAAAAATTTTAATATTATGTGTAAAACTTGCTGTGAAAATACAATTCTGCATATGGATCTTAATGTAAATTGCAGGAGCAAGACAAAATAATTCTGAATGCATTTATGTATGCTTTGTGCTGATGGGATTAATGCAAATATTACAGTCACACCATAAATTCACAATGAAGTGAATGCCTACAGGCAATGCAGTTTTCTGTCCTTGGTAGCTGTGAACAGAACTGTGTTCTGTTCTACATTTGTCAGCAAATGAAGCAGTGAGGAATAATCTCTTCACTTGTACCTACCTCTTCGTGGCATTTCTGCTTTGGAACCAGGAAGGCCCTTTAGTGAAAAAAGAGCCACAGAGAAGACACAGCATGTTCTTGTTCCTGGAAAATAGAAGGAATGCAAGGAGAGTGAAAGGGCTGTTAATAAAACCTGACACTAATAGAAGTTAAACCTGCTGCATTCATAAATTATGACAAACTCCAGTACTCCTCTCCTCCCCCAATTATCATACCCATTTCTGTAAACTCTTGCCTCACTTTCTTTCCTAACCCTTGTCTAGGAAGTAAAAAAAGCTCTGAGAACTGGGCACTAAAGAGCTGCTACTGGAAGAGATTAATTGTCAGTACCCTCAGTTCCTATCACCAGGCAGGAAAGAATAGCCCTTTATAAAAGATATTTGAGATTGGAGAGTCCTTTCTGGTGACCTGCCCAGGGTGGCACTGTCCGTGTGAAGATTTTTCCTATGGCACAATCTGACCCTCCCAAGACCGGGCTTGTGGGTGCTGTCCCTTGTACCAGGACTGCGAGGAACATTCCATCCCTGATTATTTTTTGGAGGGCAGCTGCAAAGCTGCCTCTGGGTCACACTTTATTCTCCTCTTTGCCAGGTAGGAACCCAATAGGAGCTTCTCTTCACTGAGCAAGCACAGCTCCCTCAGCCCCTGATGTCAATTCATACCCTGCTCCTTGGACAGGCAGAACTTTTCTCTGCCACATATTCACAGACTACCTCAAAGTAATCCAAAAAACAACAGGTATCAGGAAATGAAACACAGAAATAAACATTTAAACAAGTGCAAGCAAGTGCTGCAAAACACTGCACAGACAACAGAGCAATTGGTGCTTGTCCTGCACGGTCACACACAGTGTGTACCTTCCACCTTACAGTGGATAGAAGTCAAGTTTCCCTACAGACTTTCATCACTACAGACTTCATTCCCTTTTAAAACATCGTTATGAACGAGACTGATATTATTTCACACACATGGAAACCAAACCAGACAGCACTGACACCTGTTCTGGCAGACCCCATGTCATAACCCGGAGTGAGAGACTGTCAGTGGACTTGGCATTTCAGTTTGTCTTCTGGATTTTCACTTTCTTTCATTTTTTAAGTCACAGCCAGCACTCAGCAGTCCTGCAAGGCACAGCCAGGCAAACCACAGCCACCTGCAAAGCTCGAGCTTTGTGCCTTGTCCAGAGTCAGTTAGGAATTCTGTGGGATCAGAAAGGATAAAATCCAGCTTTTCAGAACAGCCTTTAATTTCTCTGATTCCCTGAGTAGTTTGCAAGGGCCCCTTTCAGTCACCACACGCTGTCCCAGGCACTGAATGCAGCACAAGCTGGTGCAAAAATCCCTCAGTATGGACCACATCCAGCACTTCCCCAGCCTGCTCAGCAGGCAGGAGCTGCAGATGGAAGGGATCACTTTGAGAGCAGCTTCAGAGCATTTATCATCACACCCTGGCAGCAGTCTGTCTGTGAAACTGGAGGTTTACATTTTGGTCACCTGTGGCTGGATTTACAAATTTACACAAAAACCACAAGTCTGCAGATAGTAAAGTTCCTCTTTTACAGATTTCATGTCCTCACTTCAGATTAGAAACATACTTTAGCACCTCAAATTAAACCCCAAAGAAGTTTTAAAGGAGGGAAAAAATCAACGTATTCTTGCCTTTTATCAGTGCCAGAAATTTCAACCACTTTAGATTATTTTTTTTCATTTTTCCGAATGTCCAAATCTCTCATATATTAAAAAACAAAACAAAACACTAGGCACAAAAAATACTAGCATTTACCTTGAGCCTAAGTTGCTAAACTGGCAAAGCTATAAGCACTTGAAAATGAATTTTGCAATAGAAAACTTAAAAAAACCTCAAGTGGACACACTCCTGCTTATATTGTGTATGTTGAGGGCATAACCTTAAGGAATTCATATAGTACCATAGAGAACATTAAGATGTCACACTGAAAAACAAAATCATTGAAGAGCAGGAAAAAAACCAACCCAGTATTTGAAAAAAAATATTAAATTTTAAAAGAAGTATATTATTTCAAGAACTTTTTCTGTGAGTGATCTGAGACTGACTCCTGTTCAAACCCCCCTTTCACACACCCATGTCCCTCGAGGACAGCAGGGCTGCCCCAGGGGTGTCTGTGTGCTTGATTCATCCCCGGCATCCCCTGCCCACAGAGACACAGAACGAGTCATGGGCCACAGAGGCACAAATCCTCAGCCACACACGGGTCAGCAGCTCACAGTCCTGCAGAGCTGCTTATGGGAAAAGCCTTCAGGTTAAATAGAATCTTCCACTGTCTCAGCTATGACTGGAAAGAGTTATAAAGCAATTCAGATTTTTATGTGTTTATAGGTATTTAGAAAAATGTTTATATACTCTAATTAAGTTTCTATAGTCCCTTCTAGTTCCTTCCATAGGATTTCTTGTCATCCCTGAATGGTTACACAGCCGTTATTAAAGCTGATTACACACCAAACAAAGCATCTGAGCGTAGTTATAAACCCTTTACAAGGAGCCACGATCTAATACAGGATCTACGTGGCTCATTAAGAATCTGAGGAATTACCCCGAAGAAATGTGCCTCTTTTATAGAATATTATTTGTGTAAAAAGCACTTTTATTGAGTTCTTAAATTACACTGGCGTATAAACTGCCAATCAAAACTGCCTATAAAGAACAAGAGAATGAATGTGGTGAACAGGCACAAATGATGAAGGCAAGGGCTGAGAAATCAAATGAGTTACCACCATGCAACAGCATCTCAGGCAAAAGATACATTTTCTCCAGGCAGTAACATTTATTACATCTATCAGTTCAAGTCTATTGCTACCCCAGCATCAACGAGTTCATTCAAAGTTGAAGGAACTTTAGAGGATACTTTTACGAGGACGATTTTGCCCAAACAAAATGGGAAATGAAGTTCAATGTCATTTGTCACTGGCTCCCATGGGATCAGGGGAGACCAGCCTGGCTTGTTTTCTTCAGGCAATAGGCCAGCATTGGGTACATGAGGAATCACACCACTAACTTTGACATCAATTTACGCAGAACTGAAGTCAGAACCCACCTTCCTTATCATCGTGGGAGCCTGGTCACTTGGACTACGCAGGGCAACTGATGCAGCTGCTCATTTCACCAAAGAGAAATAACTTTTGACAAGGCTGAATTTTGTATTTGTTGGCCTCTTGCTTCTAGAAAACTAATTGACCTCAAAAGCCGAGCAGCCAAGTACCACAGCCACACACACGATCTTAGATGCACTCCTAGGGAATTCATGCTCCGAGCAGGTCAGCACCCCTCACACAAACTCACCCACTCCACCACATCCAACCCCATTCTGCCAACTCACATACTGGCAGATGGAGCTCAGTTTTCCAGCAGCAGGGACACTTGTCACATGGGACACTCTTCCCCTCCTCTCACAGCAGGTCTCTCAGTGCCACCTGTGATCTCAAGGCTCCCCCGGCTGATCAGTTCCTGGCCATGTTTAAAGCAGCAAAATGACCCAGTGCTTTCATCAGAGCCGTGATCCACAACTGCAGTGTGGTGCAGGGTGGTCAAGAGGAACAGCAGAGGAGACACAGGAACATTCAGCTGCTGCAGTAATAGCTTTGGGTTTTGTCACAGAGGTTTAGGTTGGGTATTAGAAAGAGGTTTTTCACCCAGAGGGTGACTGGGCACTGGAACAGGCTCTCCAGAGCAGTGGTCACAGCACCAGCCTGACACAGCTCAAGAAGTGTTTGGACAACACTCTCAGGGACATGGTGGGATTTCAGAGGTTGTCCTGTGCAGGGTCAGGAACTGGACTTTGATGATTCTTGTGGGTCCACTCCAACTCAGAATACTCTATGATTCTTTCTTCATTACCATTGCCAACCAGAAAGCCTAGTGCTTCATTTAATACAGATAGTCCTTTTAATAGCAACCAATATTGACGTGCCATCTTTAACACTTCTACTGCTGATAAAAAAAATCCTTTATGTGTTTAGCATATTAATGTGAAATAGCACTTTCAAAATGATCCTAAACTATCTTGACATAAGCAACTAACCAAGAATAAACCCACAATCATCACAAACCATTTAACAACCTCTCAACAACAGACTAGACACCCCCAGACTTACAGTTTATCTGAAAGTGTTAATCCAATATTAAAAAAAAAATCTCAAACATATCAATGATTGTGCAGTGAAATAGCAAATGGCAGGAAATCAGAGAGCATCAGCACTTCTGACCACCACCCCGAGGGCTGCCTGGCTCACTGGGGCATTCAGCAGCTCTGCAGCCCAGGGCTTGTCAGTCCAAATCTGACCCAGACTGGCCACAAGCAAAGTCACCCCTTCAATTCCACTGGAGCGCATCTGTCCATCCCACACAAAAGGAAAAAAACCCCAAAGAACAGCTAACAAGGAAGAGGTGGGGATTTTCTTTTGTCATTGGAGTCTAGGTCTAGAATGCAGCTGTGTACAAGCTTTTAGCCATCATTAACAGCATCCTGAATTTTTATTTAAAACAAAACCAAATCTCTTCTTATAGGAGTACTTCTTATAGAAGTACTTACGGAGTACTCTTACAGAATACATCTTATAGAAGCAGCCTCTAAGTTCCGTGTTACTGAAAGAAAAAAAAACACTCAGAATACCACAATCAAATCATGCACCTATCAAGCATGTGGCTTTTTTAATACAGAAAAAAACGCTTCGACTGAATGCATTATAACCAGGTACTGGTTCCTCGGACCATGCAAAGCTGTCTTAAAGAAAAAGTAGATATCCATGTATTTGAAACTCTGCCCTAAACCCACACCCATTCCTATAGTCCCAGAGTATGAACTAGCTCAGTTGTTGCAAACCAGATTTTCTCGTCAAGACCAAATTTTAAAGCTTATGTGAGATACTTATGACATGGTTTTTTTTATGAACACCACAAAATCAGTTAACTCTTTCTTGTGTTACAACAAAGTGACTTCATTATTAAATCTATCGCTTTCTGTGAAGGACATTATTTGAAAGTTTAAAGAGCAAGGTATTCTTTTGCCTAAATAATGTACTGGACAGCAACTGTGAACTTCTGAAGACCTTCACACTGGCAATTTTGCAGAATTCTTCCTAATACTTTACATTTTACAGAAAAACTTTGTCTGGAGTTCCAAAGGCTGCACAGCACAATATTTATCCACTCAGTATTTCTTCCAGCCTTTGCTCACCGGATTCCTGAACAAATGTGGCATTAGCTGTCCTAGAGATCTGCTTGGGTAGCTACATTTTTTTAGAAAAGATAGGTTAAAAATGCTGCTGTTCAGGGGCAGCTACACTGTACAGAATTGCCTGTTTCTAGTCAGCCTTACAGGTCTGAAGTATTACCTGGAATATCAGATGTATACCTACAGTTCATTTCTGCATTTACTGAGTTTCACTCATGTACCTTTTTATCCACTTACAATCATTGGTGAAGTAAGATGGACTTGCATGGCTTTTAATAAAATCAGTTCAATATTTAACATTGTACACCATGAAGCTGAAGCCTAAAACTGCAGAGAACAAACTGGCCACCATGATGTTCTTTGTTTTAACAACTCAGAACTTGTTGCCAACCAAATCTACTGCAAACTAAGTTTTGACGCAGCATATGAACAAAAATATTTTCAAGAGAAACATTATATCCATTACACAAATACTTATCTCACCCTTCTGGAAAGATTCATCACCTGAGAAATCCCCACACACAAATTTCCTCTGGTATACTTATAAAGAATGGATATTATAATCAGATCTACAAGTTACTTCTATTGCTACTACTCATAACTAAACACCTTTTCAGTAGTTTCAATAATACTCAGCACTGAGGAAAAAGCATTTAACTATTAAAGAGAAAACATTCTGCACAAGAGGCCAGTCTCATTAGTGTCTCTGCCAGCCACACAGAGGGCAGATGATCTCTGTGTTTGAGGAAATCCTCGTGAGTCTGTAACCCAATCTCCAGGGAAGTCCTGAAGAAAAAGTTGATGCTACTCCAGGTTTGTGACTATAAACTTTTTTCACAGCACATTTAAATGGTAATAACTTTGGAAGGCATTTTAAAGGTCTGGGATTCAAACTTTTACCAACAGAGAGTTCATATCCCAAGGAAAGTATCAATTTCCACAATAAGCTACTCATTGAAAACTCTCCTAATGCACTTATCCTTCAACTGCTTTAATAAATCAGTCCCACGGCAAAGAACCTTTACCAAAACCAGAAATATTTACAGCGCTGTCAGTATTACAATTTAAAAAAGTAATTATCAAGATGAGACAGATTTAAGGAACGGTTTTTCTAAAGCTCTAGATGTGCTGAAATAAGCCAGTATCCACTCTCAGTTTTCAGATTTTGAATTAGTGAGAAACAGGAGATCCTTGGTGATACAAGTCCTGGAAGTGTCACAGCCAGCACAGCCTCTGGATATGAATAAGCAGCAGAGTGGTGGGCACTGTAAGGGAAGATATCCACATATTACATGTATTAGAGTGAGAAGTCAACAACACAGTATAATCAGAATTCTCAATAAAGCTGGCAAACCTCTCAACACAGATGTTATCACTGAGGAATGAGGTTTAATGAAAAAAAACCTTTTTTATTTTTGTTAACAAAAAGGTTTGCCATATTTTCTCAATGGCAGAAAAACACTACATGAAGGTAATTGAAAGTTCAGTTCTAGTTCTGTTTTCTTCAGAAGGGTATTAAAACCTTTCCTTCCCTCATGTACTTTAAGGGGTGAGAAAAGGCATAGAAATTGTAAATTAAGGAAAGAGAAATTCAACTGGAGTAGTGGTTTTTAAAAGTAGTTCCATTTTTCTTAATTATTTTTAACTTTTTCATGTGTCAAGTGTAAAACACCATCTTGTTCATCTTCACCAATCCACCAGAGGCTGAAGTTCCCCACCAACTTAACAAAAGCATTTTTTTGCAAGAAAACTGAGGATTATTACCACTTACTGAACAACCTCTCCTGATGAATGGAAAGCCATTACTTACAGGAAGCCTTTGCAAGGCAGGAAAGGCCAGACCACCGGGCAGGAGAACTGGCTTTTGTTCATCCCCTAAACTCCATGAGAGCTGAAATAAGAGCCAGTGTTACAAACTCTGCAGTGCTGGGCCTGGAACTGCCCGAGCACCATCTGCATCCAGGGCATCACTGGGAGCTGGGAGTGCTCCTGGGTCAGGCTCTGCCTATCTCCCACGAGCTCTCAGCCCCTGGCACTAATGGACCACTCCCTCCCAGCAACTGCCACCAGCTCCATCAGCCTGGCAAAGACACCCACTGCATGTTCAAAGCACAAGATCTGAATGTCCCTGACAGGGCAGGGCTTTACAATACTTTACACAAGACAGCATTTTTCACCGTTTTTTTGTGTGCGCGCGTGAGAATGGAGAGCAGTAAGTGGCTGAGAGAGTGAATTAATATCAAAATCAAGTTAAATCAAGCTTTCAAGTTAAGGAACACCAGGCCAGAGCCTCGCTGAATAGGGTCAGTTCTCTCTCTTTATACATTCCCAAGCTTTAATAGCCTTCACTTGCACAACTGTAGATTTATTTTCTACAGGGCTTCCCTCCTCATTCTGCACATTACAAGCACCACTCAGCTGTAAACCTGCTGTTCCCCAACATTTGAATGCTCCACTTTGAAACCCTCATTTTTATTAATAAAGTGATAAGTACACCTTAACAAGGTACCTGAAAATACCAGATGGAAACCTGTAATATGCTGCTGACAGATCCTTTTTCTCAGTGTAAGTGCATAAGTATTCTGAAGACTAGCAAGAACATTACCATATCTCTGGTGAGGAAGGACAAGATTGATGCTGTGTTGTCAGGCAACCAATTGCAAACTAAATATAACACTTCTAAACGCTTGTGTATCTCAAATTCATTAAACACAGAAACTACATAAAAGGGGTTGTGTAACAGAAAACATAACCACCAGCTTTTTAAAAATCAATGTAATGGTAAAAGCACATGTGACAGCAGAATTAGCTCAGATTGAATTTTTTATATTGACTATGAAAATTCCTCTGTGAAATATGCAATCCTAATAAGCATGGATGTCTCACTGTGTACACTCTCATGCAATATCAAGTTTCAGCACATGTGCTATGTGAATAGATCTACGTTCAAAAGAAAGCACCAAGTGTATCTATAGATTGTTTCCTATTAGATTGATCACACAAAATTAAGCTTTTTACACAGTAAATGTGTATCTTGAAATTTACCCAGGTTGGAACATAAACAACCCTGCGTTAGTGGATGGTTAAAATGTTACAGTGAGTTGGATGAGAGGAGTCAGCTACAGTACAAAGCAAGTAAGGGATTTGTTGCTGGGGGCTGCAATAACAACACCATATAGTCAGTAACATGCACCAACACGATCCCATTTTCCAGAAACAAATATATTTTAGAGGTATTGTAGATAACTGCCATCCTAAAATGTATCCCAGCAGAAGCAGATGGACTCAGACTAGGAGAGAGTTCTGGCAATACTCAAAACAGCAGCTTCAAACTTGGGGGCACACAATGACATCATGCTAATTAGTTCACATCACAATCACACGGGCACATCCCTACTGCAACTGAGCAATGGTGCCATGAAAGTGCTCCTGTGAACCCCACATACATTTGTGCACCTACACACCCCCTGTGGAGCCTCCGTCCTTGAATATATTCAAAACTTGACTGTACAATTTTGCCTTGAGCAAACTGTAAATTGTCATTTTAACTACATAAAATATAAATGCTGTCAGGTACATGAAAGAAAATAGAAACAGCTGCATGCAGATAGGGCAAGCAGACCCTAAACCATTCTCTGTCACAATGCAAGTATCAGACTTACGAGTTATAATATATTATAAGGCTGAGAAAGAATTAATTAAAGGCACAGGTTTGTTGTTTTTTTTTCCTGTGGTATGTTTTTTAAATGTGTGCAATTCTTTCCCTGATGATTCTGTCCTTTTCTGTAACTGAAAAGGGGTTTGTAAATGGGATCCATAGCCTATAAAGATGTTAGGATTACATTTCAGCAGTTGGGTCAACAAAGTCCTGATAAGGGCAAACAGGACAAAAAGAAACAGGTCTAAAAAGAACTCAAAACTTTACCAAGCTTAAAAAAAAACCAAAAAAACAATTCAACTGTGTTCAAAAATATCCAACTTCTTTTACAACAAACACAGGTATTTTTTTGACTCCCTGGTGTATACTGTAGACAAAATATTACCAGAATACTCCGTTTCTTTAAAGTGCATATATACTATGTATTGTGAGAGAGAGCTCAAATAGAAACATACACAATCTGTCTCTAAAATAGCCACTCATACACCAAATTATATGAACCAATTGCCCGTATCTCACGTTGCACAACACTCTTTTTCCATCTTTGTGACTTGAATCTAGACCTCTGATAGCTTACCACAAGTATTTATTCTGTCTGCAGCACAAACAGAATAAATAAAAAGAGTAATGGATGCAATCTTTTAATGAAAACAGATATATAGGAAGGCCTAATTTTTGCTCATTGCCACTGTTGTGAACAGGAGAAAAACTACAGTAGTTACCAGTGTAAAGGAAAATGAGCCCAAAATTATTATAAATTGACTTTGGAAAGCATTTCTTTGTTTTCTATCAAATCCAATTCTCTGCTGGCACAGGGAGCTGTAGCTACAGCAAACAATTAACTCCACTCTGCATATCTGCTGGTTGGGAAGAACTGTGCTGTTACAGTAGCATTGACACAGACAGGTGAGAAATTTCATCAGGAATAACATGTTACAAACACAACACTGAGGAAGTCAGCATGGTCCCCAGCTACTCCACACAACTAAAATGTCCTGCCATGCACCCCAACAACACACCTGCAGCACAGGGCTGAAGTCATGTATTAAGCAGCTGGATTGAGTTCTCCACAAATCTACACAACCTATCGATGTCCTAGAAACAGCTGAGAAGTTGGCCTCTCTCCATCTGATCCCATACAACAAGCATAAAACAATTCCTTCTTTCGCCTTCTTAATGACACCTAATTATTATCACAGGACAGAGCTCGTACCTGCCCAATAATCCACTGCCTGGGCTGAGACACTGGATTCACTCAGCCCATTAAAATCCTTGCTAAATCACAGAGACAATACAGATTATTGAATTTTAAGATGCCTTCTGTGGAAAGGGATAGTTTGCCAGTAACAACAAGGGGCTTCTCCCTTTTTGTCCCAACTAGCTGCACACATCAATTATTTCTATCCCAGTGCTCTCACAACAGCCCGGGACCACTTGCCTTGTGGTATTGATCCAGTTTACATTAAAATAATAAAAACCTGAGCTATTGTCTCTTCCTTTTGTTTGTGTACAAGCAAGCAAAAGAAGTGTAATGTCAGAAATCAAAGAGCTGAGTACGAAGGGAAATAAATGGAATAGCTTGGATGTAAACTGCTCTTGATGCCAGAGAAACTGAAGGTAGCAAAGTGCAGTGGCAATTTTTAAAAGCACTCAGATTTAAAGAATTTAAAGAAATACAGACCAGCACCTCAGGCTTATGCTGCAGGAGAACTGCCAGAAGTGAAGGAAAATTTAAGGACACACGCATAAACAGAACATATGGAGGAAGAGGCAACACAATGTTTCTAGAAGAAAATCACGACTCGTGAGCTATGAGAGTTCTTGGAAAGCGTCACAGACATATGGACAAGATATATCTGCCTGATATAGCATTGTTGGCTTTCCATAAGGCTTCTGATCACACATATCAGTGAAATTTCTCATTAAATAATCTGTGAGGGACAGAAACATACAAGCTAAATTGGTTAAATGTTCACAAACGAATGATACAAAAATAAATCCACCATCTAACACAAAAATAAATTCACCATCCAACCCAGGAAGCCTCCAGTGTGGCCCTACTGCTCAAGCAGCATCATGTAGACATCATACACAGTATAGATTTCTGCTAAAGGCTAAACTGTTCAACATATTCATAAATCATCTGCAAAAGGGACAAATACCAAGATGAGAAAGTCTGCTTATGCCGAGAAAGCATCTATAATAATAAAAATATAACTTGTCTGCAGAGAGTTGGGGAGGGTTCTGACAGTGCTGACTGATAGAAGAGTAGATAAAACTACACTTACAAATTCAAAATAGTGCACGCAGAGAAAGATGATCCTAACTTTATACACAGAGTAATTGACTTGGAAACTATTACCTGGGAATGAGATTTTGAAGTCACAATCCGCACTTCTGTAAACACCTCGACTCAGACTTCATTAGCAGTTAAAAAAAAATCAAATCAAATACTAGGAATTATTAACAAAATAATAAGCATGCTCTAAACTAAATATATCAGTACTACATCTGGAAAAGAGGCAGATAAGAGTATGATGAAGATTTTTAAGATTTTAGAAGACAGGGAAAAGTTAGATAGGAAAAAAGTGTTCAATAACTCTCATAATACAAGAGCTATAGGATATCAAATGAAATTGCAATATGTAATTAGATTGTAGAACTCATTCCCTTAGGATATAAAAATTTACAAAGGTTCAGAAATGAAGTGGATCAATGGAATAGTGAGGGAAGTGTTACTATGTGCTTCTCCTGCTCTTGAGCATTTTTCTAGGCACCTACCCAAGCATTGCTACAAAGAGGATCCAGGTTTGGAAAACAGTCTGAATTAGGCTATACTGGGCCAAACAAGCACACTACATCCCACTTCACAACATGTGGGAATTGCACTCTGCAAAGGGTTTAACTCACATGAAGCACTACAGGACACTCTGAGCAGTTTACAGGAAATCAGAAAACAAGCCTAGATGACACAGTTTTCAGCATTCTTCATAACAGAGTGTTGTTTTCATCCTTTGCACCACAAAAACAGTAAGAAGAAAATTACTCAGCAGACCCTGCTCAACTCTAAATCACACAGCCACAAACTCCCAGAGAACCAATGTGCACATAGAAGCTGTAATGGTTTCCTCTAGTTTTCAGAAAGCAGATTAAGATATTAACTATAATGAAAAGAGAACAATAAAGGTAAGAGCAAGAAATTTTGTCTCAGTCCAGAAATATTAGAGATCTAAACCTAGGAGAAAATAGCCCATCAACTCCAGGGTTTATGATTTTCCACATCAGATTTTTCCTCTTACCGAGTACTAAGAACATTCCTTGTTTTATTTGTATTTATTGTTTTTTTAATATATAGAAAAATGCTGCTTTTGAATTATTAGATGACTGCTTTTCCAGGATTAACAATGAAGCAACAAACACGTTCTCAGCCTTACTGCAGCTCTGGAGCCAGAAATACTACCGGCAGCTTTGACACCACAGGAGTCTGTAGGAGATACTGTTATGAACTCTTAACATCTCGTTTATGCCATGTATATTTCATTTATATTCTATTCCAATGCAATCAAATCAACTCAAAGTAACAATCTGCCTACAAAAGAAAAGTGTCCAGAGCCAGGTGGTCCAATGTCACCACTTGATAGTCAGGGAAACTAAGGCAACAGAACAAGTATTTGTTTATTGACTCTGAACAAGAGTAGCAGAATGAGTAATACAACTTTATTTCTGTATTTAATAGCAAATGTTACTCTCTGCATAGCAGCCACATAGCTCCCCAACCAAAGGAAAAGGCTCCTTTCTTCTGAATTTGATGCTTTGAGTTGGTCAAGTTGGATCACCTCTACTAATGGCAAGGGCACAGAGCAATAAAACCTGTGATCCTGACAACTTGTGATTTATTTCTGCTTCCACCGCTGCCCTGCTGCTTTGCCTTGAGCATTAATTTCACCTCACCCAGCTGAACATCATGTCCCATCCTCTGGCTCTACATGGTGCCCCTCAGTGGGCTGTAAGCTCTGCTGGGTCAAGGATTGTGTTTTCACACTCTGCAGCACCATGACTTCCCACAGCTGGGTCTGCAGTGCTGTGAAGGACCTTTGGCCCATGTCCAGGACAAATGGGATATGAGAGGATCCCTTCATGTGTGCAGGGGGAGGAAAATAAGGTAACGGGCCAGGGAGTAAAGGTAAACAAACAAATCTTCTTCAGTTACACATGTGGAATGTTCCTGACGCAGAGAAAACATTCCACCTGCAGGAGAAAGACTGTCCAAAAACACCACACAGAGGAAATTTGGATGGTTGTGTCACCACTGGGGTGTTACCAGGCAGGTCCCACTGGGAGCACAGACTCTTCTGCCAGCACTGAACCACATGGCAGGGTGAGTGTGAAGGTCACTGAACACTCCTTGAATTCTCTCCCCCTTCTGAAACACCTGGGCCAAATAACTGCCTCTGAAAGAAAACCAGTAATTCACTACCAATTCAGCTTCCCTTTTCTGCAGGTGGATATGGGATGCTCTCAAGACAGATCAGAGTACAGAAGAAAACAAGATTAGCAAGCCCCAAGCTTGAGGCATTTGCAGGACAGGTAGGAAGAAGGTGGAACAGAGTTGGTGAACTCATGGCCAGTCAATTAACTTCTTATTTTAACATAAAGAACACAGTGGAGAGTTTTAATTATTCGGGAAAGGTCAGCAGCCAGTCCTACCTTCAGAAACCTAAGGAGACATCAACACAAGGCACCTCTGAGAACTTTGCCTGTGAGTAGAATGGACACTCCTTTTAGTGTGTTTGAGATGTCATGAGTAGCAAGTCAGAGCCATATGAAGTAGGAGCCACTCCACTGGATGCAATTTTTTTCCTTTAAAAAGCACTTTCTACAATTAATTTGAGCAACCAACTGTAAGATGGCTTTCAGCTAGAAATATCTTTTAAATTAGAAGCCACAACCGAGCAAATAGAAAACTATTTACAAACATTTATTATTTATTTACAGACACTCCTGCAAATGGAGGCTTCTCCCTAAAAAATGTGACAGAAACGTAAAAGAATAGCACAATTTTCTGTGATGAGCATATCAGACACTTTGGAGGTTAAAATGTATTCCAGGCTAGAAGAAAAGCAGCACATGAAGGGTCATGGGTCAGCTAACTGGAAGATATGTGCACCAATGCCCCTAGTCCCATCATTAAGTACACACTGCAGCTAGGAATTAAGGTAATATACTTTAAAAAAAAAAACCTCAGATTGCCCCTTTTGAATTTTTTTCAAACAAATTCATATGTTTAAAAAGTCAGTTCATTAGGAAAAGTGGGTCTTTACATTAGGAGTGTTAAAGATTTAAATAGAAGAAGCCTTGGCAGGAATAGCCCTGGTAGATGGTTTTAGACAGAACACAGAGAAAGAGAGAGGGGAGAAAAAAAAGCCATTAACAGCTCTAAGGTCTTCCAGTACATTCTCCTCTATAAATGCTGAAAAATAAGCACATGGAAAGAAACATGAAAATGCTCACAAAGTCCATGCTAGTCTCATGTCAAGAACAAGAGAGAGATTCAGTGGAGATCTGGATTTTCCTGAATCATTTAAGTCAGCCTTAGCAGAGTATGGTTTTGTTTCTTTTTCAGATTTAATAGGTTTCTGACAGACAGCCTCAGGAAACCTTCTATAAAAAAGTCAGAACTTTGATTACATTACTGTCAATGTTTTAGGTTTAAAAGACAGATGTGGGAGCTCACTCAACCTTGCCACAAACACATACCTCAAGTTAAACTGCACTGTCAACATTGCCATACTGCTTTTAAAAAGCAGCACACCAACAGGATAACTTTTTGATCTCTAAGATGCATTTATATATACACACAGGATTTTAAAGTTCAAATTCACTTTAATTCAAAGATAGTTTTGAGACTTCAATAGGAGCAAGATCAGATAAAACTAGCATATAATCAAGGTGTGTGTGATTACACCACTTAGTGCTTCTTTCCAGCTGCAGATTTATGCTACAGTGAGATGAAACAATCCCCTTTATGCTACAGTGAGATGAAACAATCCCCTTTAACACGCTCTAGAACCAAAGCTACAGCACGACTCTGCCTGTTCTCAGAAAGAAAAGGACATCCAGAAATCAAACTAAAATCAAGAGACTTATATTTGCAGTTTGCAGTTTCCTCTGCAAAGAGGTCAGAGAATGCCTTTAATTTGAGTGCCTAACTTCTGAGTGCTCAGACTGCAGACTAATCCTGTATCTCAAGTCAATTTACTTGAGGGCATTAAATGCTTTGAAAGAAAGATATTTATACCAACAGACTTATCATTGCCCAGCGCCTCGTGCCAGCACGTGTGAAGAAATGAACATTTTCTGTGTGTGGTGTAAACAACTACTGAAGTGAGACCACTCCTATTTTGCCTGTACCATCAAGACAGCCACAGATAACTTTTAAATCAAGTCCTTGTGCCCACTCAAGCAGACACCACAGGTGCTTGCTTCTTGCTCGGTGCCCATTTCCACAGCAAGCATTCCAGCAGCATCCCTGCATCCCACCATAGATAAAATGATGTACAGAGCTTGTACAGAGCTTCTGGCACAGCTAAAACAAGCACAGAGCAGAAATAAAACAATGGGATTTCAGAGAGAGTTTCCCATACTCTGGTCTGCCTCAGTGGATTAAATCTGCTCCTCACTGTTTAAATGGCCATCACCACACCTGCGGCCCACAGCACGCAGAGGCCATTCGGGATGTCAGGGAAAAAGCACATTTTCAACATCTACAGTAACTGTGACTTTGAAGCTTGACCTGCATTGGTCATCTCCACACTGGAAGACCTTTCCTATGCAGCACAACATCCCAAAGGCACAAGGCAATGGCAATTAGAGTTAACATCAGGCCAACCTCATGGCACCACAGGATTGGCAACCACTCTTCACAACGTGCTCCAGTTCACAAATGTTTGGCTTTGTGTCCTGTAAATTTAAACATACTTTACCTTCCCCACCTCAACAGTATCAGATTTTAGATTATTTAGTGATATTTTTTAAGCAATGGAGGAGCAAACCTGTGCATTACACATATTGACTGCCTCTGAAATAGTACTTAGACCTGAAGAGAAAAATCTGCTTCTAGAAGCAACTGTTTTACACAAAGGATCTCTTTTCCTCCCTTACCACACTTTCCCTTCAGCTCACACCTTCCATTTCTCCTAAAATGAATACATACAGAATGGATAAAGCAGTTGAATTCATTAACATTTGTTTTTCCAGATAGTTATGCCTTATATAGAATAGGCAACAAAGTCAGAGCATTTCAAATACGAACTGCTGCAAGCCCAAGAGTCCTTTTTATTTTGAGAACAGTGCAATATGCAAATATGGCACTGCAAAGGACTCCATTTCAGTAAAAACTCATTATCATGTGTCAAATCAAAGCTTTTCTCCTCCTCATCCTCACAGTATGAGCATTCTTCATGTGAACCTGCGATCTAGCTAGAATATCTTGCATTTTTTTACAATAATGGGTGAAAGTTATATAAATGCACTTGAAAGCTGAATAAAGTCTTGTAAGACACAATTAGAGCTGCCAGTGCTTGTAATGCCCAAAATGTACAAAATTCATTGAATCTTCAAAATGACCTTCCAATTTGGTGATGTTATTCCTTCACTTTCCCACACTCCATTTCCCATTATCATCTATTAAGTGCTTACTTTTGTGGGGGTTTTTGTAGGACATGAGAGAATCAAGGAGTTATGCCTAAAATTTCATACTGGGAGGTTGGTAATAGAATCATCTGTAACCTGAAATAGATACAAAATCCAAACCCTACTCTGGACTGCACTCTGACACAGACTTCCCAAGTACATCCAAATAAGTCATTTAACCTCTCTGCCCCATTTATGCCACCCACCAGGCATTTCACTTCTAATGCTGCAAGTTACTGACATTTAAAGGGGAAAATCTGCATTACTGAAATGTTCAAAGTTAAAAGTAGTCCTCCATCTTTCAATTCTCTGAAGAGCTACAAAGTCAGCACTGAAAAAGGGATTTTCTGGAAGCAGTCAAACGAGACCATTTCTACAGGTGAGATTTCTACAAATGAGGTTGCTGGGGGAAAATAAAGTCTAAGCAATGGAAGACACAAGACATTAGATGCAACACATGTACTAAAGACTGCTGTAAAAACAGCAGCTCACCATGCTGCACCTTTGGAAAGTCACCATGGTGTTACCACACAAAAAGGGCCACTCTGGGACCAGTTTTACCCACAATACACGTCTGTAGTTCATTTACCTGATGAATCTAAATTGCACAGTCTGTCTCCTGTGATTTCAGCCTCCTTCAACTTATCCTGATTAGCCTTCCCAGCACTTCTTATTTAATGGTGCAGATTGGCAGCCCCTAACTCGAGGGGTTAGTAACAGCGCCGAGTCACTCGGTGCGTACCTGAGAGAAACAATTAGGCAGAGTCCTTTGGCACAAAGGCAGACACTGAGTGAAGTGAATACAGTGACAAAGATACAGGGGGAAAACCAAAGCCTATTGCTTTCATGCCAGTGTAATTGATGGCAGAAGCTCAGTCTCACTGGAATCCAACAGGTAATTTCAGCATGGACAGTGGAAATCTGCAGAAAAAGACAATATACCCAGCTATGCTTACAGCACAACGGGTTTATTTGCCAAAGAAATTTAGTGTTCCATAGCAACTGTCTAAAAGAAGCTTGCATCACGGAAAATGCCAGCTTTTCCCCTTGTAATTATGGCACACCATTACTATTTTTAGTTTGATTTGATGAGGATCCCTATATTTGTAGGAGGGACTGCTTTGACCAATATCGCAGATACTTCTTTTCTCTGCAAGAGGTGAAAGGACTGTTTTAAAATAACCCTTTCACACATAAGTAGACAAAATAATTGAAAGAAAAACTGATTAGATAAGACTACTAATTAACCCATTTGTCATCAACCCATCTGTTACCAACCAATTTGGTCAATTCATTAAGAAGAACTGCCTCATTACATTTAGCACAGATTATGAGAAGTATGAAGCTTTAACACTTTAAGCCAACAGAAAACCTTCCTTCCTTGTGGAAAAGTTCCTAGTTGCCTAGAAAATCAATTAGCAGCACAGGCTGTTCAGTAGATCGTTTACTCCATCTTTTGGCAGAACAAAGGAGTGCAATTGGGTTCCCTCTTCCTCTCCCACTCCACCAACTGCTGCGAACTCAGAGTGGCAGAAAAAGGCCTCCTGGCATTGCTCTTGCCACAAGGGGAAAGCTCATCACTGAGTATCTCTCATTCAGAAAGTAAACCTAGATGCCAAACAGTGATGCCTTGCATAAAATGATGCTGCTTAAAAGCACCAAGTCTCAGCTAAGATCTTCAGGCAATAGTGAGCTGGTAGAGACTGGACGTTTCCAGGCTCCAGCCCAAGAGGTCTCCGTTCTCACCCAAGTTGCCAAAAGTTATTGCTACTTAATTAATTTGAATAAAAAGATCCATACCAAAAAAAAGAAAGTCAGAACATCTTTAAAGCCCCTTGAAAAGAAATGCAAATGAAGAAATAATTGGATAAGCATGAAAATATTATTACAGATGAAGAAAGCAGCCTCATTCATTAGTCACTGGTAATATTTCCTTCCCACGAAGTTCTTCAGTAACAGCCATAAAAACTCAAAACAACAGTCAAACCCATAGAATTATTACAACTAAACATGTAGTGGTGCTTTTTTTTAGCTGTAGAAAATAAATAGAAGGCTGACAGAACAAGTAAACAATTAAGACAGCATTTTGAATACATGCTTATGAACAGCTTTAAAACATGAAGAAAATATCCAGCTCTATGAACATCACAAAAGCTATGCCCTGGAGAACCAAGGAGGACAAAAAAACCACCTAAGGTAAGAATAACTTCTCTGTTATGGGAAATACTTCCATACAACTATTAAAATGACATTGCTATTATTTTTGCTGCTGTAATATGGCATTGCTTCAGGCATATGAGCATTGTGTGCAATAATGTAACCCATGATTACAGGAAGCAGATAAATGGGCTCACATGGAGCTGTTTCCCAGTATTCCTCAATTGAAAAACACTTTTTTTTTTTCAGTTACTGTAAGACAAAAACATTAAGAGAGTCTTATTCACAAATCCATTTATGGAAATACAAAAATTGAATGCTCCAGTAACAAGCTAAATTTTTGGTGTGTTCTCAGAACTCCTGATTCTCTCAAAGTAGCCCTAAATTTGCAACACAAAAACCTGGGACAGAAATACTCAGGACAGGAGCAGAAGCCACATCAATCAAATGAATTCCAATGCCAGCTTGATCCCTTACTGCACCTTACACTTCTGACAGGAAGTGAATCTGGGGAGCCCAGAATTTCACTAGGTTTTTCCTGTAATTTTAGGAAAAAACCAAAATGCTGTAGAGAAATTCTTAATTGACTGAAAACTGTTTATACAAGCACACCTTAGGGGAGAAGAAACACTTTGTACTTCACAACTATAGATCAGATCCCATAAAGAGGAAAAAAATGCAGAGCCTCACAGGTATTGCCAGTAAAGAGCAAAGCATACTTGTGCAAATGAAGGTCACAAATAATAGCTTAGTTAAATCACTCAAATACGATTAAATTTTGAGTCAAATAAAAAAACTGTCTCTTCACACTGAGAAATAAATGAGATAATTACAAGCAATCTAATAAACTCTTCATTACTATAAGAAGTCAAGCATTAATTAACAAAATTAATTTCACTTTTTTGTGTTAGAGGATACAACCAGTAAAATCTTGTACAACAGGAGTAAAAGAGGACCCAGAACCTGGCAGAGAAACATCCAGAGAACAAGGGAATCCAATGGCTCAGTGCTAAGAAATCCAACTACTGCAAGGGCAGCACTCAGGGAGAGAGGAGGGGAGAGGTACAGAAGGGGAAAGGGAAAGGGGGGAAAAATAACAGAAAATAATAAACTGTCTGCAGGGGAATCAGGTTAAAGCCATTAAAATACCTCAACACAGCAGTTGTGGCAACTGACCCAGAGATGCACAAAAAGGCAAGGAGATATTCTCAAATTCCCCACTTAAAGAAGTGAAAAGCCTCCAGTTAGGGAAAGAACAACACAATTTCAAAGCATGCAGATGTCCACGGGAAAGCCAGGCACACACACCACACACAGAAGTGTTGTTCAGTTTTTACTATTAGGAAACATTGATTTCTCTTAAAAAGGCAGAGCTGGCTCTTCAGTATCCAGTGCCCCTCGTTGATGCCGTGTACTTTGAAAAGCCTTTTTGCAGGTTACCTGGGTTAAAAGGAAATTTAGGGAGAGGAAATTCTGCCCAGAATCAGAAAGTTGATCTGTTGACTGTGAGAAATATTTCTGTCATGTCTTAACTTTGCATTTCATTGCAAATTAGGAGCTCTGAAGGGCAGGTTTAATCAGAAAGTCTGACTGGCAACATCTGCCAAGACAATACATCCTTATGATGCCAGTGAATTATCCCTGACCCTTTTAATTTGAGTTTAAGCATTAAAAATTTTTGGATAATATCTATAGCATGTTAAGATCCATCATCACTAAATGGAAAAGGGAACAGATTTTTTCCATCACAGAGTTGCAGTTATCTGCAGTATGTTCTGCATATTTATGTCAGCTAATTTTACTACCTCTCAAACATGAGGGCTTTGCTGTCACTTCCACAGAGATATCTGTTCTAGATAAATTTAAATGAGGAGCAAATTAGAAAGTTATTATTTAGGAAAAATTCCTGTCAACTGTTGTGTTTTTACCATATGCAAACCATAACCTGCTGACCTATCTCACCTCTTCCTCCTTTTTCCTGTCTTTCAAATTCCCATCAACAGTCACAATTCCTTCCCATTCTTGCATGCATTTAGCAAATATCTGTCTGTACAATCACCTGTCGCTGTGTCACCAGCTGCAGGGCAGATCTAAGCACACACAACTAAGGTAGGCATTCCAGAGCCAGTATGCAAAATTAGGCTAAGTAGCAAGCTGGTTGCAGGTGCACAGGTCTCAGCCCACCTCAACCAGGTCAGGTGTCTGAAAACCAGAATTAATTCAGCCCACTGGAAGATGAGCTGGTGCCAGGACTGGGCCAGCTACACTGGCTTTAGTTTGGCTGTTTTCACAAATCAAACTCTGCTGTTTAGATGCAGGCTGAAAAATTCCAGCCCTGAAAGGGATGCAGGTTTTTTAACTTTCAAGGCTTTTTTCCTTCCTCAGCCCCTTTCCATGCTTTACCCACTTTTGTGATAATGTAATTTTGTCTGCTCTGTAGTGAGGAAATGCCCCAGTCAGAGGTCAGGTTCTGGTTGCTTTATCTGCAAAGTCACCCACATGCTGCAGTAGTTCAATCACTTGGAGTCACACCACCTCTCCGCTTGCTGCCTTGGCTTTGCCCTTCAGGAATGAGTTGATAACAGTTTCCCTGCTGAACTTCAGGTGCTTTTAAACAGATCTATCAGGATCTGAGCAGCTCTTGTGAATGAAGTCCAAAGACTTTCACATCTGTCTTCGACCTTCCACCATTAACAAGATGAATCCACTCAATTTGGGGCTCACTCAGAGGGAACACTCAGAGTTCCTGCCTGCCCACAGGCACCACAGCCTCCCGGGTTTGATTCTGCTCTTGCTTCTAAGGATGGAGCAGTAAGATGAAACAAGGAAAGAAGACTGGATAGATGAAACACTAAAGAGAACAAGATACAACAGCATTGCTAACACAGGCAAACTCACAGGGAAGAAGTCACTTTACGTGGACTCACGAGACCTCCTCTAGTCCTACATTAATCTCCATTGCTCCCTTTGCCAGCTCTCAGGCACCAATGCGTCTTCCAGACTCTTACATCACTTTCTTGCATTACTCATGAAGCCTGACAGCTCAGAACTTTGTAGATCTGGATTTCCATCTCGTGTTTGAATGTTTTTCCCACCTGAATACCCAGCTGCAGCTCTACAAAGTCAAATGTGTTTAACTATTTTCACCATCTGTTTTCCCTGTGCCATAAAACAAGACAAATGAACAGCTACCACCCAGCTCCCCCTAACCCAAGGCAACAGTGTGGTTTTCTTGGTCAATTTTGCCCCTTACCACCCCTGCTTGCCTTCACTGTCTTTCTATACCTGCTGACTGTCGACACAGCTTTTCAAATAAAGAAAACAAACTCATGTCTAGTTCACAGATTCTCTGAAAACATTAAAAAGTTTGTAGTTGAATTTGAAGTTAAGGAATCTTTTTGTTCCCTAATATCCATAAAGAAGCCAAAGTATTAAGTCAGTTCAACAGCTCTTCAGTAGTTCTGATACAGCAATAGTCCTGGTTTATGAATTTTAAAAAAAATTAAACAGAAGAACTCTGCTAGTGATAAGAGGAATTATTAAATATTTTGATAACTGCACTCTACTTCTACAACATAAATCTTCCAAGAGTCACACCGTGAAAAAGAAAGAAGCCCAAGAAAAACCAAACACTTACCAGGAGAGATACTTTTCATTTTAAATGCCCAAGTCATCAAATCAAAGTTCAGAAGAAATATTTTGGGTTGGCAGCTTGAATGGAATGCTCAGCCATATATTCCATTCTTCTCTATATATATATAAATAGGAAGCACAGGGGAAGTGCAATTGTGCAAAACAAGCTTTTTTAAGCATACAGAAAGTGTCAGGATGATAAACCACATAAGCACAGAATTAAATCAAAGTTAATGGCCACTAGCTGGTATTTAACTTACTGTCATTTCTCTTTTCTTTTCATTTTTCCACCTAGCCTGCTCAGCTAATAAAATTGCCATTATAAGGGAGAAGCAAAGGCACGATTCAATGCTACATCAATTATTATGACTTTATTGTGACATACTGGCATTCAGCTGATCCCAGAAGGCTATCCTGATGCCTTGGATGCAATTAATTTTTGATTGATCTAACTCACTCTAATACTACATGTAAAATGTTCATAGACATTTGAATAATTCTATTATATGTAGGAGATTACTGCACAGAGATCATTTGAAATTAATTGCCAAGTTATTTTAGTAAATGTAAAACACCATTCTAGTCCTATTGTGGCAACAGTTATGTAATTGCTTTACAAAGTAAACTAATGAAATAAATGAACTCTGACTAATATGTGGCATAACAGGGCTGAAAAAGTGAAATGACACTGTAGATATCCTATCTACCTCTCCAGGGCTGGGGTTGTTTAGTCAACCTTTCCATTACAGAACTGAATGAGAGAAGAATGACCTCATAAAAAGGGTTCTGTCTCACTGGCTGCAGGTGAACTCAGGGAGGGCTACTTCGAAGAGCAGATGGAAGATGATTACTCAACACCTAGAGTGTTTGCAAAACCTCAGGATAAAGAAACCTCCATTATCCCAAGGGGTTGCCACAGTTTGTTTTGTGTGTGAGTGATGGGTTTTTCTCAGGGCTGTGTAACACTATCTGCTACACACAGAAAGTGAATTTCACATTTGGAGCTGCTGGCCATCTCCCAGTTAAATCACAGACACATCCAGCTCGCAGAGGAGCTTTGAAATCCACAACTGAGACTTTCAAGTGAGCCTGATAACAGAAGGATTGAGGAGTTGGCTTTTAGCAAGAAGGGTAAGAGTCTGAATCTCTGCAAGCCAGGACCTGGAGAAAGCAACTGCAAAGTTAAAGCAAACTGGGCACTGGAAAGGTTTTACAGGCACAGGGGAAGGGTGGCTCATTCCTGGACGCTGCCTGCAACTGCACTCTGTGACTGTCCCCTGGGAGCACTGCATCCATACTTCCAACCATCCCTCCAAAGTAGAGAAATACAACACTGTGATACTTTCAGTAGGGTCAGTAGCTCAGAGAGCTACAGGTGCCATTGTAAAACATTAACTCTTAACTCCAAAACTTGCCTCCAAGGATGTCACAACACTTCCTGCCCTCCGAAAATGTTCATTAGAAACTACAACTTGAAATTATTAGTAAAAATACAGAAATGACAACATGAAGTGGACAAAAAATACTTAATATTTATGTACCTTAAATTATTTTTGTCACTGACACACAAAGGCCATCACCCCAAGGAAGAGGTAAAGATGCTACCCCAGTTACAACCAGCCCAAGGGAGCACGGTATGGGAATCCAAATCAGTTCAGATCAGCAACAAGGTGAGGAGAATTAACCACAACTAAGTGCAGGGTGAAATCCCCTAGCATCTCATATGGATTGTGTTAGCTAAAAACGAAACCTAAGAGCAAATGTAAATCGTTACAGGAGTTTAACAAACCTCAGTCACATGCCTCCAGAACACTGCCTGTAAAATCACTGGCAACACTGAAAATGTGGTAAGGAGGGCAAAAAAAGGAAGATGTGGAGGAGATGAGGTGGAAATTCTATTACAAAGAAACAGCTCCACCTGATGTTTGAGCAGCATGAGCATTTTGTTCAAACTTACCTTCCAAACACACATGTGAGGGGAAATCCAGCTAACACAGTCCATAAAACAATGGTCAAAAAGGCAACTTTGCAGCAGCTTTGCTCTGGAGTTATTTTTTCCACTCCAGCATTGGCAGTATTACTGGTGGTAATAACTGTGCTCTCCACAAAACAGATGTTGTGTCATGACCTCTTTACTTTTCCAGGCTGAATTCAATGCCAGCAGTGAATTTCCTAGTGACAAAACAACGTTATGTTCAGCTGCAGTATTTTTTCATCTAATTCACAGCTGCAGGGAAAAAAAAATTCAAATAACCGGTCAGAACCCTTCATAAACTGTTCAAAGTAATCAGGGAACTAGTTTCAGATAGTATATCTCAATTCAGGAGACAGAATCCATTTACTATTGGAAAATCTTATTTGCTTAACAAATGGCTTTGATCCCCATTTTAACTTTAGCACCAGATGATTTCTAAAACTTAAGAACTTAAATTCATGCCCAAAATAGGGAGGTATTTTTAAAAGAATTGAGATGTGCTTTTTATTTGCTGTGATCAGATGAACATGTTCTTACCTCGAACATAAACATTTAAACCCAGAATTAGGTAGTGACGGAACTGATGGTGTCTAAACCTTTTCTGAAATGCTACACATGGACTTTGCTCAAATAACATATGACTGAGCTGAAGGGTTAACTGGAACATGGATGGAAACATTTCACAGTTGAACACACAAAAAGTATCTCCTTAGGGTCCCATGGCTGCTACAGCAAAGGAACAAGAAGGAAAACATAGGTGGCACCAAGAGAGAGCAAAGAGGGGAACAAGGACACACAACATACAGGGGGGAAATTCTTTTTGTTGTTCTTTTTGCCAAGATGATGCTGTTGGCAGTCAGGGCATCAAAGAACCAGTGTGCACCACTCTGGAGACAGTCAGGAGGGGAGGGGGGAAGGACATGCAACAAATTATTCCCCTCATGCAGAAATTGAGAAACCTGAAGCATTTTATAAAAATCAGTCTTGATTTGACAAAAGCAATACTGTTCAGCAGATGAACTCCATACAATTTCCCAAATGATCTTCTAAAAAAGAAGGGAAAAGTTAAGTCACTCCACATACACATCCAAGAAACAGAACATTTTGACATATAACCAGTGTACCTGCTGCCCATCAGGAGCAGCAGGGCACCACTCCCTTGGCCAAAAGTTATCACAATCCCTTTATCTCATCCTGACTTTGTGTAAGTTGTCACAGTCACCAAGATCCTGTGCACCCTGCCACAACATAAACAATAAGGAAACAAACCCCAAAACAACAGTTTTACAAATTATTTCAAAGGTGAATTTCCAAGCTACCTCTGGCATTCCATAAGAAATGGTCCCCAAGAACTGCTACTTTAATAAATATTTATGAATACATCAGTACCAACTGGATTCCACTGATGTTTAATGCTTGTTGTGTAGTAACAGAAACGTTTTCTTTGGTCTGCGATCTTCTAACACAGGTACAGATTTGTTTGACACACACACTTATATTTATCTGGGTGAATGCATTTGGCAGTCAGTGCAGGCTGTCATAATCCAAACAAACATCAGCACTTTGTGATGGCAACAAATGGCACAGGAATCCATCAAGGTTTTGATATGTTGATACAATTACTCCTGTTAGTGGCCAGGTGATTTATTGATAAGTGAGATATGTCATCAAAACTGTTATTAATTGCAAGGCTAAAGATTAGAGGAACTGCATGTAATAACTTGCTCAAGTTCTGCATGAGCAACTTTCATTTACATTTATGCTTGTTTTCTATTTTGGACTGTAAGGCTCATTTAACTTTTTTCCTTCACAAAGCTTTTTTTTTGTAAACAAGGGATGTCTTCAGCTAATATTCCATGGCAGTGGCATTCTTTGTAAATTCATATGTCATCACTGTTGCTTGTCATTTCTAATGACAGAGAAATACTTGGTTATCACTGAAGAAAAATTACAGTATCATTACTTGTATTATTTTTTAATTTGATGAAGCTATTCACTGAGCAAACCTCCCACCTTTGTCAGGCATTAATTGCATCCAGGCACAAAGCTTTTGCTCTTTTTTTTGCCAATATTCTAGCCAGTAAAGCTCAAATAATGCTGTGTTCTGCTTATTTCTGCTTTTTGCTCAATACCCGTTGGTTTCACTTTTCTCCTTCAAGAAGCAGCGAACTTTGTATTTAGTACAAATAATTGTTACAGTAGTGTTTTAATATAGCCAGGAAAGAACAATAACTGCCAAGAATCATCCTGTTTCCTTGGCACACACTCGTCACAGAAGTCTTGGCTCTGAACTCTTGCAGCTTGTACAGAAAAAAACGCCTTTCATGGTTAAGATGTCTGATATTGTGACTAGACTACAGATGCCTCTACCATTTTTTCCTTTATTCTAGTGAGAGCTATTCCTCTTACAGTCAGTTTTATAAATAGTAATCATAATCAACTGAAATAATGGTTAACATTGACAATATTTCAGATACACACTGAAGGGGAGGGAGGGAAGGAAAGAGGTGGAGAGCTTTGATTAGCACACACACACAAGCCTCCTCTAACATTCACCTGTACAATCTTCCTTTCAGGTTACCTCTATCCCAGTTGGATTACACTATTTCACTAGTAATTTTTCTTTCATATACACATTAAATTCCACGATTCTCCAAACTCCTTACTAAAGTACTGTCAGTATTTAATGTTCCTTTGTTTCAAACCTTTTTTCTTCTGTTTTCTTCACCTCTTCTGGAATCCCTCTATAGCTACACGCTTGCTTGAAACCAACATCATCCTCACAACGTGAGCTACTTCTCCTCAAGCCAATAATACTGGTTTTACATCATCCTGTAAAATAAACCATAAGAACTTAACAATGGATATTGAGTTACTATGTTTTTAATTCACTCTTTCAAAATTTTATCTAAATCAATTAAAGCACTTCTTCCAACACTGGTCTTTGTATTTTGGTCTACTCTTAACCCCATTATTTATTTCTGACACACAGCACCACGAGCTCTTTCTGCACTTACAGCTGGTGGTACCTTTTCACACAAATGTAGTCCTGTATAACCCTTGGGGACTGAGCCACACGTCCCCAAATGGTGTTTGTACTTCACCACTCCCTCAGCACACACCTTTCTTGGGAAACAGTGATTTCCCAGAATCTTCCATTACTTTTTCAATGGCTGAAGTTTCCCCTCCTCAAGCAGGAGGGACAGTCCCTTCCTTTAAGTTCTGTTCCTTCATTTACCCAAATTACTGTACATCACACACCCCTCACTTTATTCAAATAAAGTGGGTCTGCAAATAACCAATATTTACCATTTACCTTTCTTTGCTCATTCAAGATTGAGTCCATATTTAATACATTAAATTTTCTACTATTTTAATAGTGAATATTAACTCACACACATATAGCTGCAATCCAAACATTATCAGTGCAAAACTCTTCTAATTTTCCATTTCTGTTCCCTAATTCATTAAACCTAGAATCCACTGTGCTCACTGCGGGGGTCCTGTATCTCCACTCTGAGTTCCTCCAGGCAGCACGTGTGTTGTTGGGGAAAGCAGTCTGCACCCCAGCTTCACTGCCCTCTACTCCCTGTGTCCCAGGATCCCCACCAGAGACCACTGATCCCACTCACAGGTGTGACAGCTGCTTCTGGCAGTGTCAGTTTTTCATCTGTCTGCTTCCACCTGCAATTTCTCCCAGTTTGCCCACATGGGATTAGCAGAAGAGAACTGGTCTAAGTCTTGGTACAAAGAAACTTGGGGAGAGATAGGAAATGTCTCTTCCATGTCTTTTAGTATATCCACACCAAAGTGATCTGGATTTTACCAACAACCTCCTCTTCAGTCCCACGGGCTGAAGTCTTCTGGGCTAAATTCTGCACCAACAAATCCAACCACACCTTGCTCTTCCTGCAATGCTCTCTTCAAATACCAGGAGACTCCTGGAGGAAGCTGAATGATCCAATCCACAATTCTGCCTCTAACTACAGCCCTGAAGCTGCTTAAGCTTTTTTCCACTGCCAAGAAACTGCACAGCTGGAGGTTTTATTGTCTAGCCTTTTGTATGTCCTTCATCACACGCACTTCATCACAGATGCTGAACACAGGCTTTTCGCAGCACACACCACCCGGCACTACTTTTCTTCTGTTCTTCCACTTCCATTCTGTTCCTCTTCCTTTAATAATTCAACCTCCACTTTCAAGTCCACCTTTTCTTACCCTACAGAGACTAATTTTCCTTTTCCTAACTGTAATAGATTAAGTCAAATTGGTTGCAGCTCACCTCAAGGCCCATACTGCAGCAACCTTAACGTTGCCTTAGATGTACTGCTCCCCTGACAGACTGCAAATGCCTTTTCAGCCTTCCTCAACGCACCTTCAGCCATGAAAGCTTCCTGCTCCCACACCAGAGTATCTTTCAGATGACCTACATCACTATATTTTCCTCTGGATGGGGAGAAGTCCTTCCCTTTTCTCCTCACCTGGTGAGCAGTCAACCCCAGTGGAATACTGGGTACCTTGAACGCCCAGTAACCAAACCTGAACATTATGTGTTTTGTTTTCAGTTTCTGATTTTATTCTGCTTTTCAGCTTCAGTTGTGGCTTTCACCCCAAAAGACCTGGTTCACCTGCACTCCACAATTTTGCAATTCTTCCTCTGAGCTGTTTCATTCAGGTAACTTTGGCCAACTGCAAACAGACTCCACAAGCAGGATCTGATGTCCCTGCTCATGGCAGGGGACTGGACTAGATGATCTTTAAATGTCCTTCCCAACCCAAACTATTTATGATTCTGTAATATATTCAACTCCAAAAAGATAACTCATGTATTGGTTTAGGTGCACAAAACCAGTGAAACCTAGAGAGCTATGAAGCATTGCACACATGCAACACTCAGAGCATCTCTACCAGCAGATGGTTTGGCAGGGAATCTCTACAGCTCCCTGAAATGGACCTTCAGGGCTCACAAGCTGCCACCTTCCAACTCTGTATTTACAGTCAGGAATCTCTACTTGGAGATGGTTTTCCTCCTGAATCCTGGCACTGCTGTCTCAAGAAAACAATCCTAGTTTTTTTTATCCTGCCTGGCTTTATTACAGATGTTTTCCACAGCTCTCACAACTTTTCCTTAGGAATCTGAGGCAAGGTGCTCACAGCTGTGCAGCCAAGACTCAGGCCATGAGTCCTGACACTTACCCGTTGAGCAGGGGGGGTTCTACACAGCCCTGCTCCAACCTGGCTGTGCTGAGTAGGACTTGAGTGATGCCCCAGCACTTCCCCAGTCCTTGTCCTGTGCTTCTGCAGAGCTCCCAGATGAACTTGTGAGAAGCTACTGTGCAATAAAGTCATCTGAGGGAGACAAAAAATATACTAAAACTGATCAGTACAATTCTGAAGAAACCACAGGAAAACCCCACCATTTCCACAGGTTAATACACAGTCAATCTCAAATTGGAGGACTGATAGCGAGAATTAAATAGAGTACTGTCCCACACTATTGCCTGTATTTTCAATAAACCCTGCTTGACCAGCAAAGCAGAATGACAAGCAGTCCATGGCAAAGTGTGCTCTACTTCATGGGCATACTCTGCTTCTTCCAGACAGGTTGCTCAGTTGCCTAGAGAAGCACTTGAGCAGAGATATACTCACAGAAGTTTTATCTGCAGTGACAGAAATGCACTCAGAGATGGAAGTAACTCACAGACTAAAGGCCTCTCCCTCAGAGGGACACTCTGTTCCTTGCACACATGTACTGTATTCAGCCACGTTTCCCTTTCCTCATCCCATAACATCTCCTCACCCACGCTGAGAAACTGCTAAAAATCATTACACAAATAGGAGAAGGCATTTGAGTGCACTTTATGGTACTTGTTTCATAAAATTACTCCCAAAAACCCCTTCCATTAGGAAAACATTAGTACTGCCAAGTCAAGAATCCAGAACCAAAAAGAGGCCACAATTAGATTCTTCTGTGCAACTTTAATTTGCTCCCTCCTCAGTCCTTGCTGTCAGGGCTGGCATCAGGCCACAATACAACCTTCAGCAAGCTGACCAACATCTTCCTCAACCCAGCCCAGGGCAGGGCAGGGCTCCTGTGATTTTAGCAACGAGACTGGCTAGGCTGACTTTTTACAGCAAATAAGGGACATACCTACGTACAGGAGCTCGTCATGAATGGTTTGACAACACATGAATGAAACAGGAATCAAAACAAAAAAAATGAAGGAGATGAAGATATTCCCAAGTGATGACAAGGCACTTTCTCGTAGACAGGGCATGACTGTGCCTCAGCTGCTCCCAGAGACACAAGCACATCTCTTCAGAACAGCATCAGTGCCATGTTTCATACTCCTCTCTCCCAAGGGGGGCCACAAGGATGTAAGTCTGAAATATTCCTGTGTTTGAGAATGTTAAGAGCTAAACCTTGCAGTCTTCTTCCAAGCTCTGTTACGTTCTTCCCTTTTTGGAGCAGAAGTGTGTAACGAAGAACAAAACATGATTCTTATTTACTACTGGATCAGAACTACTCATATACCTGATGTGTGTTTAAGGACTGCTATCTCAGTTGTTTTCTTTCTTCTTGACACAGGTCTAATTATTTCAGTCTTATTAAATGGGCCATGGACATAAAGTATCTGCCCTCTTGGTTATGTTCCTTGCCACTTTCTCAGTTCAGTGGGATGGCACAGAACTCTGGGAATCAGTTACGCCAAACACATGGTAGGTGAATCACAAAACCTCGCCAGCAAACCAACACAGAGAGCTCTGCCAGAGGCTCACTTACCACATCTAACCAGGAAGTCTGACAAAGGAAAACCTCGAGCTGTTTTACCTTTCCCCACAACTACCAGAAAACCCTACCTTAGCTGCACGGGGGGCACACACTCATCACATTCCATGAACAAAACTCACTACAAGGATGTGCAGCGACCCCACTGAAAAGGGTTCACTCCCCCTTCCAGATCCCAGCAAGGTGGTGCAGGAAGCACAGCTCAGATCCACGAACTAGAGAGAACACACATCTCCCCATGGAAGCAATCCAAAGTGAAGCAGAGATAAGCACTTCCTATCAGTTTTCTTTAGATCCCCAGCTGCTCAGGCTTTTGAGCAGGCCCTGCTCAGTTTCCAGGGCCCAGCTGTCCATCACATGTGCACAGCTTCAAACTTCATTTGCAGCTCATGTTGAAAACGAGCTCCATTTCCTCACACTCTCAGAATGCAGATGAGTTACGCATTTTGTGCTGAACAAAACCACTGCAGCTCAGCAGATCTATTGAAGCACTGATACGGTTCAAAAAGCCTCAGATCCTCTCTCTTGGGCATGATCTTTAAAATCAGGTAATTAAACCACACAAAAAAAGCACGATGTTCAGACAGCAAGAAATATGAAGTCCGCAAAAAGAATTTCGAAGTTTAGATAGAAGGACTATCCAGGAACCAGGGAATTAGGACCTCAAGGCACTCACACAATCCTTCACATGAACTAAAGAGTCAATACCCCTTATGGGTGCTCAATTGTGGTCAACATTCAAGCTTTTACCTATTACCTTTTGTGCCTGCTAAAGCAGATTAACCATTTAGGCAAAGCTTTAACTTCTAATTTTTTGCCTAAAAATGGGCTCCCCCTCCTCTACTTCTTTACAAATAAAATATTTACAATACTAGGGAAAAACCAAACAGTTGAACAATTGGTTAATGGGTTAGTTCCCAATAGCAGCATTGCCAGTCACAAGCCTAATTCAGCTAAAAAACTTCATTAAATACCAGATTTATTCTTGGTCACTGAATCAGTTTTTATCACAACAATGTATTGTAAAAGCAAACAAAGTAACTTGGCCATTCCAATCCATACAAATAATTTGACAGAAACAAAGAGGAAAAAATTTACTCTAATGATGCCACTTCTCACAAAACGACTACAGCAAATTTTATCTGTGTGTGTTAGGAAATGGTGTGTCTATTTAGGTTGATAACTGAATTTATACATAAAATATCCTACAAAATCCAACCAAGTTTAAGCATCAGCTGTACCAATGATACAAACAAAACTCCAATAAGCATCAACTGAAAAACAAAAACAAAATGTAAAGGAAATAAAGTTTATTTAGTGTTACCTTGAAAGTCATTCATCCAACAAATAAGAAAAACACACCACAAAGCATGAAATCATAACTTTTTCCACCAAAGAAAAGGTTTCATTCACCTTTGGCTTACACGAAAAGATTTCAGAACACAGCAAAACAGCTTTGTGAAATTTTAGACAGTTGTGCCTTTGACAGATTAAGAGGGCTAAAATGAAAGGGAAACATGGTGCTGTTCAACTTTGTCCCTGAGCTTGAGAGTTTGCTGCTTTAGCAATAAAGCAGTTAACATTAAGGACATTAAGGATCCCACTGATAAATAAGAAACCAGCAGACAGTTTCACAGGTCTCTACTTCCGTCCCTCCTTGCAGTTTCCTGCCACATAAAACATACTAAAAATAAAACATCCCACATCACAAAAACCAGTCAACCATCACTGAGCTGCTTAGAGATGATAAATGAGGAACGTGTCCTTAATTTGCTAATGAGCAATCATTAAGTCACCTTAAATGTCTTCCTGATTCACATAAAATTGCATCTGAGATGCAAGAGAGCTTTGTCAGCACTTCCCATATGAAATAACATAAATTAGTGTAAAAATGTAAGTTGTCTTTAAATGCATTCACTGCATTTATGTTAAAAAATATTTATGAGACTACACAGGTCACTATTTGAAGAGGGAGATCTCACATCACCCTACTTATGACATTACAAGTAGCAGAAGTAATACCAGTGCACAGCTGGGGCTGTAAGAGCAGACAAGGCAGAATGACTTCAAGCTCATTTGGTATGAGAAGTTCTTCCATCTCCAAAGTACTTTAGGTGCAGGGCTGTACAAAATTTCTCATTCCAAGGAGTTATAAAATTTCACCGTACAGACTGAGATATTGCCACAGTAGGATCCCAAAGACACACAGAAAAAGACCCTAAAACACAACCCACAGGTTCAATTGTCTTGATTTTTTGTGCTATGAACAAGTAAAGGAAAAGAAACTGTTGTAGGCACTGACAATTTATAATAAAGAAGTTTCAACCCTTTGCAATATATGAAGCTGTACTTCGTAACAAACTCCACAGAAAACCTGACAGAAAAGAGAAAAAAAGCTGCAGAATCACTCAGAATAGAAAAATTTAAAAGGCAAAGAACTGCTGAATTCAATTAAGAAGACAGAGTAATGGAGAGCTTGTTTTGTTTTGACAGATTTCAAAATAGCATAAGAAGAATCAGCAAGTCTGTGTCTACTCCCTCCAGCCAGGCAATGGAGACAACTGCCCTTGCCTGAGCAAGGCCACTCCTTTCCCTTCACTGTCACATTTTGGCTTCTCTGTGATCATTTTTCAATCACCAAATTCTCATATAAAGCATCTTTGGCAATGTTTTCCAAGTGCGAATTACCAGAGTTTAGGAAATATTTCTAACTACAAGCTGAAGGCCCTGACACTAGAAATCATTTCAGCCTGGGCACTGTGGTCACCAGAATGAACCCCACAATACCATCACAGTGATTTTTTTTTAAGCAGTCTGAGGATCTGCAGAGTTGCTACATAATTAAACTAAAAGCTTTCAGCTGCACACGTCTGAGCACACATTTTTCATCCCTTGACATTTTTGGTCCATGCAAACATTGCAAAGGGAACACTGATCATTATAAACCTGCCACTTGTACATTCTGAAACTGCCCAATTCAGATCTTAGCAATACAAAACACCATCAGTACACCTAAACCAGCAGACCAATATAGAATTTTAGAACTTCTAAATGTCCAAATTTACAACAATTAAAAAAAAAACCAATGCAGAGGTTAAGACTGAACAAGAAACAAAATGTGAGGAAAACATTGGAACTAAAGAAGTATTTACTATCCAATAAAGAAATCTTCAATACGCATAAATCCTTGTAAAAAATCTTAATAAATATATTTAACATTCAATTGCACAGATAAAATAATTTTTATTGAGACAAGTTTGCTCATGCTGGCATTTAAAATCTCAGACAAACCCAAAAACAATGGAATGAAAGTAAGAAGTTTTATGAGTAACCTTATGAACTGCACCATCAGTGATTGTAGTCAACACCTTCTGCAGACAATGCTCAAAACCTCTTCCAGCTAAGGCTTCAGAGTATTTCTGACAAGTTAATCAATGCCCTCAGACATGAAGGATCTGCTGAATGAAATAATCTCACAGAGCCAGCAGGGACACACGCTGTGTATTCCATTAATTTACTTGTAAACGTCAGGATTTTCTGTTCCCTGCTTTGCACTTCAAACAGTGACAGCTCAATCCCTCTGCACCACACTGTGTTCTGCTCCACAACACTCACACTGGTGCTGGTCCTTGCTCTAGGGTTCTCAGCTTTTGGGTGTTTTTACGGCATTTATGGTTGCGGTTGGTTTTGGGGGTTTTTTCTTGACCGTTTTCTCCCCAGTTAAGCAGCACCCATGCCAAATAAGGGCCTTCTAAACCACTTCAGGCCTTCCCACACTGCCCAGTGGCAGGAAGGGGAGCTCTCTATATGCAGTCTGTCAACCAGGTTATGTCAGAGAGTGCAGCTTAGATCTTCATTCATTGCCTCACAGGCTGTTTGAAGAAAAGCTTAGAAAAGAACGGTGCATAAAGAGAAAATTATTCATCTCTCTTTTGCTGTACTGACCAGTTCAGAAGACAAAATAACATTCACCTGGCAATTGTCCACATTGCCATTCCATTATCAACGCTTCCAAACACATGTGGAAACCTCTTTTCCATACAGATCTCATGGAAAAAACACAGCCCTTTACTGCAAGCACGCACAAGAACTGTTCTGCACAGGAGCAGGTCATGTTCCTTTCTTCAAATAGCGGGAGAGGAACTGGTTCCTGACAAAGTGGATGAGCTTGGTCTCTGTGCAGAACATCGTAACGAGGGTTGCTGCGAAGCACAGGGCGCCCGTGCTGATGTGGATCAGCCTGGCCATCCAGCCCTTGTCACAGCAGAACAACACCTACAACAAAGAAAACAAGGGATTGCAGCAAAACCAGTCAGCACAAAGTGCATTTACTGTCTCAACATGAAATAAGGTCCAACACCTCTGTCCAACACGCCAATGTCACCATCAAGCCAAGGGTGGTTTTGCCACATGCACTGACCTTACAATAAATCATCTTTAGGAGTCACGACATTTGCTTTCTTAAGAAAAGAAAGCAAAAAGTAAGAAAGCTTTCTTATTTTCTGTCAGCAAAAAATAACCAGTCAGTAGATACCTGGGAAATGAGGAAGCTGCTGTCATCTGGCATGCAGAAATATGTTAACTGAGATGACACAAAATGTCGCTGGTGCTATCATGCAAGTCTGCTACTGTACAGCAACATATCAGGCTATTTTCTAACAAAACTGGAAATCTCCCATTCCAAAATATAAAACTCTCCCTTCTCAGGCATAATGGATTTTCAAGCTGTCAAATTTTTGTACACTGATAAGCTACCATCTCCTTAGTAATCAGCCTCCACAATTACCATCTTGTACTGAATAAATGTGTTAAATGTGCTCTTAGCAATTTTTGTTTCTCTTCTAGTTTTGGTTATTACTTCTTTTTATTAGAGAATTTTTAATACCAGTTTCTTGGTGCCACTGCAAAATTTCAGTTATTAATAACTAAGCACACGGATTGTCTACACACAGAAATGTGTAAAGTTTTATTTAACTTCTCAGATCCACCTCGTACAGATGGCAGAGAACTTTGATACAAAGAATCTCTTAACAATATATCCTGCCTTTCTGTAATGGAAATCTCCCAGCCTACCCTCAAAAGCCTTTTTTCCTAATGGCATTCCTCATTTTGAGGACACAAAAGTCACCTGACAGCAGCACTGACAGTGAGAGCAGAGAGGCAGCAGCTCACCTCTGAGAAAGCAGTGATCACTGCACTGATGATGTAAACCAGCAGCAGAGCTGGTGAGGGGAGCAGGCCCGTGAGGGGTCTGTGGGTGCTCTCTCTGAAGTAGTTATAGATGTAGTGGGTGCTGTGAGCTATTCGGATGCCCATGTTGAAGCAGTTGGCAAGGATAAAGCCCACACTGCCATACCAGTGGGTCAGGAAATAAGAGATGCACAGAAAGATGAAAGACAAGGCCAGCATAACAAAATTGTACCTAGGAAAGAAAAAAAAAGAAAGAATTTAACAATGCATGCAGTTAGAGCATTCATTTACTAATGAGCTTTTATTTTCTAACATGAGTAACAGAATTTCTCTTACCATCTTCCAGTGAAAATAAATTTGAGAAATGAGATGATTAAAAAAACATTTAAAAGAACAGAAAATACATCAACCAAATTAAACCAAGAACGACATTAGGTGAATGAAGTCCTATTACATTAATCAGTTGGGCACTCATTGCAGAAAATCATATTTAATAGCAATTCTTAGTGATGTAAAAACTTGTGCATTTTTTGCTATGTTATGTTAGGAATATATTGAAGAAAATGAATGTTCAAGAACAAACTGACACTTTATTTAGTTTCTGTTACAGTGACTTGGAAAACTAGTTCACATCTTAAAGTGGTTATGAAAGCAGCCCTTGCTAAGTCAAAAAAGATCCCACTTTGATTGTAGAAAACAGACCTCACTGAAATTAATTTGAAAGGACCACATCAGGGACAGCCTAAACACAGAATCAGGAAATAACCCAGGCTGGAAGGGCCCTCAGGAGGTCACCTAGTCCAGTCTCCTACACAGTAGTGAACAACAGGATTCACCCCACAGTTTAGAACATTCCTAAGAGTACATACAGTAACTGCACATGAAAAATGTTAACAGTTGCAAACTTTTAATGAGTCAAGTGATTGTCTTAAAAAGTATAACGGCAAGCTCATCTGTGCAGAAAACACACATTTAAATTACTTTCCCAGTTAGTGATGTACCAAAAGCTAAATTAACAATTATTTCTTAGTTTCCGACCTTTTTACCCAAACTTTACAACTTTTGCTAAAGCTTCTATACCTAAATCTAAATGCAGACAGCCTAGCAAGGAGTTGCTTTTCAGTGGGACAGGATTTTATGTCAAATCCTGCCAAATTATGCCAATTTCAAAAGCACCAATCCCTTTACAAGGTCAGCACAAATAAATTTACAGGAATATTTTGGAGCCACCATTTCCTACCTGTCCACTTCTTCTTTGCACATTAAGGCAGATGTAAAACATTCTGTTACTCCATTGACAGCAAGAAACAGGACATACAACGAGTAACACCGGAGGAGATCTGGACCTAAAAAACACATTAGAAAGACAAAGAGATAATGATTTCTTTTATCAAACCACACTGTTTTTACAATCACTGATACTAAGAGATAAAAGTTGTAGTGTTAATACTAATAATGGAGACTTAAGTTCATTTGAAGTTTCCTGTCTAGATATCCTGACAAGAACACAAATAAACAAGGCAAAGGATTTTGATGAGCTAAGTCACAGATTTCAATAGCAGCTTCACAGGAAAAAAACCCAAACTGCTGATTTACAAAAAATTCATAATAGCTGTAGGAGGTTTTTTTTTTAAAGAGTGGTGGTTTTTTGCCAGGTCTGTAAATCTTTACCTGTTCCAGAACTGAGCATTGAGCCTCCATAAATATCCAGAGCCAGCTGAGAATAGGCATAGCCAAACACGGTGATGGTGAGGCCAATCAGGAGCACAAGTTTCAGCAGCAATTCCAACACATTTGCAGCCATAGCAACGTCATCCTGAAAAAAAATGCAGTAAATTACACGAACCAGAATCAATGTAATAATAGTCACTCTCGTGCAGAAATGCTACTTCACAGGAACAAATAAATCAGTTTGCATAGTGTAAAAAGGCGTGAAACTAATCCTTTGTCACTGAATTATCCACACACATGCTCTTAACTTGGTAACGTTTTTTACATATTTATTATTTCACCGTTTTTCCAGTTCTACACACCAGGTAGATTTCATATAAAATATGGACACACAGACACCTCCCTTAGCCCACCAAGGACCTGAAGCAGAGCATTTAACTGTGTGCTGATGTGCAATTAGCAGGATTGCTACAGGCTGACCTTCCTGAGTGATCAAGAATATTACTCTGTGGAACAAAGCTCTGACTCGTTAATCCTCCAACAACTCAAACACACAAAAAAAACCCCAATTCTTTTCTTCCCAAAGCGGCACTCTTCAGAAACATTATTGAACAGCTATTGATAGGTTTAAGTAAATAAAGTACTTCCAGATAGCACTTATTCAATAGATTTCATTATTTAAATAATGGCTTGCTGTTTCTGGAAATACACAGCACAGGAGGTTTTACATCACACTGTTTGGAGCAGCTGATGTTAACTTCACTGATACAAGGCAGCACTATGCCACTGCATATTTTAATTTCTATTTCATTAGCATTTTACCTATTCTCTTTTCTTTTTGGTCCAGCCTCACTCAACGTTTTTGTTCTCCACTTTTCAATTTTAACAGCCTCGATACTCAAATTTAAACACACATTTCTGTCCATCACACTTCTGTGATGCAACTTATCTGAAACCAAAATCAAGCATTTAACATGTAATTAATCCAAAATAAACATACCTGCTTCTGATCCTTTACAGTCTTCCCTCTTTCCAACACTTTAGCAAAAAATACATAAAAGCTCTCCTCAATAGGCAAAAAGATAAACCTGGCCACCAGTGAACCAAGGTTATTCACAATATCATATACACCTTAAAAAAATAAAGCAATCTGTGAGTTTTAGACACGTTTTAATTCCAAGTCTTTAATAACAACATGAATTCTAATTTAACATCTCCTCCAAAAAAAAGAGAAAATAAGTGGGATTTAGTGCAACACTGAAGCAGTGTTCTCTAAAAATTCTGACACTCACAGCAACTACAGCTTAAAATTGCAAGGTTTGCTCATGCCAAAGGTAAGACAAAAGCACCAAGCACGCAGAAGTGAATCTAGAACAGCACCAAACAACATTTAAAATTCTTGCTGTAGAGGAATTTAGGGGATCCTGATAAAGTTCACTGAATGGGAAGAGGAATGTTAGGATGTACTGATACAGGAAAAGAGAAAGATATACATCTAGTGAGAGACATCCCTGCCCATGGCAGGGGGGTTAGAACTAGATAATCTTGAAGGTCACTTCCAACCCAGGCTATTCTATAATTCTATTATCTTAAATTGATTATTATTATCTATATCAATCATTCTCTGAAATGTATCTGAAAGGTCACAAAGGCTTTGAAATATCCTCAGATTTTCAAGCTATTTTCAAACACTTTTAAGTCATTTTCAGAAGCACGTGAAGAGCCACGACCAAGAAAACTCTGTCCCCATTCCACAGTACCATCACACTTACCCTGATCTCCAAAATTTAACACGTTCAAAAAAGTCATCACATATCGTTCACCTGTAAGTTCAAAATAAAGAACTTCAGAACAAGTCCTTAAATCTTTCCCAATACTTGTTTAGGCACTTCCAATACTAAGTATTCAAGAGACAAAGTCAAATGGGACAGCACCTAGCTCTGAAAACCCTCAAAAACTCCATTCAGGTTGGTAATCATGTGCCTCATCTTCCCCCACCCAAGCTTTCTGAAGCTTTAAGTCAATTTTGTAAATAGTTTTCATGACCCCTCTTCCCTCACACTTCTACATCAAGCCTCACCCTCTGTCAAAATCTGTTTCAAGAAGGATTGTTTGAAGAAACTCCAAGTCAAGCGTGCTTCCTTCCAGTTAACAAAGGTCTGCAAAAAAATACTGAAATGTAACAAACGTGACTGAAATTACAGAGTCGAAATAGAAAAGAGCAAGGCAGAGCAACACTGCAGGGTGGCTCTAACTGCAGTGGTGAGGAAACCCACGATGCCACAGTTACTGACAACTGATGTAAAGTATTGCTGAATTCATGCACCAACACCTCTGATCTGGCAAAAACTGATTCTCTCTTGTTGAAAAGTGCTGCTGTTGCAGATAAAGTAACAATAGGAGCATTCTACAGAAAATACTAACCACGGTCAGATTTAGGAAAAAAACACCCATGGTGTTTAATGTGCCAATATAACTTTCACCCTCACTGGAGATATGAATTGTTTGCTCTTCAAACTATCCTTATAAGACTTGCAACCAAGAACCACCTTTATCTTTTCAATCTGTAAATCTTATCCAGAATGTTGTCTTCCTCAAGGAGTCTTTTCATTTCTTTCTTTGCCTCATTTTTGTTTGAGAGATATTTGAGTGTCTCTAGAACGCCGTGGAACATCGTGGTTGTTTTGTGTAAAGGTCAAATACCAAAATCCATGATTATATGGTTTTGGTTTCTTTTCTGCCTCAGGTCCAGTGATACCTGGTCACTCCCCTGCACAGTGCAGATGGTCTGTCTCCAGTTAATGTCTATTAATATTTTCCACAAACAAAGTCAGCAACAACAAACCCATAACCACAAAGAATTCAAGTTTCATGATGTTTTTACAAGAATTTTACTGATACAAACTTCAAACACAATTTCTATGTAATATTTTTATTTAATCTATCGTATCTTCTACAGTGCAAAAATACCCCCAAATCCACTCAATTAACTCCACTGTCTCAAAGTAACATTCAAAGTGCCCTCACATGAGATTTTAAGGAGAAAATCAAGAAATAAATCATGCAACTTACCTCATCTTCCACGAAGTTAGGTAATAGAGCTTTCACTCTAGCAACTGGAAATGACTTCTTTGTGGCTTCAGGAGATCCCAAAAACATCACAAAATAAATTACATAGCACATTACCAGAACACTGACATATAACAGCTGGAAGGATCAGGAAGGAGAGAAGAAAAACAGTGAAATAAAGTTAACTTAGAAATGCAGAATTATATACTAGTTGAAAATACAGTGAGAAGAAAATGTAAGCAGTCTTCGTGCCTATCAAATATTAAACTAGGTAAGGATTTGAACAGCTCTTAAAAATGCTGTTGATCTTTTTATCTTTTTTTAACCTGTAGGTTATCATAGACCTTTGCTAATTTTCATGTTTTATTTAGCATTTTTAGAACGTTAAAGGTCCAATTATAAAGCAATTACTCAATCAAAAGTCAAGATGACAGAGTAGCTACTGCCTACATCTCTTAATTCATAGAACATTTCGAATTTCCATCAGTTATAAGTGATCTACAAAAGCCAGGGCAAAAACTGAAGGGAGAAAATTTAACCCTCCATTGTCGTCAAGAAAAAGTTTTAACCTGAATTCATTGCATTTGATTAGCACCTTCTGATAAGGTAATGCAGGTTGGTGGCACGGGCTGATAAAGTTCTGTGTGATTAGAATAACATAACCTTATTTGCAAGATGTGCCTTCACAGACAGAAGGTGTTTCCTTGTACTCAATGTCAAAGTACCAAGTCAATAATGAGTATCAGGAAAATACTAAATACAAATTCTAAATCTTAAACCTCCCAGGAGCTTTTTCTCTCAGCTCTCCAAAGTTCTTTAGCAGGCTAAATGTCAAAGGCAAATCAAAATCCAGCTGAGAGAGAACAAAGGGAACTTACCTGAGCTAAGGAAAAAATGTAAAGGCCCCAGTGAGGATAAAGGATTACTAAAGTAACCGTGAAAATGCATTTTGACACTACTGAAAGGCTTTCAGCGATTACCTTTAAGAAACACAAAACAGAGAAGGGTTATTTTCTGGTAACCTAACCACGTACACAAGCTTAAAATATCTAAGTTCAATGCACAGAATTTATGTAAGAATGGAAGATTTTCAAAGTCAGTGTGACTTTATCACAGTTTCTTTCTGCTGAGCTGGCCAGCTTAGATTGTCATTTCTCTGTAAGATTTCTATTCTTGCATTTCACCATTCCTCCACTGCATTTTCCCAGTCCTTTGTATGGGACATGAGGGAGAAAATTTTTCTTGAGACTACCATATTCTCAATAGATACATTTCACAATTTTATGTAGAATTGTGGAAGCAATGTGCCTCTCCCTCCAATGAAAACCTATGTTTCAGTATTTAATGATCTCAAAGGTAATAATGTCTAAATAAACCAACTTGCTTTAATGGGTACAAATTCCTGGTTATGTTACAAACCAGGCCATGCAGTGCTAAACAGTACACACAGAGGGTTTTTTATATGCTTGAATATAAAAACATCTAAGTCAGTAATCTGTTCTTTTCAGTAAAAAGATGATTCCCCCCACATGCACACACCCCATGGACTTTACTAACCTTAAGTCTCACAAACAAATGAGCTTGTGCTAAAACCCAGAATGGCTCTCCCAGGAGTTCAATAATGGCAGAAAGGCCAAATGCCACTACACCAGCCTGATAATGAGGAACCACAGAAGGGTCGGGTACTTCAAGCAAGTGTAGCCAGACTAAGCTCAAGATAAGAGACCAAAAGACACCAAGAGGGACTCTAAAAAGTTAACATAAAAACTAATTAATGGAAGTGTTACTTCAGCAGAAAAAGAAAAAAAACAACAAAGAAAATTAGATTACAATATCACATATGGCCACAATGATTACATTTAAAAAAGGCCCCAAGGAATGAATTCCTGTTGTTTCTATACTAAGAATGAATGTTTTCCTTTGTAATGAACACCCTTAAGGCACTCTGCACAACACAGAAAACATTTTTCCTATTCCAGAGCCTAACATAAGGTCAAATTATCTGCACTTTGGTGCCTTAGGACCAAACAAATCTGATCCCACGTCAGCCTGCACGTCCCCTTCTGCTGACACTGCTTCAGGAACACAGAGCTGCTGGCAGAGTGCACCAAGTTTTACATCACTGGAGCAAGATCTCTTTGACCTTCCCACTACCAGACCCCTAAAATATTTGACATCAAGCTCCTAAGACATATTTCAGATGCTTTACCCAAGTTAGCCTTCATTTTAAGTTATGCTTCTCTACAAGGAAAATTTAAAGCAAAAAAAGATACACACAGTCAATGTTATCTCTGTCACTTAACGCTCACTTGAAAGGCTATCACACAGCAGAAAGCTGACTATAATTCAGCTAAGAGAACTAAGACATTTTAAATATTGGTATTAGACCTATCCCTGACAGGGACAATCCCTCTGCTTCATACCTGGATGCAGATGACCACACATAAAGCCCCATTCCTGGGCCAGATCCAATTAAAAGCTGGGTATTTTCAGGGAAGGTCAGGTGCCCCAATGGCAGAATACTATTTTATCACGCAGAAGTAGTTTTCCACCATATCAGGCAGGTAAATTTAAATCCCAACCCACTTAACTGGGGCTGCACAACAGCTAGAGCTGACAGAGAACAGAGAGAACCAGGAACCAGAAGGGAGAAACAAGTCATAAAATCCACTTTACTGCAATGTGTGATTGCAATCTCTTGTTGCAGTGTCCTGTGGACTTTAAGCTGTTCTGCTATAAATAGCACCACAGCTGAAAAAAGCAACCCTACTTCCTCCCTGTTGTTTAATTCCAATTCTTTTTTCACCTTTTCACATCTCTCCTACCCAAACATTTATGTTGCCTTGCCATTAATCCACATCAGGGCTCAAGACTAAAAACTTAGTCTGAGAGGGAAAGAAAAGATATCCAAAGCAGGTTCACAAATGCACATCAGGTAATAAAAGAACAAAACTGAGCAGGAAGAGGAAGAAAAAACAAGGGACTATGTATTTGTGCAACAGGGTTTTCCTTCAACAGCTACAACCTAAATGAAACTCAAGCAACAGAAGAAATGGCTCCAGGTGACACCTCTGGCAATGAACTTCCTCATGTGCTCCCAACAAGAAATCAAGTCTATAAATGCTAAAGCACCAGTCTTGACCAGCTTCCTGCATCAGTCCTGAAACACAACTGAGGCTTCTAAATGCTAAAATAATTACCTGAGTAAATAAACACTTCCTCTCCTTCTGCAAGCTCCCAGACAAGAATTAGAAATTCTAAGGAAGTAAACTTTTAAAGGTATCTTACGTCAGCCACAATAGATTAATTGTTTTGGTCCAGTTTCTCTTTGCACTTCCACTCAAACAAGCTCTGCGAAATGCCTCCCTGGCAAGGAAGACAACTGTTGAGTACAGCAAAGTCAGCCTAAAGGGGGTGAAAAGGAAAAAAAAGAAAAAAATGAGAGAAAACTATTTATTCCCTATAACTTGTAAATCCTTCATGCAGTAGCATCACAGTTTTTACCCAAGACTGCCTGGCAGACAAATCTTACAGGTGTGCAAACACGGTGATATGAGCTAAAACTATCACCATCTCCTAAAAACAGAAAGTAACTACGTGTCACAATTCAAATGGCAAGAATACACGCTACAGACCGTGCAGACACAGAGTATATCCCACAGGAAAAGCACGTTGTATCTAGTTTTTCCTCTACAAGCTGATGGTTTAAACACAAAAACCAGGCCAGTGCTATCGGTGTTTCAGGCCAAAACAGACCTGGGGAGGCACGAAATGACCAAACACTGTGACACACCCAACAGCGGATTCCACGGCATTAATCAGAGCACAGCCAGAGACACGGCACAGCCCGCGGAGCCGAGACCAGCACCGAGCACGAGCTCTGCCCCACAGCCCCGGGACGCCTCACCGGTGCCCCCTGAGCCGCCTCCCCCTCACCTGACATTGACCACGCCGAGGAGCTCCCGGGAGAGGTAGCGCAGGGTGAAGGCGTTCAGCCCGAAGGTGACCACCCGGAACAGCACCTGTGAAAGAAGCCGCACGGGAAGCACCTGCGGCGCCCCGCCGAGCAGCAGCAGCAGCAGGAGGAGGAGGAAGGAGGGAGGGGC